>JARHVA010000605.1:3680000-4280000 GCA_037957365.1 Torreya grandis | reverse complement strand
TGCATTTATTGCTTTCACAATTGTAATCTATTGTTGGTTAATCCCCCAACAAGTGGTATCAGAGCCTTGGTTGCAGGTTCAGAGCTTGATATCCAATAATTGGTATCAAAGCACAAGTTCACTAACAGGTGGTTCAGATTTGTGTAGTGTGTATTGATTACAGGTTCTCACAGGGGTTTTTGCAGGGATTTTTGTTTGAGTGGGAGAAGCAATGGCAGATGAAAGTAAATTGAGAATGGAAAAGTTCAATGGCAAAAATTACCAACACTGGAGAATGCAGATAGAAGATTATTTGTATCAGAAAGATCTCTACTTACCGTTAGGTGGGGTTGCAAAGAAGCCCAAAGACATGGAGGATGAAGAATGAGAAGTTCTTGACAGAAAGGCTCTGGGGTCTATAAGACTGAGTCTAGCATCCACTGTGATATCTAATTTATCACATGCAAAGTCTACGGTAGAGTTGATGACTACGTTAGCAAATTTGTATGAAAAACCCTTAGCTTCCAATAAGGTATATCTTATGAAGCAGTTATTTAATTTGCATATGAATGAAGGTGGATCTGTTTCTACTCATCTGAATGATTTCAATGGAATTGTGAATCAATTAAGTTCAGTGAATATAGTGTTTGATGATGAAATAAAAGCTCTTTTGATATTATGTTCTTTGCCTAAAAGCTGGCATGGCTTAGTAATGACAGTAAGTAATACT
The DNA here is from genome assembly GCA_037957365.1 of Torreya grandis. Taxonomy (NCBI): domain Eukaryota; kingdom Viridiplantae; phylum Streptophyta; class Pinopsida; order Cupressales; family Taxaceae; genus Torreya; species Torreya grandis. Next base: position 4,279,291 of record JARHVA010000605.1, on the reverse strand, counting down.
GCATCTGCATCAAATATTTTGAAAGTAGAGGATTTTGTTAGTGTTATCTTGAATGAGAAAATACGCAGGAAAAGCACAGAAGAGGCATCTGGGAACGCTTTAAATTTTGAGAGCAGGGGAAGGTAGAAAGAGAAGAGCAAGAAAGGCAGATCAAGATCCAAGTCAAAGGGGAAAGGCAGAAGGCCACAATGCTAGAATTGTGGAAAGATGGGGCACATAAGTAGAGATTGTTGGTCAAAACCTAAGGAGGCCAATCAACACGAAAGAAAGGAAGAAGCCAAGGTTGCAGGTATTGCACAAGATGCTTTAATTTTCTCTCTGCATAATAATATAGAATCTTGGGTATTAGATTTTGGCACATCTTTTCATGCTACCCCTAACAGGGAATATTTCAGTGACTATATCCATGGAGATTTTGGAATAGTGTATCTAGGGGATGATGAGCCCTGTAAAATAATTGGCAAAGGTAAAGTGCAGCTGAAGATGCAGAATAGCAACACATGGGTGTTGAGAGATGTGATGCATGTTCCTAGCTTGAAGAGAAATTTGATTTCTGTAGGAAAGCTAGGGGATGAGGGTTGTACAGTAACTCTCACAGTAGAATCTTGGAAGGTGACCAAGGGTGCACTTGTTATAGCCAGAGGTAAGAGAGAAGGTACTCTCTATTTGTGTAATTGTGTTACTAACAAATCTCCTTCTGTATTATCTACTTTAGATGTGGATGCTAAATTGTGGCACTCAAGGCTTGGCCATATGAGTGAGAAGGGGATGTCAATTCTTAAGTCCAAAGGTATGCTTTCAGATTTAAAAGGCATAGATCTAGAGTTTTGTGAGCACTGTGTATTTGAAAAAGAGAAAAGGGTTAGTTTTCTCAAGACTTGGTCTACTAAGAAGAGGCATAAGTTGGAGCTTGTTCACACAGACGTGTGGGGACCAGCTCAGGTTGCTTCCATTGGAGGATCACAGTACTATGTATCTTTCATAGATGATGCTACAAGGAAGGTATGGATCTATTGTATTAGAAGAAAATTTGATGTATTTGAGACTTTTAAAATTTGAAAAGCTATGGTTGAGAATGAAACAGGTAAGAGATTAAAGTGCCTGAGATCTGACAATGGTGGTGAGTTCTGCAGTCATAAGTTCAGAGATTATTGTTACATGCATGGAATCTGAAGGCAAAGGATGGTTCCAAAGACACCTCAGCAGAATGGTATTGCTGAAAGGATGAACAGGATAATAATGGAGCGTGCAAGATGTATGAGATTACATGCTGGTTTGCCCTTACAGTTTTGGGCACAAGCTGTTGACACTGTAGTGTACCTGATTAACAGAGGACCCTCTACAGCGCTGGATGGTGGTATTCTGGAAGAGGCATGGACAGGTAAAAAGGTTAATCTCTCATATCTCAAAATTTTTGGTTGTGAAGCCTTTGTGCATATAGATAAGAAAAATAGAAAGAAGCTTGATGCTAAGTCTATGAGATGCACGTTTATTGGCTATGGCTTAGATGATTTTGGTTACAGATTGTGGAATCTAGAAACTAACAAGGTAATCAGGAGCTGTGACATTGTTTTCAACGAAAGAGTGATGTATTGTGATCAGCTAAGAAAGCTGAATCAATCTGAGCTGAGCAATGGTGAATTAGACAAGGTGAACGTCCAATATGAGCTCGCGGGAAAAAGAAATAATCACTTACAGGAAAACACAGAGACTGACATCAGCAAGTTAGGAACCGACGTCGGCAGGATAGAAATCGGCGTCGGCCATACAGAGACCGACGTCGGCTGAACAGGTACCGAGGTCGATCAGGCAGAACCGACGTCAGCCAGTAACAGGTCTGGAGGTGATCGAGGTCGGTCACTTTTAGAGAATTTGGGTGGACAGCATGTTGTGAACGAGTCTCAAACACCCATCAGGAGGTCAAAAAGGGTGAGTAAGCCTCCAATTAGATATTCTCCTTCTTTATTTTATTTATTGCTAACTAATGGTGGAGAACCAGAGAGTTTTGAAGAAGCAATACATGTGGAGTCCAAGAGTGAGTGGGAGCGTGGCATGGTTGAGGAGTTGGAGTCCTTAAGAGAGAACCAAACATGGGATTTGGTTGAATTGCCAGCTGGTAAGAGAACACTCAAGAATAAATGGACCTACAGGTTGAAAGAAGGTGAGAATGGACAAATGAGATATAAGGCCAGATTGGTAGTGAAAGGATTTGCACAAAAGCCAGGTATCGACTTTGGTGAGATTTTTTCTCCTGTTGTTAAAATGACTTCTATAAGGGTTGTATTGTCTTTGGTTGCTTTTGAAGATTTACATCTTGAGCAACTAGATGTTAAGACAGCATTTCTTCATGGAGATTTGGATGAAGAAATTTATATGGAACAGCCAGAAGGATTTGAGGTCAAGGGTAAGGAGAAGTTTGTGTGCAGATTGAAGAAAAGCTTGTATGGCCTCAAGCAAGCTCCTAGGCAATGGTACTTAAAATTTGACAGGTTGATGACTGAGCATGGCTACAGTAGGTGTCAATCTGACCATTGCATGTATTTCAAGAGATTTGATAATGGTAGACATATTATTCTATTGTTGTATGTAGATGATATGCTGGTTGCAGGATCACACATGCAGGATATCTCTGAGCTTAAGGTGAAATTAGCTCAAATGTTTGCTATGAAGGATTTGGGAGCAGCAAAGAAAATCTTTGGCATGAGCATTAAGAGAGACAGAAAAAATCACAGGTTGATATTGTTTCAAGAAGATTATGTGGACAAGGTGTTGAAACGGTTCAATATGCAGGATGTTAAACTGGTAAGCACACCTTTGGCTGGACATTTTAAGTTGTGTAAAGAACAATGTCCTAATTCATATGATGAGATAGAGTACATGAGTAAGGTTCCATATTCTTCCGCAGTAGGGAGTTTAATGTATGCAATGGTGTGTACTAGACCAGATATTGCCCAAGCAGTGGTAGTGGTAAGTAAGTATATGGCCAATCCAGGTAAAGAACATTGGAAAGCAGTTCAGTGGATCCTTAGATATCTGAGAGGAACCAGCAGTAGGCACTTGTGCTATGGAGGTTCAGATACTTCTCTACATGGCTATATAGATTCAGATATGGCAGGTGATTTGGATGGTAGGAGGAGCACTACAGGTTATGTTTTTACTGTAGGTGGAACGGCGGTTAGCTGGATATCTAAGTTGTAGAAGGTTGTTGCCTTGTCAACTACAGAAGCAGAGTATATTGCAGCCACAGAAGCTAGCAAGGAGATGATATGGATGACATGGTTCATGGATGAGCTTGGTAGGGAGCATGAGAGTTGTAGATTGTATAGTGACAGTCAGAGTGCAATCCATTTGGCTAAGAATTCAACCTTTCATTCAAGAACAAAGCACATACAGCTAAGGTACCACTTCATACGACAGGTATTGGAAGATGGTGAGTTGAAGCTGGAGAAGATCCATACAGATAGGAATCCTGCTGATATGTTAAATAAGCTAGTTACAAAGGAGAAGTTGAATCTTCATTCAACTTCTGTTGGTCTTCATGATTGAGTTGAAGATGGAGGAGCTAGAAGATGTTGCTGTACAGGTACTGGTGCAGCTGTTTATCTCTAAGTGGGAGATTGTTAGGGTGTGGAGCTAAAAGCTTCACCAAGGAGCACACTTAGCAGATTTGGGTTTACACAAACACCAGTGCCGGTTAGGAGTGACTGACGTCGGTCAAAAGCAGTTGTAGAGACGTCGATGTCGACAGAGGGTCAGCCAACGGCGGTCACAGACAAGCAGCAGGAACCGACGTCGGTTACCTGCGTGTCTAGAAAGCTATTTCCATGGACAGAAGCGAGTGTTTGCATGATGAGTTTGAGTTGTAGTCTCAAGCTCGCGTCTCTATTGTTAGCAATACTATTTTTAGAGCCCTTGTTCAAGTGGCTTAACTGCTTGTTGGAAGTGCATGCTCAAGTCTCTTAATTTTATATGTAGAATTAGATCTTCCTAGCTTATTGATTTATTGTAATCATTGTGAATTATTGTAATTCATTGTATGAGAAGAACAGTACAGAATTGAATCAATCCAGGTTTGTTAGAGTTGATTGTTCTTGAGAGAGAGAGCTCTTGAGGAATAGAGATTTAGTGAGAGATCTATACATCTATGAGAGGTGTGGAAGAAAGAAGTTTCTTCGGTTGTATTCCTTTTGTAAAGAGTTTGTTAATACAAGTTTTCAAGGTGGTTTCTTGTATCTCTTGTTCTTGTTATTATCATTCTAATTACTTGTCAATCTAATTTAATTTCGCGTTTATTGCTTTCACAATTGTAATCTATTGTTGGTTGATCCCCCAACATACAAAATATGTAAGACCATATTGATCTTTAGAGTGTGGTAATCCTTAATAGCCTTAATACGTTAAGGATTAATTATAATGTCATTTTTAGACATAGTATGTCTCAATTTTTTACCTTTTATAACTCTAAAATTAGACTTATTGAGATTTAAAGAAATACCATACTTGTTATATCTTGTGAAAATTTTACAAAGATGATCAATATGTTTCTTTATTTTTATGAAATGTATGGTGAGATCATCTAGATACACCTAAGTGATAATACCAATTAATTCATCAAAAACTACATGCATATCTCTTTAAAAAGTGGCCCTTGCATTCATAAGCCCAAAAGATATTTTGTTAAAAGTAAAAGTTTATCTACATGTGATAAACTTAGTCTTATGTTATTCTTCTAGACTAACAAAAAATTTATTATAACTAGAAAATCTATCAAATAAAAATATCATTTCATATCTTATAACCTACTATAAAATCTAATCAATACTACAAAGAGAAAAAATATCTTTAACATTAAGATATCTAAAGTCTACATATAGTCTAATATTACCATTCTTTTTATTAATAAGAACTAAATTAGCTACTCAATCCAAATATTTTACAGAAAAAATGATACCACCATCCAACATTTTAAAAAACTCTTTGTTAATGGTCTCTTCCAATAAGAGACTTATTCTTTTAACAGTTTACTTAATATGTTTTCTACTAGGTTTGATAGGTATATAATGCTTGATTATATTGTTATCATAATATTTTAGATCTTTATAAGACCAAGCAAAAACATCAATGAATTCTTTGAACAATTTAATAAACTTAACTTTTTCTTCAAGAGTGCAATCAATTCTTAAAAACATGTATTTAGTCAATTCTTAAAAACATGTATTTAGGATCTTCCTCAGTACCAAGATTGATGGGAATAGTCTCACCTGTTATTCTTTTATAATAATCTAATACATGAAATTGTGGGTTAATCATTAGGAGTGAACATTGATTTTAAATTGACTAAACTAACAGATAATTTATTAGTACTTAACTGCAAATAATCATCAAAATTAAATAAATAATAATCATAATCAACATAATTACCTTGAAGAAAAGAATCAATATATTCATCACTATTGAAAATAAGAAAAAAAATTATTTAAATTAGGCACCTTAGGTTTCAAATTTTCAAAAAAAAAAAGAAGCCAATAGTTGGTTCATTTTTACTTAGAGTAGGTTTTTAAGCAAAAACAAACTTATCAGCATGAACATTAAATTATTTAAGTATATGATTGATATTAAAAGTTTCAATAAATTTAAGAAGTGGCCTATTTAACCCTAAAATAAATGATGATCTTAACTTGGGTTAAATAGGGTTAAGAATATAGAAATGAGAATGCACAAGGGTGATAATCAGATCTACAGCAAGCTAATTAGATGATAAACTCATATATAAACATACACTAACTTTATTATGCTGATAATAGATTAAATATAGAAAGTATAACTAAGTTATGTATGAAAATGATAAATAAGTAATATGCTTAGTTGGTTTTATTGCTAACATAGTGCAGGATTTAGAATAAATAGAAAGCAGGTTGTAAAATGATTTTAATATAATCATCAGATTTTGGATCTAATGTTTTTGGAGTTCTAGAGATTAACATCATCCTAAAAAAGTTATGTCAATGTTACTATTTAAGTTGAACATGAGTTTCCTATACATAATACTTGTTGGAAAAGAATGTAACCACCTGAATACTTTTGGGTTTGACTTCACCTTCACTCTGGTATATTCAAATTTGGGTCATGGATTGTCGTTCTTCTTAAATTTATAAAACCCTAGTTCTTCATCTTCATAGTGATCTTGAAAGAAAATGGGTTAGTTGACAGATGGTGTTGAGCTAACCCTAAATACCCCTCTATCACTAATCACTACCTACATAGTCGATAATCTAAAGAGGGCTTTAGACTGACGTAGTTTTTCTCTACGTGTTGGCTTGTGTGTAAATCATCCAAGTATAAAGAAAGTACAATAGTGACCCAACTTGTAACTTAGTGAATAGAGATCTTGGTTTGCTCCTTTAGAAATGCAAACCTATATATGTGTTTTTCTTATGATAGGTATGAAAATAAGGAAGGTTTGTTTAATTAAATGCTTGATAAAGTGTTTTTGATAAGTTGTCATGGTCTCTCTTGGTCTTTTCTAGGTTTGTGCTAGGTGAGGAATGAATAAGGGTTGATCTTGTATTTATATCAATCTGTTTAGATAAATAAATCATATTAAATCACTTAAGCCAACTATTAAGATACATTTAATTTTAAAAATAAATGACTTTAGAGTATTGACACTTGTATCAGGTCAGGGTACTAATATCAATGTTAGTGTTTATTTTACAAGTTAATGTCTAGGGAGTAAGAAAGTAGGTATAAATTTAGAACTTGTAGAGATGAAAGATAAGTACATTTTCAAAATTATAGACAAGATAGAAGCTCTGGGTTATCAACATAAGACTGATCAAAATAATATATAGGCTAAGGGGTAAAAGATAGAGTAGATGTGAGACTTACAAAAGCAAAAAAAATGTTTAAAACTGAGAGAAACAACCAAGGTCTAAGTTTACCAAATGTACAAGTCTAATGTGCTATATAATTTATAAATATCATCTACATTTTTCCCCCTTTAATATAGTAATTAAGTCATTATTTTAAAATAAAATAATGTGTACCTGGATATGTATAACACACCTTATCTTTACGTAGGCCCAATGTAGACATCAAAATCATGTCTAACCCTTGGTCATCTTCCCCCTTGGTCCCCTTGGTCCACTTCTAAACATTTCTAACCCACTCAATTATTAATTTAAAATAAATTGACTATTTTAAATTAATATCATTCCCTCTCTCTCTCTCTCCTTGACACCTCACCACCCTTGGATACCTTTCCTTGGATGCCCTCCACTACCCCATGCCAAGTATTAATTGCTTAACCCCCATTTCATTCCTCCCACTCATGCCCACGCTCATTTAACCTGCCTTCGACCATTTTCCCATGACCAGCTGACCTTGGGAGATGGAAGAATAGACAAAAGGCTATTTTTAGCCCTTTTTCCTATTCTTTGGCTGTCGACGTTGGTCAGTAGTCTGGTGGTATTGCCAGCATCAGTTGCCTTCAAAATAGTGTTCTGCATCTGGAATGTGGATCCTTCAATTTTTCAATCAGCCAACCTTCCAATCTTCTGACCTCTCTCGCTCCCTCTCTCTCAAATGCACAGCAAGCATCACAGGGTATAGGGACTCTGCATCAACCACTCTACCTCTTTGCAGGGAGCCTTCTGCATTAGTAACAGGGCTTCTACACTTCTGGTTCTCTGCTAAGGAGCTAAGTATTCTTCTTTTATGTCATTTCAGTAGCTTAGAATGTATTTGTAATTAGTTCTCTATTTATTGCTTCTAAGCTATATTATCAACCAGACCCAGCTATCAACTAGACCAGCCCTGACCAAACTTCTACCTAAGAGGCTGAAAATCTTGTCTTCTACCCTACCCCTTTTTTGACAACATATCTACTGGATTTATCCCTCCTAAAGATCCTGTCTACTATCCTGCATCCCTTACACAAACCATCAGACTCCCAGACTACCACAGATCATTCTGTCAACCAGAGACCCATCCAAAACCCGTCCAAGGCCATTGCCCCGACCGACGTCAGCCTGCAGGCCCATTACCCCTACCGACATTGGCAAACTAATCGGCGTTGGCAACCTTAGACCAACCGATGACAGCAAACATAACTGGCGTCGACAACTTTAATCAACTGACGACGATAGACTAATCGGCGTCGGCAACTGTCGAAGGTAGACAGCACAATACAGGTATGCATTACCTTTATTTCTTTTGTTTAGTCTTTCACCATTTCTTTCCTTTATCAGACATTTTTTTATCAAAAGTGGACTGTCATCCCTCAAGGAAGTCTTTCCACTTCTGGGATCAAGCTTTTTCTTGGCAGCCCACCATCTATCTATCTAACGCCTTCTTTGTTTAAGTCTCTTTCTTCTACAAGTGTCATCCTCCACAGCCAAAGAGGAGTCCCTACAATGTCTGTATAATGGTGCGTAAACTTCATCCAGGTATGTACAAACCCCTGACCATTATCTTAGTTTTTTTCATCCTTTTGAATGTGGAAAAGCAAAAATAGTTAGAAACATTTTGGCACGCCCGGTGGGACCCTAGGAGTTTTCCTTGGGTTCATTTCTTTTTCTTCTAAAAATAAACTTTTCATATAGGTGCATTAGGTCTCTTCTTGCATCATTTTCCTCTATCTCTTCCAAAAGACATCATAAGCAAGTTAAAAAGAATATTTCTTTTTCTTCTTGTCACCTTTCCTTCTTGCATCTTAGAGTTCATACTCTTAACCTTTTCTCAACTTGTCTACATACGAACACACATTTCAATTTGGGCTTAAAATCTATTGCATCTCATTGCTACTTGAATGCATACTTAGTCCACACATCTAGTAATTAACATTGCATTATGAATTAATCGTAGCACACTTATGTTACACGACCAGACCACTATCACAAATCAAAACATCTTAACATACTTGAGACAAGGTCTGACTAGGATTTCATCACCTAGCAGATACCTTACCCATCCTGGCAATCCCACTTGGACTTCACTACCAAGGGGAAAGCCCACTCTGTTCTCTGGCAGAGGATAAACTCTAGAGGAAGTATATACTGGCTAAGCGAGACTAGCTTATCACTGGGCTCATGAAGTGAGGGGAGCTTGCTCCTTAACACCAAGCCACGTACAAAACCTAACACAGATCTTGAGCACTAAAACTAACCTAAAACCAACCTTAGATTACCTCTTCTAAGACCCATTCTAAAAGCCAACTTCCTAAACACACTCTAAGGCATAAGCCAACATGATTCTAAAAGTTTATTCTTAGGACTTAATGCTTAGGGTATGCCTGTCTCCATCTATTTTTCTGTTCCTATTTGGTTTTTTGAGCTAGTGAGGACGTTTTCTTCTTTTTTCCAAAAAATTTTCAAATTCTGTGAGTTTTTGGAAAGACACAGTAACCAACATCAATTTTCCCACCGATGTTAGCAACATTTCTTCACTAGCATCGGTTATCTGACCGACATCGGCAATTTGTTCCACCAACATCAGTTTTTTTATCGACATCGGTCACTATCTAAACTTTCTTCCCAAAATAGCAAGCTTAAAACCTGACTTTCTTGCTATCCCACACCCATTCTAGTTTTTTGAGACTGAAAAACATAGTTTCTAAAACCTGACCCTTTTTGCCTTGAATGGTTTTGACACGTAGTCAAACCAAGACTCTTGTTGACCATGCAAGGCAACAACCGCTTCCGCCTTCACCTTCTATGACTAGTCCTTTAATGGAGTATCATTCAGAGACTAAACGAACTCCTCCTCGACCAACCCTGACTCGACCATCTATTATTCTCGAAGGGGATCAAGACTTTGAAAGGTTCCTTGACCTCAATGTCGAGGCCCTTCAACATTATCTCGCAAGAAGCCAAACGTGAGACTCTTCAGGTAACCCAATTTATGGGATGCCAACCTCCTTAATTGAAGCGGCAACGATATCGACAGTGTTCGCTACCCAACCCATGACCACTCTAGCCTTTACTTCAACCATCAACCCAATCACGACTAATCTTCAAAGTGTGGCTTCTCCTTCTATCTTTGGGCCCACTTCCATTGGGGTTTTGGCCCCCCATCAACCACAGACTATTCAACAAAATTCTACCCCTTTCTAAAATCTAGTTGTCTCCATCCCGCCTACTCTTGCCCCCATCAACACAAGAGTAACTACCTACCCTTCAATAAGTGTTGCCACCCCTCAACCACCTGTGGCAGCCCCTATTCAATTTGTGCCCTTCAACTCCATGGCACAGGTCCCCTTAGTCTCCACATCTGTCCCAATGACTAGTTATCAATATGTTGCACCTATACAAGCGCAACTGACTACGTCATACGCCTCTTCTAGCACCTTCCAACCTAGGGGGCACCCCATCTACCAATCTGTCAGCCGATCTCATCAAGATGCTGATGGACAAAATATCTAATCTTGAGGCTTCCATTTTTGGTTCAAGCAATTTCCTTTCATATGATCAAATTTGTAACAAACCCATCCATCCCTCCATCCCAATCCGACCATATCCCAGTTAGTGGGAGCTTCTTAAGTTTACTCGCTTCGAGAGTAAGGAAGACCCACAACAGCATCTGCGAGCATTCAGACATGCTTGTTATCTGATCGCACATGATGATGCGTTACTACTATGCACGTTCCCCATGTCACTTTCTGGTCCTACCCTCGATTGGTACAGCTCTCTCACCAGTCACTCTCTTTTCACATTCACCCAGCTAGCCCAACTTTTCCTCGACCACTTTTCGATCAATATCACCAAAAAGGTTTCAATCACAGATCTATACTCTATCAGGCAGTTTGACGACAAATCTATAACCGATTTTGTTACCCATTGGAGAGGCTTAATCAACCAACTCTCCTTCCCTTTACCTCAACCTGAGCTCATCAAGCTCTTTTCCCGAGCATGTGCCAAGCACATCTCATCCACCTTGCAGGTTCAAACATTCTGCACTTTTGACGAAGCTTTCACCATGGCCTGAAAGCTTGAACTCCATGTTATTAAAGAAAATAGGGTCAAATTATGTAATACCAACGCAAAAATTGATGACCCTTCTTCTTCTAGACCTTCTTCTTCCCACCCCAAACCCAAAGGGGTGGCAAATGCTGTGGTCTTTAGATCACCATCATCAACAACAATCAACCAATCTCAACCTTCCACATCACAAAGCATCACCAAACAATTCCAACAACGATATATACAGAGTTAGTATACTCCTATAAGAGAATCATACGCTTCTATGTTGGATAAACTTGTCAAGCAGGGGGTCCTCAATCTCCCTCAAATCTGACTACTTCAATTCGATCCTTCAAAAGCCATCCCTACATGGTATAGGGAAAATGACTTCTGTCACTATCACCGTGTCTAAGGCCATGACATCAACAACTGTAAAACCTTCAAGAACATTGTCCAAGACATGATAGATAAGGGAGATCTTGTTTTGGATAACCTAAATGTGCCACCCAACCAAAACATCAATATCTTCAAACAACCTTTTCCTAACCATTCTTCTAGCCAAAACAATGTCTAGACCATGGCCAATAGCTCCCAAGAGCACGATATACGCATGGTCAACACGGTCTCGCCTCTTGTCCCTGACCAACCTCCTCCACAAGTAGAAGAGTTTTTTTCTCCTATTCGTCCATCATAGGTAGAAGAGCCTTCTTCTCCTATTAGTTCTCCATCAACCTCTCTTATATTGGAGGATGCTTTGACCATATCGACGCCACTAGCCTCACCTTCATCCTTCCTCCTACCAATGGGGGACCATACCCTTCCTACTCCTCAACCACAAGTAGAAGGCACCATCATCCCTACCCTCTATCCTCTTGAGAAGTCACATTCTCTAATTTCTTTTTCACCAAGAGAAGACCCTGTCTCTTCACCCACTTTGACCGAGGAAGACCCAGTGATGGTTTTTTCTTGCCTTTTGACTGAGTTCACTACATCTCACTCACCTCCGTCCACATCTGAACCCCAACCCACGCAGGCGTCCATCATGCCAAAAGAGATTAAATCTCTTGGTGTTTGCCCCATATGTAATCTTGCCTCGCACAATAGTGGCCCTCAAACTAAACCAAAGAAGGCCACTAAATCACACCAGAGAATTCCTTCCTCACCTTCATCATTGCCCTCTATTTTGGGCCCACATCCATCCACCTTAATAAGAGTGCTTCCTACTCCAACACCTCACAGAGGCAAATTGCCTCCATTATCCCCTTTACCCATTAAACATATATTTTTTCAAAAATGACCAATGCCTCTTATGCCTCCAAAACAAAAGTCATCAACCCCTACTACAACAAAACATGCAGACCCATTGGCGGGTTCTTATGCCTTGTTGTTACGACAATTATTGCAGTCTTCTCACATCAGTCTTCCACCTCTTAAACCATACCAATCTCTCAAACCAAAACCACCCTAGTTTGATGACACTAAAGTTTGTGCGTATCATCACACGTCAGGACATGACACTGAGCATTGTTGTGCCCTCAAGGTTGTCATTTTCCAATGCTTGGAGAAAGACACCCTTCTTCTTGACCATATTATCAACAAACCTTCAAATCATCCCATGATTCCCATACCTCCTCACCTTCACACTCATCAACTCTTAGATCAAGACCATTTTGGTTTGACAACACTAAAGTTTATCACTATCATCGCACACCAGGACATGACACTGAGCGTTGTTGCACTCTTAAAGCTGTCATTCATCAACACCAGAAAAAGGATACCCTTCTCATCAAGGATCTTCTTGACTACCCCTTTGCCAAATCTTTGACACCATCACATGCCTCACAAACATCATCACCTAAATTGGGATCTCAACACCAGACTATGGTCCCTCCACCACCTTTAACCCCATTATTCAAAATCAACACAGTCAACTTGACCACCAACCCACCAACCCAAAAGGATAAAGGAAAAAGACATGTTTCTATCCCTTGGACATCCCCATCTACCAAGCCTTCACCACAACCAAAACCCAAGATTACTATCTTGGGCACATCTCGACCAGCATCCTCAAAGACAATCCCTGACTCCGTGGTGAAATAACCTCACCACACGACCCTTGTGAAGATGTCTTTATATGATCTCATACAAAACTCTCCACAACATCATCAAACTTTGATCCAAGCCTCACAATCAATGGAGGTCCAGCCTGATGACCCCCAACCATTAGCCACTTTAATCAAATCATTACCAACCATTTCCTCTATCACCATCCATGATTTTGAGATTCCTACCTCCAACCTGATAGATCAGGATCTCACCCTCTCAAACTAAAACTATCAAACATTCTTCCTAGCAATTAGGGGAATTTGACCTTACCCTGACTATCATGACCTCAACCAAATATCAACCAAGCCTCGACCAAGCCTCGACCAAGCATTGACCAAGCATCGACCAAGCCTCAACCAAGCCTCGACCAAACATCAACCAACCTTTTAAACATCAACTGAACAAGCCTTGACCAGATATTGACCAAGCATTGACCAAACATTAACCAACCAAGCATCGACCAACTCCTTAATCATCTTCATGTCTAACATAAATCAACACGTGACCAATTAGAAAAGAAGTAAATGAGGCAAGTTTTCTCCTAATTGGCTCGAACCTTACATCATCACGCACAAGCATAGATCAGGGACTTATCGTCTATCTTCTTTTGAAGGCCAACCAAAAACTGAGCCCTTTAATGCCTTGCATCTGTGACCATTCTACTATTAGTTGAGTACTCGCTCACTTGAAATTTAACTTGAGCTCATCCCTTGAGCAACCCCTGTCATCTTAATCCTCATTCCTTTCAACCCTATTCTCCTAAACAAACACTATGTAACCCCCTTTGTATGGATGCTTTGTCCTAATAAAAGGGAACCCTTACACTTCTATAGTCTTGTCCATAACTCACAATTTTGTTAAAAATAAATACATTGGAATGTCAAAATATCAAAAGGTCATAAAACTCTAAAGGCAGACTGCTCCCTCAAAAGATAGCTGTATCATCATTGTTGTAGCTAATAGACTGCTCCCTTGAAGGACAGTTATTCAAAGCCCTCATAAACATATAAAGCAAAAATATAGACCACTCCCTCGAAGGATGGCTATGCCTAAAAATCTTACTACAAACAGCACTCTCTTAGAAGATTCCCGCATCGATCAGTGTCACAAATGACCACAAAGCACAATGACATTTCTATGTAGACTTCCCGCATTGATCAGTCTACTCAAAAAAAAAAAAGGTCATGGACTTGGCTTGTAGTCATCTCAGGGTCTCCTATAAAAAGGGGCAAAGTTATCCTTACTAAAAGGGTTACCCTATCCTAACATATCATATCACCTACTCAAGACATTTCGAGCTCATTTTAATTTCAAAATGATTCGATTACTTCTCTAACACAACCAATGGTCAATGACGTAATGCATGAATGGGGCTTTTGTTTCTAAACAAGCCCCCTACCTATGCTATCATTATGGTTCTTGTCAATGAAAGGGCACAATGCCTTTCACTTCCTCCATACCTTTGTCCAATTTAACTAAATCATTTTCTCAACCATAACCAACCAAACCAAAATATTTTCAGACCACCAACATGACATAGTCCATTTCACATAGTTTCTATGGACAACAATACACATGAAAACTATTGACCACATAATTTATGCCAAGCATAAACCATTACTTGCTAAAGCATAAAAATACTCAATTCATTTTTAGCATACACCATCACCAATATGGACAATTGTTAGGGATGAAAGACCCTGACCAATGTTACAGAATACACAATCACATAATTTGCAAAAGGCTGTAACATCATCTTACCCTCATCATTTCAAGCACGTACCCTCAGACATATGGGAAGTGCTAAACCTTTGACCATTATCAAACCAATCATCAAACCGACTTCGACTCCTAGTCTAAACTACATTGGTCTGAGGCCCTTTCAATCGGGGCTATGTAGGCAGCACTCAGATTACATGACATCTTCTGGGGTTAGCTCAGCCACATATGTTTGTTCGTCTATCTGATGGACAAACCATATTACCCTTTGACCATAACTTAACCTAGTCCAAACCAATATTCAACCAATCATCAACCACTTTGACCCTAGTCTGAACTACATCAGCCTGAGGCCCTAATGATAAGGGCTATGTAGGCAGCACTCAGTCGACATGACATCTTCTGGGGTTAGCTCGGCCACATTTGTTTGTTCGTTTACTTGATGGACAAACTATTTTGACCTCTTAACCATGACTTAACCTCATCCAACCCATCCATAACCAACCCTCTTCCTCTCTTTTAGGGAGAACTACATTGGCCTGAGGCCCTTCTGACAAGGGCTATGTAGGCAGCACTCAGATGACATGACATCTTCTAGGGTTAGCTCGACCACATTCATTTGTTCATCTATCTGATGGACAAACTATTTCAACTTTTAACCATGACCCAAACCAATCATCAATCATTTTGCCTCATAGTCTGAACTACATTGGTCTGAGGCCCTAACAACAAGGGCTATGTAGGCAACACTCAGTCGACATGACGTCTTCTGGGGGTAGCTCGACCACATCCATTTGTTCATCTACCTGATGGACAAACTATCTTACCTTTGACCATGACTTAACCTTGTCCAACCCATCCATAACCAACCTTCTTCCTCCCTTTTTGGAAGAACTACATCGGCCTGAGGCCCTAACGACAAGGGCTATGTAGGTAGCACTCAGTTGACATGGGGTCTTCTGAGGTTAGCTCGGCCATTCCTTTGTCCATCCATTTGATGGACCAACTACCTCAGCCTCGACTCGACCAATGACCTTAGAGATCGTGCCTATCTCCTCAGACCATGACCACTTCCAAGACAACTTTGCCTTGGTTGTTTTTGCATGTATGCTACCTCATGAATGGTTAGCAAAATTGTTCGCACCACATTTCGCCCTCACAAGTATAGGATCACGAGCAAGTTGATCCACACTACTTGTGATATTTTTCGTGTTTTTAGGAGCACTTCCTAAGCCTGGGATACTTGGAACATGATGACTATTTGAGCTACAGCTTGGATCGAATAAACCAATTAGCTACGACTAAATGCTGGGGCCTAGTTATTTCAATTTTGGCACTCCTCAACCCTTGACCTACGATAATTTGACCTAGCCATCTCGTGAAGTGGTATGCGCACAATCCCAACTTTTGCAGCGTTCACACCTCAACCTTCACCATTTTCATCCATCTCTCTATCAAATTGACACCCGATCTCAAGTTCCCTTCCCTCGACTCTCGCTTTAAGGGGGAACACCTCATCTCATACTTGGGGCAACCAAATCCTATTTTTGTCTTGCAGTTCATCAAGAAAAACCAACAAGACAAAAAGGGGCAAATGTAGACACCAAAATCATGTCTAACCCTTGGTCATCTTCCCCATTGGTCCCCTTGGTCCACTTCTAAATATTTCTAACCCACTCAATTATTAATTTAAAATAAATTGATTATTTTAAATTAATATCATTCCCTCTCTCTCTCTCTCCTTGACACCTCACCACCCTTGGATACCTCTCCTTGGATGCCCTCCACTACCCCATGCCAAGTATTAATTGCTTAACCCCCATTTCATTCCTTTCACTCATCCTCACTCTCATTTAACCTACCTTCGACCATTTTCTCACAACCAGCTGACCTCAGTAGATGGAAGAATGGACAAAAGGCTATTTTTAGCCCTTTTTCCTATTCTTTGGCTACCGACGTCGGTCAGTAGTCGGCCGATGTCATTCGTATTACCGACATCAGTTGCCTTCAAAATAGCATTCTGTGTCTGGAATGCGAATCTTTTAATTTTTTAATCAGCCAACCTTCCAATCATTTGACCTCTCCCGCTCCCTCTCTCCCAAATGCACAACAAGCATTACAAGGTACAGGGACTCTGCATCAACCACTCTACCTCTTTGTAGGGAGCCTTCTACATCAGCAACAGGGCTTCTACACTTCTGGTTCTCTGCTAAGGAGCTAAGTATTCTTCTTTTATGTCATTTTAGTAGCTTAGAATGTATTTGTAATCAGTTCTCTATTTATTGCTTCTAAGCCATATTATCAACCAGACCCAGCTATCAACTAGACCAAACATGACCAAACTTCTACCTAAGAGGCTAAAAATATTGTCTTCTACCCTACCCATTTTTTGACAACATATCCACTACATTTGTCCCTCCTAAAGACCCTGTCTACTGTCCTGCATCCCTTACACAAACCATCAGACTCCCAAACTACCATAGATCATTTCATCGACCAGAGACCCATCCAGAACCTGTCTAAGGCCATTGCCCTGATCGATGTCAGCTTACAGAACCATTGCCCCTACCGACGTCAGTAGACTAACCGGTGTCAGCAACCTTAGACCAATCGACGATGGCAGACATAATCGGTGTCAGCGACTTTAATCAATCGATGACGGTAGACTAATCAGCGTCGATGACTGTTGAAGGTAGATATCACAATACAGGTACGCATTACCTTTATTTCTTTTGTTTAATCTTTCACCATTTCTTTCCTTTATCAGACATTCTTTTTATCAAAAGTGGACTGTCATCCCTTAAGGAAGTCTTTGCACTTCTAGGATCAAGCTTTTGCTTGGCAGCCCACCATCTATCTATCTAACGCCTTCTTTATTTAAGTCTCTTTCTTCTACAGGTGTCATCCTCTACAATGAAAGAGGAGTCCCTACAACATCTGGATAACGGTGCGCAAACTTCATTTGGGTACGTACAAACCCCTGACCATTATCTTAGTTTCTTTCATGCTTTTGAATGTGGAAAAGCAAAAATAGTTAGAAACACCCAAATTGAGTGCTTTGTTGGTTACTGACATAAAACCAAAAGCATGTTACAATTTATAATCTAGAAATTAAAGCACTTTAATTTTATTGAAATTGAAAAAACAAGGTTTAGGAATACACATGTGTGTCAATGTAATCGCCTTATCTATTAGCAAGTTAATTTGAAAAAGATGTTTCATTATAAGGCTATGAAACTAAGATTAGGATAAATATTGATAAATATTGAAAGTTCATATATCCAAAGAGATAGAGAGAGGGATTGAAAGGCATATGCCCCTAACATTGGAGTAAATATAAGTTGCCACCTAATAGTTGAGATTAGTTCAACCGTGCAACTCAGTGATCTTATAACCTAGTGAAGCTTAATGATATAATCAAGTCTAACCTGAAAACTTAGTAAGATTAAGTGATTTAATCACCTCAATCATACCAAAAAGTGAACCAACTACTGCAATAGATCAGCTCAATAAAGTTTATAAAAATTTGATCGAAGTATTAGTTTATAAAAGAGTTTTAGAATCTAAAACTGATTTAAATTTTGTAATATTATACACAAATTCCATAGTGTATGCACCTTTTATATGTCTCATGCTAGAACTATATATAACAATGGTACTAATGTATAGGATCATGCCAAAACTATGAATCTGAATCATATAATTGTGTGTTTTGACCAATTCAAAAAATTATGTAGATGTAGACACCATGCTTTTAAAGCATGCCTCTACTATATATGGAGAAATCTGAAAATTCATATAATTACCAATATATATAATATGTTTAACATGCCCCCACTATAATTTAGAGATGTTGAATACTAAATAGGTGTAAAAAATATGCTTCCAAAACATGCCTTCACTAAATCTAAAAATTGTCAATATGTATAATTCATGTCCATATGACATGCCCCCACTGAATCTAAAAATTGATATAAGTACCATCTATTGAATAAGTGTGGAGAACATGCTTCCAAAGCATACCCCCACTGAATCTAAAAACTATGCCAAGTGTGGATAACATGCCTCTATGGCATTCCCCCATTAATATACCCTCATTTTGAGGTGAGGGAAAGATAGGAATTGGTAGTTAACTCTCCTCAAAAGGATAATAAAATTGTATAATATATGAATGTAATCATGTAGCATATAGAAGGAACATGTATAGGTAATTATAGAATTAAAATACATAAAATCAGTGTGATCACATGAAGGCCTAAAATGTATGATAAGGGTCATATAACATATAAATAGTAATAATACAATCTCGACAAGCAAATAAAATACACACAAAAGAATACTCAAAATTAAGTCAAAAGTAAATGGTCCAAGGAGACTAAAAATAAAGGGCATGTTCAAATGCTACACAATTAAAAGGACATGACATAGTCAAATGTCTGTAAAAGAAAGAATGGCATATTCAAATATCCATACAACAAATAATGACATATGTAAATATCAATAAAATCCTATTTATGCACGAGGATCACCAATGAAGGAGCATATTCAAATGCTCAAATAAGGCATATAATAACAAGGCAAGATACTCAAGGTGCATAAAGTAAATCATAAGCAACCAACATAAACATGTCATAGCAGCTCATGGATTCAATGCCTTAGGAAAAAATGTCAAGTATATAGCATATCAAGTACCTTGTATAAAATATAATCATGGATAAAGTCATGTGTAAGTATATATGTAATCTCAAACATGATAATAAAATGTAATCATCAAACTATATAGCCTTTGCGTATCAAGATCAAATAAACAGATGCCCCCAATGTATGCCCAATATGTGTAGAGAAAAAGCCCAACATTTGAAATAGGAATAGATCATGTATTTATGTATGCCTGTATCATACTTAGGTATAAGTGTGACACACGTGTATGTAGGAGTAAGTGAATATATCATCCATCAACATGAAACTAACATAGATGCCAAAAAGCTAATAGAACATGTAGGTGTTGAATATATTTTTGTTTTATTTTATTTATTTTTTTGTATTTTAGAATGTTTGAAAAGAAAAGATCATCCTATGATGCCATCTAATGTATGGTCATAGATATCCCCAAGCTATGAACTTGGTATAATAATCTTATGATGTTGCCTAGAAGCACGTATAGGTTTAATATCTATCACAGTAGTATCAATGATGTTTTGCTTATGTATATTAGGACTTTATGGTCATGAAATAGTAGTAAGAGTAATAGGAATAAGGGTTCATAAAATCCATCATTGAGTGCTCTATGATTCCTTTGAATTGACAATAGTAGAAACATGTTTAGGTGTTATGGATATCTAAACATAGTATGTAGTAGATGGAGATTTTTTGGAATCCACTATATGTCTCTAATGTAATGGTCTCTCAAGTATTGGTTACCTAGTAAATGGGATTCTCTATTGCTTACCCTTTTGTGGTGATTGAGCCTTTAGTAGTCTTGGTAATTAATTATCTAAGTATGAGTTTTTCTTGTTC
The DNA here is from genome assembly GCA_037957365.1 of Torreya grandis. NCBI lineage: Eukaryota > Viridiplantae > Streptophyta > Pinopsida > Cupressales > Taxaceae > Torreya > Torreya grandis. The sequence continues at coordinate 4,258,991 of JARHVA010000605.1, read as the reverse complement.
AAGGGGATGCTCATATGGAATTATACTAATTATGACTACCTAATTGATATAAATGTATTTAACATATCCATGCACTATAAAAGGTACTTATCGAAGCATATAGATCCAAGGTCTTCCTAGTAACATATTAAAGATACCCGTGGAAGGTATAATTAAAAATTTAGTAATCACATGTGCAGGACTAACCAGGTCAATCTCATCAAGAACCTTCTAGGAGGTCTCATTGAATGATCTAATTGATCTAGTAAAAAGATACAAATCATGATGACTATAACCCAAGTGCATAAGTAATGTCATGGTGCAAATGTTCTCACTTGCACCATTATCAATCATAACACTACATATATGTTGTTTATCAAGGTATGATTGAAGGAATAAAGAACAAAAATTAGAGTCATCATCCTTAATTTCACTATCATCAAAAGTAATAAAAGGTCTATAAGCCATATGAGGCATATGTAATATGTAAATACTAATAATCTCATCTAGTGGGTGCTCATAATATGATGGAGGATGTGCATTATATGTCATTTGCACTTTTGGTTCCTTATTAAAATGGTCTTACAAATAACTATTAAATATTTTCTATTTGTGGTGATCACTAGGTTGTGAGCTTAAATCCTTTGGAGGATTCTCAAATGCAAACTTTTGGTCATCGATAAGATCTTAGATCTTATACTTCAAGGTAATGCATCTACTCGTAGAATGCCATGTTCTCTAATAATAATCACAATAAGTATTCACATCATATCCTTTGAGTAGAAGTCAACTCATATCAACCTTGATAAGATGAGGGAGAGGTATAAATTGACACTCTAGTAATTTTAGGAGTAGTGAAGTTGGGGACTCGGGTAAATGGAAGAATTGTCTCCTTGGTATATTGGATAAAACAAGATGATTAGGTTGTTTTGAAACTATGTCAACTATGGTGGTTGTTTCCTTTTTAGGCTAAGGAGGTTTTACCTTATAACTTGGTTTACTTATAAATTTGGTACTAGATTTGGATGCAGCTCATGTGTTTATTGTATACTTGAGCTTATTCAATAAAATAAGCTTCATTTCATAGTTGTGTACAACATGGCAAAAGTCATCAAAATATTTGAACTTCTAAAAACAATGGACTAATATAAAAGATCAAGCAAACTTTACTTGAATATGTCTTAAAACTCCTTATCTACCATAGAATTGGTCATTTCAACTACCATTATCTTATATATGAAGACATATTCATTGATAGGTTCATTGCTTCCTCGTTTGATTTATGTAATTTAAGCATAGGAAACCTTTTTTGAAATATTAATCGAAAAGTGTACTAAAAATTGATTTGTATGAGGTTTGAATGCTTTCATGGATTGGAGAGGTAAATCATAGAATCATTTCAAAGCATAGTACTCAAGGCTTTTTGGAAATAATTTGATCAAAATTTTTATCATTGGAGGTATAATCAAGGCATGCCGCATAAAAGGATCGATTATGTTATTCAAAATCACATTTTCTATCATAAAATGAAAACTTAGGTGCAACAAAACTAGTTGGAAAAGGTTGTAAAGATATCTTAAGTGCAAGAGGGTTATACAATATATCTTGTAAATCAATCATATGAGGAGATTTTAAAGTATTTTGTTCAATGTTTGTAACCTTGTCCTCTAAGTTATTTATAACTTGAAGGAGTGTTTGAATTATAGACCCATTGGGATTTATATTATAAATGTGAGTAGTTACTAAGGGGGATGTAAACATGGTTTGAGTAGTAATAAGAATTGAAATAGGTATTTGTGATAAAATAGTTGGTAATTCCATCGTAGATGTAGCAATAGTGGTTTCAAAAAATAAATGTTTAAACACATAATATGTGCCGCAACTAGATGTGTTATGTTATAATATGTTCAAAGGGAGGGATGTTTCAACTATAGAATTAGAAAAATTATTTCTAGTATATTTTTTAGTATCCCATCCAGATATTCAGGGTTTTATCCAATATGCTCACAAAACAATGTAATTAATTTCACTTGATCATGGTATATTTGTTGATTTTCATTAATTTCATAGTTTTCATTATCATAATATTCTTCTATGATAACCATTTCAATGTGTTTTCTATTGTCAATATGGGTATCATCATGATCCAAAGTATGATATCCCTCATTAGTTTAAGACATCTTAGATGGTAGGAGGGGAGTCTCAATGTGTTCAATAGGCACACCTCCCAATCTAGGTTTACACCTAGGTTGCATGCAAAATAGTAGTAGGAAATAAAAAAGTATAGAAATTTGAAACCCTAGTTGGCCATTCTAAGAATCATAAAAAATTGTATTCATACAAATCAGGTTCACCAAATGTTTAATCATAAAATGGATGAAGATCTTAAGTTGGATTACATAGGGTTAAGAATATATAAATGAGAATGTATAAGGGTGATAATCAGATCTACAACAGACTAATTGGGTGTTAAACTCATATATAAACATGCACTAAATTCTTTATGTTGAGAATAGGTTAAATATAGAAATTAAAACTATGTTATGCATAAAAATGACAAATAATTAATATACTTATCTAGTTGTGTTGTTAACACAGTGGAGGATCTAGAATGGGTATAAAATAGGTTAGAATATGGTTTTAGAATAGTCATCAGATTTTAGATCTGATGCTTTTAGAGTTATAGACACTAACATCATCTTGGGATGATTACATTGATGTTACTATCTCATTTTATTGCAAGTGCCCTATACATAATATATGTTGGAAAAGGATACGACCACCTAGATGTCTCTAAGTTTGACTTCACCTTCACTCTAGTCCATTCAACTTTAAGTCATGTACTATAATTTCTCATAAATTTACAAAACCCTAGTTCTCCATATTCATAGTAACTTTGAAAAAAAATAGGTTAGTGGGCACGTGGTGTTGAGTTGATCTCAAATTCCCCTCTATCAATGAGAACTACCTACATAGTTAATACTCTAAATATAGCTTTAGATTAATGTAGTTCTCCCTTACGTGTTGGCTATGTGTAAATCATACAATATGTACAAACCAAGTATAATAGTGACCTAGCTTGTAACTTGGTAAATTGGGATCTTGGACTACTCCTTTAGTACTTTAGACCTATAAATTTGTTGTTCTTATGATTTATATGTAAATAGGGAAGTTTTATTCAATTAAATGCTTGATAGAGTGCTTTTGATAAGTTGCCTTGGTCTCTTTTGGTCTTTTCTAGGTCTATGTTAGGTGAGGAATGAATGAGGGTTTATCTTATATTTATTTCAATCCCTTTGGATAAATAAATAATATTAAATCACTTAGGCCAACTACTAGAATACATTTAACAAAATAGATGACTTTAAGGCATTGGATACTTGCATTGGATCAGGACATTAACGTTGATGCTATATATATCTCAGACATTAGTTTCTACAAAGCAAGAAAGTAAGTACATATTTAAAACTTGTAGATATGGAAGATAATTACATTTTAAGAATTATAGGCAAGATAAAAGGTCTAGGTCATCAACATAATATTGATCAAATTAAGAGATAGGCCAAGGAGCACAAGATAGAGTAGATGTAAGACTTAAGGATGCAGGAAAAAGTCTATAACTGAGAAGAACAACCAAGGTCTGAGTTTGTCAAGAATACAAGACTGAGGTGTTACATAATCCATTAATATCATCTACATGACCAAACATTTTGAGTGTATTTATGAAGATGAGTTTTATTATTCTTGTAAACCTTTCTAACTTGTCTAAAAATTAACTCATAATCACTAAAGACTTCTAAATGTTTGATATTAAGTTCAATTATTTTTCAATATCTAAACATAAGGCTTGAAATTATGTTGTGTTATTAGTATTATCAAATAATAATTTATAATCATAGTGAAATATTTTAGCAATAGAATAAATTAAATAAATTATAACACCATTACCATGTTGTGAACATGCTCCATCAAACTATAAATTATCTATAGAAAAGGTCATTTGTTATTTTTTAGGTTCAACTAAAATTAACAAATCATAGGTATCAATTCCAATTTCCATATGTGAAAAATTAATTAGTATGGAATCTATAGGTTTACTAAACCACTATTCTCTTTGTATAAAATCAATCTCATTTCCAAAATGAACCTAAGTTATATCCTTAGCTACGAAAACACTCGTTGATTTTGACCAATATTTTGCCAAGAGCATAACATAATTACTAGGAATATCTAATAATAGAACATTGGTTATATATCTAATTCTTTCATGTTAGACAATTTTCATAACAATATCCCAGAACCTACCACAACATTTGGTTTAATGAGAATCAAAATCTGAGTTTTCTATTATTAATCTCATAAAATAAGCCTAATTAATCAACAATGAATTTTAGAATTAAAATTCTTAGAGGACCTTGTATCAAGGATACAATTATGAATAATTTTATTAGTAATTTTAATTAAAACATAAAAAAAAGTATATAATCAATAGGAGATTCATAAATTTGAGCAAAAATAGGAGATTGTTCATTATTATTTGTTTCTTCTTGAAATCCTACCATATTTTTAGAATTTGGGTTTTTGATTGCATCATTAATTTTATCAAACTGATTAGGTAGACCAACATTCTATAATAACAAAAAACTTACTTTAATAGTGATCAAATAATTTACGATATTATAAGCACCAATGTCAAGATGAAAAATGTGAGTATAATTCTTGGGCTTATAAGGGGGATACTACATATTATTAAAACCAATTGATAAAGGGTTATTTTGTTGAAAACTAATTGTAGTATCATTTAATGCAACATTATTATTATGTGTACCTTTACCTTTATCTTGAATTTTAGATGATGAGGATTGGTTTTTAGTTGTATTAGAATTATATTTTGGACATAATTATAATCTTTTTACCTAGTATTGACAATATAAGCATTGGTGGTTTTGATATCATGCGAAGATTCATCAAATGCACACATGTTTATATTATCAGGTAGGTTAATATAAATACTATACTTTTAATAAATAAAAAAATTAAATTTTTCTACAACTATATAAGTGTTAGAATCATGATCTAATTCACAAACATAATAGTAATGCATTTTTTCTTCATTTTTACTTTTTTGAGAATTTAGAGATTTACATGATGTAGATGGTTTGTCATTTAATTATCACTTGATGGTGATGAACTCATTGTCAATATTATGAACCACTTTGAAAAAAAAAAATTATTATTGAAATTTAATCATGTGGTAGCTTTATCTTTAAAATCAACACATTTTAATTTTTTTTCATGCTCAATGCAGAAAGTTATAATTTCATTATAATCCGAAATATCTATCTTCAAAATCCATTTTATATTTCAGAGGCAAACCATTACAAAAATATAATCTAGATGACTTTTTAGATGGTTTAATATCATGGATAATATTTTGATTCAGCTTAGTGAATCTAGTTATAAAATGATAAATTATCTCACCTAGATTAATAAATAAATTTACTAATTTCTTAACTAATTCTAAATCTTGTTTAGACTTGCCAAAAAAAAGTTATAACTAGTCTTGTATGTCTTTATGAGTGTTAATAATCATAGTATGAAGGCTAATAAATCTTGATAATCTTTCCCTTTAAAATTTTATGAAAATAATTTTAAATAAACTTTTTTGTTAATAATACCAAAAGCAGCACAAACTAGCTTAAAAGCATCTAAATAATCTTTGCAAAACTCATCAATACTTCTTAAGAATTTAGGGACGTTTAGTCCTTTATGTGAGGGTAATTTACCAGAATGAGCACTAATATTAATAGGGTTTTCACAAATCCAAGGATTCATTAGAAGCTCCTCATTATCTTCATCATAATCTACTTCATTATCAGTGACTTCTACTTGATCTATGTTGATTTACAAACCTAAAATTAGGTCTCAAACTCTCTATTTAGGATGTTCTTTCATTAGAAGTTTCAAGAGGTTTTAATAATTTATTAGGTTAGTTTAACTCTACAATTTCATTATAATAAGTAGTGAGATTAGAATCAGAAGGCATAATAAAATCATCAAAAGGAAAAGATTCATAAAGAAAACAAACTCTATGTGGAGGATTAGCAATTAAAATCTATTATCTTTCTTGATAGATTCAAAGATTTTATTCCAAAATTTGAAACTAAATTTTTCTACAAATATTATCATACCAATCAATTTCAAATATTGTTTTATCTACTTCCTCAACTATAACCTCAAAAATACAAAGTAAATTGTAAGGTCTAATATACCAAGCAAATCGAGTAAGATTAATAATAATATCTAATTGATCTTCAGCAATAGAAATTTTAAGTTGGATAATATGATGAGGACCAATTATGGTTATGAGAAAAAATAATAAAAATAAATAAGAAGGATTGATGAAACAAAATAAAACATAAAAAGATGATAAGATTTTTGAAAAAACTCTCCAGTAGTCACCAAATTTGTTGACCATAAAAAATGTCATATTAATGAATCAACCCCTTAGATTATTTTGAAGATCAAGATAGAATCATAATAATTTAATCGTGGGAGATATGTGGAATAAAAATGATTCTAAGATGTATAAAGGAATTTTTTAATAGTTCTAGGAAATAATTAGCAAGTCAAATATTAAATAATGCATGATTATAATTTCAAAAATCAAATATATTTTAATATCAAAATAAGGAATCATATTAAAACTATATTATCTAACCTATTTGATAGATAAAAACCTATATAAGAGGCATTCTATTAAAATAATATATATGATCCTTTATAATTTTTTCAAATCTTATTATATTCAATCTCTTATTATCATTTAAGCTCAAAACAAGTCAAAAGAAAAGAAGTGAAATAAAAATAAAAGACAAATAAAGAAAATGGAAATAGAAACCAAAAAATGAAATGGAAATAAATAATAACATACTAAACAAATAGCGAGCAAATAAATAAAACAAACTACAATTAACTTTAAGTTATAGCTAAAAAAAATAAACTATTCAGAAATAAGATGAACTATTAATGCAATCTAGAAATGAAATAAAAACTAAGATAATGACAATAGAAATGACTAAGATATATTCTATGTTAATGGAAAACTAACTAAAAAATAAAATACAAGTGCTAACTAAGACTACAAACACTAACTTAATCTGATCTAAAAGTAAATTAATAAATATAAAATAATTTTTGTGACCAACACAACTCCCTTTTTCAAAAATTTGGGGACCCCTTTAATTTTTTTTAACTTAAGTCTTCTTAGAGTTTCAATCCCTTTTGTGTCAACCTTATACCTTCAAAATCTTTGAGATCCTATTTTGTCTTGGTATACCAAACATTTAACAAAGTTTGTAATGGATAATTGTTCTATGTTGGAAACCCCTATAGCCCTTTAATGTTTAAGCACAGTCAACTCCAAGCTACATTCCATTAAAAAAGATAGATATTTATAATATTTTATCACATTAACTTTTTTTTTTGTAAGTTTGGATTCATGATTGGTTTCCTAGAGTTGTAATCTTCTAGAGTCCTACTCAACACTTTTTGAAGCTTTATTGGCAGACAGGTAAGCTTTTAATTATTTACGTGATTTCCCATTGTCATAGTTATCAATCTCCTAAACCTATCAAAGATGTCAGACCCTGTGAGAGCCTAACAGAATAAGTGTCATGTGACCTATTGTCAGAGTTGTTAGTTTCTCAAACCTATCAAATATTTTAGATTCTAGGAGAGCTCAGCGAAACAAAGAAGCTCCATGAAAAAACCTCTATCAAATTAATTATTATTCCAGACCTGTCGAGATGTCAGACCCTGAGAGAGCCTGACTGAACAAGGAAGTACCACATGGCTTGCTATCAGATTTTTCAATCTCTCAGACCTATCAGAGATGTCAGAGGTTGAAAGATCTTGAATAAATGAATAAGTTCCATGTGGACTCTTTCAAATCTATCAGTCTCTCATACTTGTGAGAGATGTCAAAGCTTAGGAGAACCTAACCTATCACATCATTCCATGTGGTACTTTCATATAAAATGGTATAAAAAACCTAAGATGTTTGAGATGGTTGTAAATAAGTATAATAAAATTTAGAAACCAATAAGAGGATGTCATGCATCACTTAGACAATCCAAATGGCCCATTTTAGCTCTCTAATAGGTAATTTGTGACACTCAACCATGCTTAGGTGGTGTTGGTCATAGACAAGACCAACCATAGATAGACACTTAGCATAAGCTAAAGCAAATTAGGATGCCACAAAGGTAAAGTAATCATGTGCCTACCATAATCCTTGTATTAATTAAATGGTAAACTAGTCCCTGATTAGATGATATAAAATGTCTCATCATAATCACCAAATCTAGTAAGTGGCATAGATTTGAATTTCCTAAGTTAATTCCATATTAATAAATGAATAGGTGGATCCTACCACCAACTCAAATTTGAATTTGCGTTGGGTGAGTTGTCAAATGCCATTAATACATGAGATATGTGTGCTTCCCTATAAGTTCCCTGAGGTAGGATAATTTGCCATTATTCACTACTAATTATCTGTAGTTTACCTCCTCATTTTCAACTCATTCTTGTGCCCTTAATGACCTACTTTCTTAGAGGTAGCTGCTATCAATATTTCCCCTTTCTTCCATGGCTACTTCATCCTCTAACCCCAAGGTTGATCTCAAATATAGAGACACCACCTTCCCTAAGAACTTAAGCCACTTCAATCATTATAACAAAATATTCAAAGTGATTGAAGTTTTGCCCAAGTCTACCTCTAGAGATGATGAAGATGAAGCTGAGTTCTGAGATGCCCTTAGGACACATGAAATTTGTGGGTTGCATAAAGCTACAAACAAACCATAGGTTTTCCCTTGTGTTAACCTCTTCAATAATGTGTTCCTCAAATTTAAGAGAGTACAAGATAGTTCCCATGATGTGGTGTACTCTTCAAGCTCTAGGCATAAGATTTCAAACATCTTGAGAGATGCATTTAAAGAAAACTACAACCTCCTTGATTACATAGTCACCTATGACTCTTCCATAATGGATACATGGGCTACACCTATCATATTTCTAAGGTTTTGAATGATTGGGTGGAGAACCTTGATGCCAAGTGGGTTAACAAATAATATATTGATTCTTAAATAGTCCACACCTTTAATGAGGGTGTTTTTTTAGGAATGATCTTGCTTGATCGATTATTCAAGGCAAGTGACTACTTACACATTGATCTCCTCTATGTGCCCTTGCTTGCCATCATTCTCAAAGATAAGGAGATCTCAGGGCTTGGGAGCATATCAAATTCTATCTATTGTACCATGTCATGGAGGCTCAAAATGGTAGTAATTTCTATATGATGAACTATTTGGTGGATGTCATCTATGGTACTATCATGTTCAAGCCCTCTAGATTTCCACCTTAGACTCCCAAGACCGCATTTTTTCATATAGTATTTTACAAGCTATGTTGCCACCATTACTAGAATCACATCCAATAAATATATGAGTCATTCTACCTAATGGTTTATATGGATATCAATGATGTGGCCATACTCTAACTCTCCAATGAAATCAAGAAATATATTGCCTCCATAAATGACTAATGGTACTACATAGATGACACCATCATCTAAGTGGAAAGTATTCATAAGGCCCCTCTCTCATTTCCATACCAAGTTTTAGATCAATTGGCCAATTAGGAGATCACCTATCAATGGACAGAAGACATATTCAACCACTACCTTAACTGCCAATAAAAAATTTCCCAAGCTTCCCTATCACCATTTGACACCACATATACAAAAGTATGCCTTAATTGCAAAAAATGCTAGTAATCAAGGACTCCTATACCTAAGGGAGAGTGAAACATAGATAATGAAACATGTATGGCATTATTAGGTCCTATGTGGTAAAGTATCAATATCAATTATGGCCATGAGCCCCGTGATAAGGATGAAATCCACCTCAACCCTGTAGATGACAAAGAGGTGTTGGCTGGAATTGAGCCCAATAAAAAGAAGGGAAAGTAAATACAAACTAAAACATCCACCCAGAGCATCCCTACAATGATAACTAGGATTTCAAGGAATATCCTTGACGGGGTTCTATCTCCCTCTCCTCTATGAGTCTCACTCCCCAAGTATTCACTCTACTAACACCAGCTCCTAAAGTTCAGGTAGCTCGATCACATGTTGCACAGGTGATACACTTTGATATTAGTAGTAGCCTAGATTCAAGCCCAAAACATGACCAATAATAGGCATCTATGTAGATCCCTCTTCCACATTCCACCATCCCTCAAAAATATATTGGAGCTTCCCTAAGTTTCCCTTTCCCTACTAGGCCCACTCAAGTGATGCCTCTCATTTTGCCCATCCCAACTCCCCCACAATTTCCTTGAGTACCTCTGGCTCTATCCATGTAAAACACCTCACATCCAAATTTCAATCCACCTAACCCATTCCATTAGTAAGGATCCATATAGGTCACTTTGATCCTTTGGGAGCTAAAATTGCAAGGCCTTCATCACCTTCATTGGTCTTTCCACAAAATTAGCCACCTCTTAGTGCTCCCACTTCAATAGCTTCAATGGCACCCCTAATAATTAGTGAACTCATGTGAAAAATTATATCATCTCCATCCACTTTAACAGTACCTTCAGTCACTCCACAAACTCCATAATAAACCCTAGCCACCAATGCCACTTCTCCTTCTAATGTTGTAGTGCAAGCTGACTTGAGTAAGAAGTCCAAGAAGAATCAAAAGGTAACTCCTAATCCTCAACCTTTTATTGTTCCTCATGTGCCTTCTAGTCCTCCATTTTTAATTGTCCTAGATGCCCAAGTATTTGTCTTTAGCCAGTAAATTTCTTCTTTCCTTTTGAACACTCTTCTTCCTAGTACCATGAGCCCATAGGTCAGTTTGACCTAAAACAAATGGCATGCTCAGATGTTCTTATGGGCTTACCTATTTATTCTTACACATTTTATTCCATGCCTCCACCTCCTCCATTATTCTCTTCCTTCCTTCCCTCCACTTCTTTTGCTCCACCTCCAATGCCTCCACCTTCCACCTTTATCTCTACCACCCCCTTCTACCCTAGGAGTTGCCATAGGATCGTAGGATCTTGAGATGATTCTATGGGGTGATCGAGAAGTTTAATGGGATTTTGATAGGATATTAATAAACATGAGGAGGATCCTTACTTATAAATTCACTCAAGGAGGAGACTGAGTGGTCTAAAAGACCAAGCATGACCTCTTTTCCCTCATAAAAGTGACAACATCCAATAAGGAGGAGAGGGTTATTAAGGATCCAGTGTATGTGCTCTAGGCCACTCATAATATGTCAAAGAATATTATAGAGGACATGAAAGATTAGGTTTGGGTGATTTAGGTGTAGGTAAAGAGCACCTTCCATATAGAATTTATTGGTCAAGTCAAAGAGGCCCTCTTACAACTCTTTACAACTTTAGGGGAAGTAGTCAAGACCCTAACTACTAGAAAAAAGCACCTCTAATGAGCCCAAGTGTATTTGGAAAGGATATCTTGTGTAGACAGTAAGTGTAAAAATATATTTATGGTTATTAATAAGTGCATGTTCTTGGAATTGAAGCTCATGCCTCTCTCCAATCTCAACTTATACTGACCTATGTTGGAGGCATGATAAATTTAATTGAGTAATACTTATCAATGATGCAGACAGTCATGGAACCTCTAGAAGAAGGTATGGAAAATATGTTAACTTATTTCGATAAATTCAACATATTTATGTTATTTCATCTAGATGGCACACTACTTAATAGATTTAAATTTGAGGTCCACCTATGTCACTTTGACCAGGTCATGAGGAGGAGGGTGGCCTTGGCCAATAAGGTTGGGGCTAAGGTGATTATAGATATCTCAACCTAATCCACAGCTAGTATCATCTAGGTGTTATAAGTGAAAGTTTCCCTTAAGACCCCACTCTAAGTGCATCAAAGAATTTAAACCCAATTAGAGGTAATCGTTTGTGAGCCTCCCAGAACCTAGCCAAGCTAAACATGGAATTTGATATAGTCAAAATAATTTTATCCACCAAAGATGCACAGCTTATGAATTTGAGATATAGTTATACTCCATCTCATTAACACATCAACTAGGTGGGCTTTCGAGCATCTTTTCTGAGAAGTTAATAATATTCTATTTGTTTTGAGTCTTAGTAGTTGTAATAAATTTGAGATATTATCATGGCCAAGGATGGGTATCTCATGCTAATTGGAGGTTAGCCATATCCTTGATATATTATAAACTACAATCCCTTGTATAGGTTGGCATTTCATATATAAAAATATTTATTAAAACTAAATGTTAATTTCATGATTTTTGTTAGACTAAGTTTTATTTATCTATGAATGTAGTCTACCATTGTTATATTTTAAAATAATGTTGATGATAAATAATTGATCATGTGCTTGGTTATTAACAATGAATGTAGTATTTGAAATGTGCCTTCTTGTTTTAATTCATTTATTAATTCTTCTCCTTTTCTTTATAACACTTGTAACATGTGTACTTAAAGTTACATATTATATTCAAAGACTCTATGTGTAACTTACTATAGGCCCTGTTAGGGTGTGGAGCTAAAAGCTTCACCAAGGAGCAGACTTAAACAGGTTCGAGTCTACATAGATGCCGGCGTCGGTCAGGAGCGATCGACGTCGGTTAGTTGCAGTTACAGAGGCACCGGCGTCGGCAGTATGGTCAGCCGACGACGGTCACAGGCGAACAGGTAGGAACCGACGTCGGTTACCTGTGCGTCCAGAAAGCTATTTCTGTGGACAGAAGCGAGTGTTTGCATGATGAGTTTGAGTTGTAGTCTCAAGCTCGCGTCTCTATTATTAGCAATATTATTTTTAGAGCCCTTGTTGAAGAGGCTTAACTGTTTGTTGTAAGAGCATGCTCAAGTTTTTATATTTCTATATGTAGGAAAGATCTTCTTAGCTTAGAAAGTAGAAGAGTGTAGAACTGTAAAAGTAGAACATTGTGAATGTTTGAAGGACAGTACAGAGTTGCATCAATCCAGGTTGTTGGATTTGAGTGTACTTGAGAGAGAGCTCTTGAGGAATAGAGATCTAGTGAGAGATCTTGTGTGCATCTGAGAGAGGTGTGGAAGAACGAAGTTTCTTCATTGTATTTCTATTGTAAAGAGTTTTAATACAAGTTTTCAGGGTGTTTTCTTGTATATCTTGTTCTGTGTTATTTATCATTTCAGTTAATTATCTATCTGATTTATTTCTGCATTTATTGCTGTCATAATTGTAATCTATTGTTGGTTTGATCCCCCAACAAGTGGTGTCAGAGCCAGGTTACAGGTTCAGAGCTTGATAATTGGTATCAAAGCTCAGGTTTACTAACAGGTGGTTCAGATCTGTGTAGTGTGTTTGGATTACAGGTTGCTCACAGGGGTTTCTGCAGAAATTTCTATTTGAGTGGGAGAAGCAATGGCAGAAGAAAGTAAGTTGAGAATGGAAAAGTTTAATGGCAAGAACTATCAACACTGGAGAATGCAGATAGAGGACTATCTGTATCAGAAGGATCTTTACTTACCGTTAGGTGGGATAGCAAAGAAGCCCAAGGACATGGAGGATGAAGAATGAGAAGTTCTTGACAGAAAGGCTCTGGGGTCTATAAGACTGAGTCTGGCCTCCACTGTGATATCTAATTTGTCACAGGCAAAAACAACGGTAGAGCTGATGACTTCGTTAGCAAATATGTATGAAAAACCCTCAGCTTCAAATAAGGTATATCTTATGAAGCAGTTATTTAATTTGCATATGAATGAAGGTGGATCTGTTTCTACTCATCTGAATGATTTCAATGGTATTGTGAATCAATTAAGCTCAGTAAATATAGTATTTGATGATGAGATAAAAGCTCTTTTAATATTATGTTCTTTGCCTGAAAGCTGGCATGGCTTAGTAATGGCAGTTTTTAATACTGCATCTGCATCAAATATTTTGAAAGTAGAGGATGTTGTTAGTGTTATCTTGAATGAAGAAATACGTAGGAAAAGCACAGAAGAGACATCTGGGAACGCTTTAAATTTTGAGAGCAGGGGAAGGCAAAAAGAAAAGAGCAAGAGGAGATCAAGATCTAAGTCTAAGGTGAGAGGAAGATCCAAATCCAGGAATGGCAGGAAGCCACAATGCTGGAATTGTGGAAAGATTAGGCACATAAGTAAAGATTGCTGGTCAAATCCTAAGGAGGACAATCAGCACGAAGGAAAGGAAGAAGCCAAGGTTGCAGGTATTGCACAAGATGCTTTAATTTTCTCTTTGCATAATAACATAGAATCTTGGGTATTAGATTTTGGTGCATCTTTTCATGCTACCCCTAACAGAGAATATTTCAGTGACTATATCCATGGAGATTTTGGAATAGTGTACTTAGGGGATGACGAGCCTTGTAAGATTACTGGCAAAGGTAAAGTGCAGCTGAAGATGCAGAATGGCAACACATGGGTGTTGAGAGATGTGATGCATGTTCCTAGTTTGAAGAGAAATTTGATTTATGCAGGTAAGCTAGGTGATGAGGGTTGTACAGTAACTCTCACAGTAGATTCTTAGAAGGTGACCAAGGGTGCACTTGTTATGGCCAGAGGTAAGAGAGAAGGTACTCTCTATTTGTGTAATTGTGTTATTAACAAATCTCCTTCAATTTTATCTACTTCAGATGTGGATGCTAAATTGTGGCACTCAAGGCTTGGACACATGAGTGAGAAGGGGATGTCAATTCTTAAGTCTAAAGGTATGCTTTCAGATTTGAAAAGTATGGATCTAGAATTTTGTGAGCATTGTGTATTTGGAAAACAGAAAAGGGTTAGTTTTCTCAAGACTGGGTCTACTAAGAAAAGGCAAAAGTTGCAGCTTGTTCACACAGACGTGTGGGGACCGGCTCAGGTAGCCTCTATTGGCGGATCACGGTACTATGTTACATTCATAGATGACACCACAAAAAAGGTATGGATCTACTGTATTAAAAAGAAATCTGATGTTTTTGAGACTTTTAAGTTTTGGAAAGCTATGGTTGAGAATGAAATAGGCAGAAGATCAAAGTGCTTGAGATCTGATAATGGCAGTGAGTTCTGCAGTCTTAAGTTCAAATTGTATTGTTATACACATGGAATCCGTAGGCAAAGGACGGTTCCAAGGACACCTCAGTAGAATGGTATTGCTGAAAGGATGAACAGAACTATCATGGAGCATGCAAGATGTATGAGATTGCATGTAGGGTTGCCCCTAGAGTTTTGGGCAGAAGCAGTTGACACCGCAGTGTACCTGATTAACAGAGGACCCTCTACAGCTCTGGATGGTGGAATTCTAGAAGAGGCATGGATAGGTAAAAAGGTAGATCTCTCATATCTCAAAGTTTTTGGTAGTGAAGCCTTTGTGCACATAGATAAGGAAAATAGAAAGAAGCTTGATGCTAAGTCTATGAGGTGCACGTTTATCGACTATGGCTCAGATGATTTTGGTTTCAGATTTTAGAATCTAGGAACCAACAAAGTAATCAAGAGCCGTGATGTTGTTTTCACTGAAAGAGTGATGTACAGTGATCAGATAAGGAAGCTAGATCAATCTGGGTAGAGCAATAGTGAATTGGACGAAGTTATGGTCCAAAATGAGCTCGCGGGAAAAAGAAATAATCACTTATAGGAAAATATAGAGACCGACGTCGGCAGGTTAGGAATCAACGTCGATAGTACAAAAACCGATGTCGGTCATACAGAGACCGACGTCGGCAGACCAGGCACCGAGGTCGGTCAGGCAGAATCGGCGTCAGCCAGTAACAAGTCTACAGGTGGCCGAGGTCGGTCACTGTCAAAAAATTTGGGTGGACAGATTGTTGAGAATGAGTCCAAGACACTCATCAAGAGGTCTGAAAGGGTAAGTAAGCCTCCAATTAGATATTCTCCTTCCTTATATTATTTATTGCTAACTGATGGTGGAGAACCAGAGAGTTTTGAAGAAGCATTACAGGTGGAGTCCACGAGTAAGTGGGAGCGTGGCATGGTTGAGGAGATGGAGTCCTTAAGAGAGAACCAAACATGGGATTTGGTTGAATTACCAGCTGGTAAAAGAACACTGAAGAACAGATGGACCTACAGGTTGAAGGAAGGTGAGGATGGACAGATGAGATACAAGGCCAGATTAGTAGTGAAAGGATTTGCACAAAAGCCAGGTATTGACTTTGGTGAGATTTTTTCTCCTGTTGTCAAGATGACTTCTATAAGAGTTGTATTGTCTTTGGTTGCTTTTGAGGATTTGCATCTCGAGCAGCTAGATGTTAAGACAGTGTTTCTTCATGGAGATTTGGATGAAGAAATATACATGGAACAGCTAGAAGGATTTGAGGTCAAAGGTAAGGAGAAGTATGTGTGCAGGTTGAAGAAAAGCTTGTATGGCCTCAAGCAAGCTCCAAGGCAATGGTACTTAAAATTTGACAGGTTTATGACTGAGCACGGCTACAGTAGGTGTCAATCGGACCATTGTGTATATTTCAAGAGATTTGATAACGGTAGATATATTATTCTATTGTTGTATGTAGATGACATGCTAGTTACAGGGTCTCACATGCAGGATATCTCAGAGCTTAAGGAGAAATTAGCTCAAACGTTTGCTATGAAGGATTTGGGAGCAGCGAAGAAGATCCTTGGCATAAGCATTAAGAGAGACAGGAAAAATCACAGGTTGATATTGTCTCAAGAAGATTATGTGAACAAGGTGTTGGAGAGGTTTAATATGCAGGATGCAAAACCGGTAAGTACACCTATGGCTGGACATTTTAAGTTAAGTAAAGAACAATGTCCCAATTCACATGATGAGGTAGAGTACATGAGTAAGGTTCCATATTCTTCTACAGTAGGGAGTTTGATGTATGCAATGGTGTGTACTAGACTAGATATTGCCCAAGCAGTGGGAGTAGTAAGTAAATATATGGCCAATCCAGGTAAGGAACATTGGAAAGCAGTTCAATGGATCCTTAGATATTTGAGAGGAACCAGAAGCAAGCATTTGTGCTATGGAGGTTCAGATAGTTCTCTACATGGTTATGTAGATTCAGATATGGCAGGGGATTTGGATGGCAAAAGAAGCACTACAGGTTATGTTTTTACTGTAGGTGGAACGGCAGTTAGTTGGATATCTAAGTTGCAGAAGGTTGTTGCCTTGTCAACTACAGAAGCAGATTATATTGCAGCCACAGAAGCTAGCAAGGAGATGATATGGATGACACGATTCATGGATGAGCTTGGTAGGGAGCATGAGAGTTGCAGATTGTATAGTGACAGTCAGAGTGCAATCCATTTGGCCAAGAATTCGGCCTTTCATTCGAGAACAAAACACATACAGCTAAGGTACCACTTCATACGGCAGGTATTGGAAGACGGTGAGTTGAAGCTGGAGAAAATCCATACAGACAAGAATCCTGCTGATATGCTAACAAAGCCGGTTACTAAGGAGAAGTTGAATCTTCATTCAACTTCTATTGGTCTTCATGATTGAGTTGAAGATGGAGGAGCTAGAAGATGTTGCTATACAGGTACTGGTGCAGCTGGTTTATCTCCAAGTGGGAGATTGTTAGGGTGTGGAGCTAAAAGCTTCACCAAGGAGCAAACTTAAATAGGTTCGGGTCTACATAGACGCCGGCATCGGTCAGGAGCGATCGATGTCGGTCAGTTGCAGTTACAGAGGCACCGATGTCGGCAGTATGGTCGGCCGACGACGGTCACAGGCGAACAGGCAGGAACCGACGTCGATTACCTATGCGTCCAGAAAGCTATTTTCATGGACAGAAGCGAGTGTTTGCATGATGAGTTTGAGTTGTAGTCTCAAGCTCACGTCTCTATTATTAGCAATATTATTTTTAGAGCCCTTGTTAAAGAGGCTTAACTGTTTGTTGTAAGAGCATGCTCAAGTTTTCCTATTTCTATATGTAGGAAAGATCTTCTTAGCTTAGAAAGTAGAAGAGTGTAGAACTGTAAAAGTAGAACATTGTGAATGTTTGAAAGACAGTACAGAGTTGCATCAATCCAGGTTGTTGGATTTGAGTGTACTTGAGAGAGAGCTCTTGAGGAATAGAGATCTAGTGAGAGATCTTGTGTGCATCTGAGAGAGGTGTGGAAGAACGAAGTTTCTTCATTGTATTCCTATTGTAAAGAGTTTTAATACAAGTTTTCAGGGTGTTTTCTTGTATATCTTGTTCTGTGCTATTTATCATTTCAGTTACTTATCTATCTGATTTATTTCCGCGTTTATTGTTGTCACAATTGTAATGTATTGTTGGTTTGATCCCCCAACAGGCCCTTCCCTGTGTTTAATTTTAGTGGAGAATTTGTGAATTAAGCATTTTTATTTATTAGACTCTTATCATGTGTGATGATAAGTTTTATCACCTGGTGAAACTCAACACATAGTGGTCTAACTATGGTTGGGAACACAACTCAATTCTTAAAGTATCAATATCCTTTAGAACCTAAAAACATATTTTTATGCCTTACCCATCTTCCCTTTTTGTTTTTATTATATGAATATGAATAATTCCATCCCTTCATTTATAAAATGGTAAATTGAAACCCAATGGTGATCATGATTGAAATTGATTAAATATACAGATTGTAATTGTTATCTCAAATTGGTATCGACCTTCAGTGGTAACATTGCATCTCTCAAAGAATTATTTCAAGTAGGATACATCATGGAGTGTTGGCATAATTTTATCACTGATGTCATTAATGTCAAAGTGTGTTGGCATATTATTATCATTATTTTCATTGATGCCTGATATGAAGACTCGACATAAAACACAAAGAGCTATGAAGATCCTTGGTTGAGCTCCAAATATCTACGTAAATAGATCTAAATATGCTTCGTCGAGCTATGAAGATGTTTTGTTGAAGCTCTAAATAGCTACCAAGTATATTTAAAGATCTTCTAATGAATCTATGAAGACTTGTCCAGTCATGATCTAAAGATGCCTAGCTATACTCTATAGATTAATATAGAAACTTCAAAGATATATATTGTACATATATAGATTTCCCTTCTTTAGATATCTTATTTTAAACATTACTATTCATAGTAATAGTCTAAAACAATTCTATAATATCTCTCTATTGAGAGATAATTTGAAGGTAACTTGATGATTCTTCTGAGGTTGATGTCAAGTTTCAAGTCGAGGTAAGCATGTTTTGAAGTACTAGTCTTTGAATACAAGGTGTCTTGAGAAGCATAGTCATATCTTGAGTATATAAATGGTGAGCATGAAGTAGTATGTGTAAAGGTATGATATTGTCTAATGAGCATGAAATGCATGTGATCAATGTGTAGAATCATCAGAGAGTGTTTCAAGATCAGTTTCCAAATTTGATAAGTGTTTGAACCAAGCAAGAGACTTGAGAAGGCTTGTGAATAGGATGCCTAGTCTAATACATAAAAGAGCATGGTGTCCTAGTGAGATGAATGCACAGAGGCATAATAGGTTGTATGATGTTTTTTTTTTTTTTTTTACATGAGGTTTTGAGAGCTTGGATAGTGGTTAGAAGGTCAGCTTCAATTTCTATTGTGACTTGTAGGTCAAAGGCTTAGAGAGCAAAAAGAGAGATGGTGGTTAGATGGGGTATCATGATTATTTTATAAGGAAAGTGTGAGTATGTGATCATTTAAAAAGGTTATTCAAGTTTTTTTAAGCATGTGCATGAAGTTTTAGGTCAAAAATTAAAGGTTAAAGCAAGAAAAAGTGTCTTAAGTCTTTCGAGGGCATAAGATGAAGAGTTGTCTACTCGATAAGGTTTTTAAAGTGTTCATTAGCACGTAAAACATATGCATGAGGACATAAATTTTTTTTGGTATATGGGAAACGGTCATGTCTCAAATTTATAAGCATTGATTTCTAGAATAAGGGGCTAAGATTTATGAATGATCGTTAAGACTGTAAGATGGTCTAAACCCTCAAAGAATACTAATAGTGACCTGATGTGAAATAAATTATTCTAAAGTGATCATAATTGATTGTTTTGGATATTTTATCTATTATAAAATGAATTAAACTCGCTCAAGCATCTCCAAGTGTGATTTTTTTGTTAGGAGAGTGAGTGGACCCTACAGGAAAGACCTTATTTCTCAGAGATTTGTTGTAGCAAGTAGAGTCAACTGAGTCAAAGTTGATAAATGATTGAAATTTTAATATTTAGACTTGTATTAGATGTACATGGTGGTTTTTGATCAGTTTATATCCCTCAAGTGTGTAAATAACTCTCTATTTGGGTTAAAAATAGATGTTGAAAACTAAGATTAGTCTATATTAATAATATGTAAAATTACAAGTTGACTAGTTGCTAACAAACCTAGTGGTGCAGATAGTGAGAAAACCAGGTAGAAGTGAGAAATTGATTAGGTATGTGTTATCATAAACTAGGTATGAATCCAAGTGCATGGAGATGTTTTTAAATTCCTTTAATACATTTTTATGTTGGATATATGTTTTTTATTTTAGTGGTAACGATGAAAATATTGCTCATAAGTTGACATGTCTAGTGAAGATGAGATAGTGAAGGTGCAAGGTTGTGAGATTGGTCTGCAAGATCAATATTTACATATGATGATGTTATCTACCTATATAATATTTATATAATGATCATATAGTATCATTCATATACATCAGTATATTTTTAATATGTTTACATAGGTGTTGAAACTCAAAATCACCATGAATGGTCTCCAAGGCAAACTAGAAATTTTGGGTAAGCAGGTTACAATGATACATTTGAGACTCTATGTCATTAGTTGATATATTTAATGTACATAATAAAATTTTTTTGGAATTTAATTATATATCCATGATTTTCAAAATATTTTAAGTCATTTTAAGAGGTTAAAACATTGAATCCAAAATGGCTTATCTAACTGAGTAAGGACTGTGAGAGAGAAGGTCAACAAATTGATTTGTAAGACCAATAGTTGCCATTAAAGCTTATGATATTTTTATTTAAATTGATTTTATGAGGTTATAATATCATTTTTATACATTATAAGTCATTTATTATATTTTATCATATGTCATAAGTTCATGTTTTCATGATTATGTTTTGAGACTAGCTGGCAATTCTGAGTGAACTTCTTGCAAAGAAGAGTTTGAGCCTGTATACCCTAAGTTTAAGTATATTATGAAGTTTGTGATGACCCTAAAGTCATGATGTTTCTAAATATATTATTTTTTTCAATGATTTTTCATTAAATTTATGTTTATGCTTTAGTTATTCTAGATAGACTTTTTAGGTAAGCATAGACCTAATATGAACAATACTAATGATGTGCTCCAAGTACTGGTTTGAGATAAAAAGTGTTATGAATCCTAGATAATATTATCAAGGGTATATTTTAGTGGCATATGATGTTTTCCTACTATGTGATTATTTTTAATATGCTCCAAAAATAACAAAGGGTAATGTGTGCTAAGACGCCTAATAGAATTAGGTCTCCATGAGACCTAAAGGAGAGATAAGGCCTAATTAAAATAGGTCAAACCTAAAGGGACTCAAATCACTTTGATCCATATATATGATATGTATTAATATCCTCTCCATGGCTAAACTAAGAAGATAATAATGTTTGGTTAACTAAGAAGGATATTATCAAGTGACTTGCATAAATACTAGGCAATTTTAAGTTTATTTGGAAAAGTGGTGAACAAAGAGAGTAAGCAAATGATATAACTTGTTAATAACAAGGTCTTATAAATCATCAAAGGAGAATAGAGTATTAGTGATGAATATTTGACAGAGGTTATGCATATGAGGATAAAGGTCATATGACATAATCAAGTCAAGAAGTGGGCTAGTTAAGAGAAGAAGGTTAGAGGCTAATTTGAGAGGGATAGAAGTATGTGAAGAGATGAGGAAGAAGATAATTAACTATTATATGAGAAACAATATATTATGAAGGTGATAAAGTGTTTTAGGTGGCTGAGTTGGTATTGATTCATTTAGGGTTTGGTACTTCCTTATAAGTTAGTATGTTAGTGCTTTTTAAAGCCTAGTTGAGTTGGTGCTTAGCTAGTTGAGGTTGATGATTCATATGAAATGGGTGCTTCACTAAAGTTAGAGTTAATTAATCTAGTGGTTTGGTGCCTTCTTAAAATTTAGTGCTTTCTAAAGCCTAGCTGAGTTGGTACTTAGCTAGTTGGGGTTGGTGTTCCATGTGAAGTGGGTGATTCACTAAAGTTGGTGTTTATCTTATATGACTGCAATCTATTTGCATCATCAGTAGGTTTTATTATCCTTGAGGGTTTCCCACATATATATTGTGTTCATGTATTGCATGCTCTTATGGATTGGTGCTTATGCTTACTAAGATATACATGATTATTTAAATGATCTGATCTATGATTACTTAAGTGAGATTATTAAAGAAATTTTTTGAATATTGATTCATGCC
The DNA here is from genome assembly GCA_037957365.1 of Torreya grandis. Classification (NCBI taxonomy): domain Eukaryota; kingdom Viridiplantae; phylum Streptophyta; class Pinopsida; order Cupressales; family Taxaceae; genus Torreya; species Torreya grandis. Next base: position 4,236,536 of record JARHVA010000605.1, on the reverse strand, counting down.
CTCCCTCTTAGTCATTTAGATTCCAACATTTGGTATCATATTTTGGTCCTTTGAATCAAGTCTAAAACCTAAAGGAGATCCTAGAAGAAAGGATGGCTAGTCAGCAAGCTAAAGGTGGTTTCTCTACCAGTAAGACTTTGTTATTCAATGGATCCAATTATGTCTTTTTCAATGTTAGAATGAAGATATATTTTATGTCTCAAGGTCATGATGTCTGGTAGTTAGTTATTGATGGATATAGTTCTCCTCCTATTCTACCAACTAATGCAGCAAGTAAGAAAGCTAGTGAAAACAACTCTAAGGCAATGAATGTTGTTCTTTATGGCTAATGAAGATAATGCACTATGAATTAGCTAAAAAAATATGAGACAAGTTGAAGACTATCTATGAAGGATACACCAAGGTGAAGATGGCCAAATTATAGATCCATCAAAGATAGTTTTAAATCCTAAACATGAATGAAGATGAAACCATTTCATCTTACCTATTAAGGGTTGATGAATTTATCAATATCATCAGAGGAATTAGAGAAAAAATAAAAGAATCTATTGTTAAAAAAAATTGAGATCAGTAACTCCTAATTTTGACTCTAAGGTGTTTGTAGTAGAAAATATGCAAGATTTGGACAAACTAGAGATGGATGGGCATCATGTTATTTTGATTGCCTATGATATGATAATTAATGAAGGTAGACCTCCCAAGAAGGAAGTAGCTTTCAAAGTTGGGAAGAAATAATTATTAGATATTGATGATGATCAACTAATATCCATGTTTACAAGGAAGTTGAGGTTTGGATCTAGAAAGTACAAAGGTAAGTTGCCCTTTAAATGTTTCAACTATGGCAAGATTGGTCACTTTGCATCCAAGTGTCCTAACAAAGATAAATCTAAGCATGATGAACATCATGGAGATGACAAGAAGACCTATAATCTTAATTAAAAAAAAAAATTGAAAGTATAAAGGCAAGAAAGGAACTTTAAAAAAAGAGAAGCTTCTACACTAAATAAGAGAACTCTTATGATGTAAATGACTCAAGTGAATCTGATAGTGATCTTGGTAGTAATAAACCTGAATATTACAATAATGAAACCTTTTTTATGGCCATAGAATCAAATAATGAGGGTTGTTCAAATGGAAAAGACCTTATGATTGATATAGAATTAGATGAAGAAGAGGCAGAAGTAAATCTTAAGGCAGAACTAGTAAGTGCCTTAGATGAGTTAAAGTTTCAAAAAAAAAAGAATTACAAACTAAGATCACTAGTTAAGGAATATGAGGAGTAGATTGGCTTGTTTAAGGAGAGATTGAGTAACACCTCTAAGGATTATGATGATATCATTAATCAAGTTGAGGCACAAATGGAGAAAGTCAATGCAATCCTGAAGGCTAAAGAGAAAGAATGCATCGGGTATGAAAGTAAAATATAATCCCTAAAAGATGATTTGGATCAAGTATCTGGAAAGGTGAAGAGCTTTGTGAAGTTTGAAAAGAGCACTGAGACTCTATATGATATCTTGAGTAGTCAAAATTCTGTAAGTGACAAGATAGATCTTGGTTTCAAATAAGACCAAAAGGAGGCACTTTAGTCAAGGAGAAAACTATTAAAGATAAAAAATTCAACATGAAAAAACCTATCAAACATCCTAATGTTATAAGGTATGATAATTCTTTCAATAGTTACTATTTTGTATATAGTTAGTTTGGTCATAGAGTAAGAGAATGTAAAGACCCTCCAAGAATGAGTTCTCATGGAACTATTGAAGGATTCACAATTCACATCAGTCAAATGGTATGTATAAGATGATTTTTTATAGTTGTCATAATGTAGGACATATTGCAAAAAAAAATTCTAACAGATTTAGAAGGTCATCAAGTTAAAACAAGAAGTTTGAATCCCCTAGAGTGCAAAAAATAAGGCAAATGAATGTATGAAAACCAAAGGTAGTAAAGATAAGTCATGATTAGTCTACAAGATCAAGTGGACTACATGTGATAGAGCATGCCTCGGGTGTGAAATTAAGTCAGGAATGTTTGATGTCATCTCTAATTGATGATCAAATGGTTGATGATGAGATCAAGCCTATAGTGCCAATCAAACCTAAAAGGGTATTGAAGAACATTCAGTCTTATGAGAGCATGGAGATCTAGGAATCTCATATTCCTAAATTGGTGTTTGTTTTAGTGCCCTATAGAAAGGGGTGACTCTATTAGGCTTCATGGAGACACTCATCAATAATTATAAGCATGATGGATGCTTGTTGAGCATTGACAGGTGTTTTATGGTATGAAAACATGTTGAATATTGTTGAGTCTAATCTGGAAGTGTGATCTTTTGTCATATTTAGAGGTAAGTGTTGGTACCGAGGTGCTTAATTTATGTTGAAGATGGCCTATGTGTATTGTTGATTCCAATGGTGATAAAGTTGAGAAGACAAAAGGGATAATGTTGTGAAGTTTTGTATGGTCCTTTTTTTTGAGTTGCTACATTTATTGATATATGTTTGGTATAAAGGAGAGCTTGGTAGTTCTGAGTTCTTTGTCAAGAGAGTGGTTACCTTTTTATCTAGAGAGAGGTAAGCATGGAGTTAGGGGAGCATGATCTCTGAAATGTTTCATGATTCTATTTGTTGAGAGTTGTGAGAGATATTTAAGTGTTCTATATGCATCAAGATGACCTTAAGGTCATATAAGGCCAAGGTACATATTATATTATCTCAATTTGAATATCATGAAGAAGATAAGTTATGACAAAGGTCTAGCATAGTGAAACATGTAAGCATATACCTAATTGATAGAATGATGCAAGGAAGGTGTCATGATGATGTTTATGCTATGATATCTTGAGAAATATGAAGGATAAATATTGATGTAAGAAGAACATCAGAATATGTCATATGGACATGAAATGAGTGATCTTTTATTCAACATGAAAGACTAGATTGTTCCCTTGGAATAATATCTTTGATAGCAGACAAACCTAATTGACATAATGGACAAGCATTGATTATAAATATGTTTTATGATGATATGCATTAAGTGTGATTGTTCAAAGTGTGTGAATATGACATTTGATTCATGTGTCACAAGTCTATATGGTCATTATACCCTAGTTGTGTGAGGTGAAGGTGATCAAGCAAGATAGAAGTTTGATAGACAGTGAACTAGGTTTTTTAAAGTCCTAATGAATAGTGACTTATTAAAGAAGGGTTGTCATGATGTATATGGATCAGATATGGCCTATGAAGCTCAAAGAATATTATAAGAGATTGTTTTCACAATGTATGAATGGATAATTAGAGCTTGAGTGATATATTCAAGGTGATATTGTTAAGCATTATCTTCTCTAATTAGTGATCAAGATTGATATCAAAGAGCATCTTGCATAAGGTGGATATCAAAAGTGAATTGAGACAATTAGAAAAGTGCATTTGGCAATGATTAGGTGAATGAAAGAGTTGTTATGATTGATTTCATTCATGAAAGAAGTTTTTTTGAATGGTTTTCATGAGTGGTTGCCATAGTTTTTGAAGATTTTATGTCATCTAGTGTCTTTAATAGGGAGTATCTGCTCAGGGAGAGAAAGAGAATTTTTTGAAGGTATCTACAATAACTGATGAGCTTAAGATGAGTATTTGGTTAGAATTTCATTATGTATTTTTTTGAAATTTAGGTCCAAGCATCAGATAGTTATTTTTATAAGACCCTTTGTCATTAATGTCAGAGGGGGAAAAGACTAACCAGTTTTGGGGAGAAGGGATTGATCAGACTATAATGTGTTTTGCCATTAATGACAAAGGGGGCGTTTGTTGGCATAATTTTTTCATTGATGTCAATTTGATGCCATTGATATCAATATGATGTCATTAATGTCAAATTGTGTTGGCATAGTGTTGTCATTGTTATCATTGATGTCTAATATGAATACTTGGCATAAAACATAGTGAGCTACAAATGTCCTTAATCGAGCTTCAAAGATCTACATAAGTATGTCCAAAGATACTACATCAAGCTATGAATTATTTTTTTAAAGGTCTAGAGATCTACTTGGTATCTCTAAAGATGTTCTAATGAAGCTCCAAAGACCTATCTAGATACACTCCGAATATGCCCAACTGTACTATGTAGATTAATATAGCAACTCTATATATATATATATATATATATATATATATCCTCTTTAGATATCTTATTTTAGATATTACTATTCATATTAATAATATAAAATTATATAATAATATCTCTCTATTAATAGATAATTTTAATGCAACCTGATGATTATTTTGAGGTTGATGTCAAGTTTCAAGTCAAGGGAAGCAAGTTTTGAAGTACTAGTCTTTGAATATAAGGTGTCTTGAGAAGCATCGTCATATCATGAGCATGTGCATGGTGAGAACAAATCAGTATGTGTAGATGTATGATATTGTCTAAGGAGATTGAAAGGCATGTGAGCAAGGTGTAGAAGCATCAAAGAGTGTTTTAAGATCAATTGCCAAAGTTGACAAGTGTATGAACCAAACAAGAGACTTGAGGAGGCTTGTGCATAGGATGCCTAGTCTTGTACATGAAGGAGCATGGTGCCTAGTGATATGAATGTACAGAGGAATAAGAGGTTTTATGAGGTTTTTTTTATTTTGTATATGAGGTGTTGAGAGCTTAGACAGTGGTTAGAAGGTCATCTTCAATACCTATTGTGACTTATAAGTCAAAGGCTTAGAGACCAAAGAGAGAGATGGTGGCCATATGGGGTATTAGGATCAGTTTTCAAGGAAAGTGTGAACATGTGGGAATTAATAAAGGTGATTAAAGCTATTTTAATCATGTGCATGAAGTTTCAGATCAAAAATTTAAGGTTAAAGCAAGAAAAAGTGTCATAAGGTCTCATGAGTGCATAAGTTGAAGAGTTGTCTACCTGATAATGTTTTAAAAGTGTTCATTAGCATGTGAAGAATATTCATGAGGATATTAGATATCATGGTATATGAGAAATGGTCCTAGCTCAAATTTACAAGCATTGGTTTCTATAATAAAGGGCTAAGCTTTATGAATGATTGTTAAGACTGTAAAATAGTTTAAACCCTCAAAGAACCCTAATAGAAATCCAATGTGAAAGAAATGTTCTAAAGTGCTAAAAATGGATTATTTTAACTATTTCATCTATTGGATAATAAATTAAACTCTCTCATGCATCTCTAAGTTTGATTTTTTTGTTAGGGGAGTGAGTGGACCCTATAGAAAAGGCCTTGTTTCTCAGAGACTTGTTGTAATAGGTAGAGTTGATCGAGTAAAAAAATTTAAATAAATGAAGGTTGAATATTAATAATTGTATTATATTTTCATAGAAGTTTTTGAGTATTTTCTATACCTTAGGTGTGATAAATCAGTCTTATAAGTTGACTAATCGCTAAGAGGCCTAGTGGTGTAGATAGTGAAAAAACTAGGTAGAAGTGAGAAGTTGATTAGAGATGTGTTATCATAAACTAGGGATGAATCCAAGTGCATGGAGATGTTTTTCAAAAAATGTAATATATTTTCATGTTGGATATATGTTTTTTAGGTTAGTGGCAATGATAAAAATATTTTTCATAAGTTGACATGTCTAGTAAAGATGAGACAGTGAAGGTGCAAGGTTGTGAGATTGGTTTGCAAGACCAATATTGCCATATGACCATGTTATATACCTATATAATAATTATATAATTATAATATAATATCATACACATGCATTAGTATATTTTTAATTTTTTTACATAGGTGTTGAAATTCAAAATCACCATGACTGGTCTTCAAGCCAAAGTGGCAATTTTAAGAAAGCAGGTTACAGCAATGGGCTTAAGACTCTATGCCATGAGTTGATATATTTAATACACATAATAATGTTTTTTTATATTTTAATTATATACCCATAATTTTTTGAATCTTGTAAGTTAGTGTAAGAGGTTGAAACATTAAATCCAAAATGGCTTATTTGGCTGAGTAAGGACTATCAGAGAGAAGGTCAATAAATTGGTTTTTAAGACCAATAGTTGCCATTAATTAATATGATATTTTTATTTAAATTTGATATAAGTAGGTTATAATATCATTATTATGCATTAATATTCTTTTATTATGTTCTATTATATGTTATAAGTTCATGTTTCCATGATTGTGTTTTGAGACTAGTTGACAATTATAAGTGAACTTCTTGTAGAGAAGAGTTTGAGCCTGTTTACCCTGAGTTGAAGTATCTTATGAAGTTTTTTATGACCTTAATATCATGATATCTTTAAATAAATTATTTATTTCAATTATTTTTCATCAAATTTGTATTTATACTTCATTTTTTCAAGATAAATTTTCTGGGTAAGCACAGGCCTAATATGAATAGTACTAATGATGTGTTCCAAGTAGTGGTTTGAGATAAAAAGTGTTATAAAACTTAGATAATTTTATAATGCATATATTGGAGTGGAATATGATGTTTTATTTTTGTGTGATTTTTTTTAATATTCTTCAATAATATCAAAGGGTAACATGTGCTAAGTAGGCCTAATGGAATTAAGTCTCCATGAGACCTAAAGGAGATATAAGGCCTAATTGGAATAGGTCAGACCTAAAGAGACTCAAATAATATTTTATCCATGCCTATGATATGTATTAAGATTAAGTTCATATCCAACTTAAGAAGATAAAGATATTTGGTCAACTAAGAAGGATATGATCAAGTGACTTGTTTAAATACTAGGTAATTTTAGGCCTATTTAGAGAAGTGGTGAGTATGAAGAGAGTAAGTGAATAATATAACACTTTTTCAGAAAAAGAATATAATATAGACTATCATATGAGTATATAGGATTAGTTATGAAGCTCTGATAGAGGTTATGCATATGAGGATAGAAGTGTGTGAAGAGTTGAGGAAGAAGATCATTTATTGTATGAGAAAAAAGGTATTCTGAATGTGATCAAGTGTCTCAGGGGCCTGACTTGGTGTTGAGTCATCTAGGAGTTTGGTTCCTCTTTTCAAGTTGGTGTTTGTTAAATCCTAACTGAGTTCCATGTAAAGTGGGTATTTCACTAAAGTTGGTGTTGATTCATCTATGGGGTTGGTGCCTCCTTAAAATTTGGTGTTTGTTAAATCATAGTTGAGTTGGTGCTTAGCTAGTTGGGGTTGGTGTTCCATGTAAAGTGGGTGCTTCACTATAGTTGGTGTTTGTCTTATAAGACTATATTTTATTTGTATCATCAATGGGTTTTCTTCCCCTAGAGGGTTTCCCACATATAAACTATGTTCATGTGTTTCATGCTATTTTGGTTTGGTGCTTATGCTTACTAAGATGTACATGCTTGTTTAAATGATTTATGATTGCTTAAGTAAGATTGTTAAATAAAAATTTTAAAGATTGATTCACCCCCCTCCCTCTCATTCATTAATCTTCCAACATGGAGCTCAATACCTATAATGGTGCCTAAGATTGAACTAGTTTCAATCCTAAAATGGAGGATGAAATTCCCTTATTATCTTAACATTCATCTTAAACATTTAATTTCATAAGTCATGAACGAGAGCAGTGGAGCAGTGAAAATTTTTAATGACAGTGATGGGTGGGAGTTGAGGGATCCACGTACAGATACTTCTCTACCATAGACTCTGGGTAAGACAACTACCCTAGTCAAAGCTTCGAACAATCAAAAGTCAATAGATAAGGAGTCCAGTTGGGGCCCACAAAAACTAGTTCCCCATCCCAATATTGGAAAATAGCAAGTCTCATGGGTGGAACTAGTCATGGGAGATCGACATCACCCTACCTTTTTTAAATCTATTCTTTTGCCCATAGGGGATTGTAATGAGATAATTTTAGAGGTCCTAAATGGTATTATTGATAATATTGACTCATCTCTTTCAAATTTCCTTTTAGTCAAGTTCAATGCTTTTTTCCCTAACATCGACTCTTTCTAGATTTGGGTTATTCTCAAATGGAAACCTAAAGGCCAAATGGACATGATTATTATACCTCAAAAAAAAATCTTGATTAATTTCTCCCTCCTTGAAGACACTTTTTAAGACCCTGACGAGTGGTCCATGGTTTATGGGCAAATCCATTATTTGTCCTCGCAAATGGAAGGTAGACCTTAATCTTAATTTCTCTATTTTTGAAGATATTCCAGTTTGGATCAATCTCTTAGAACTTTCATTGGAATTTGGGCTCCAAAATTTATTCTAGGCATAGCAAGGGCCCTCGATCAACCTATTTCTATTAACCTAGTCACTTGCCTCAAAAGGTGCCTACTGGTGGCCAAGGTTTGTGTCTTCATTCCCATTGATAAACCTCTAATCCATTCCATCACACTCAAATCCAAATATGGGTCATGGACCTAAAATATCCTTTTTGACAAGTTTTTAGATATTTATCAGACCTATAATGTCCTTATCCATTCTTCTAATCCTTATCCTCACCTCAAAAAGCCTCCACTTGTGCCCTCCCTAACTTGGATTAAGAAACCCCCCCTCATCTTCCTTCCTCCCCTCCCATAAACACCCATCTCCATCTTCACCCCCTCTTCCCCTATTGTTTCCCCTTCTTGGGGTCTTCTCCCCCTCCTCTCATCCCATCCTTCCTCTATTCTGCCCATCCTTCCTTTCTCCCCCTCTTATTCCTCCCCTTCCTCTCATCCCCTTCCTCCTCCCTCTTGAGTCCTCCCTCCTCTTCCATTCCTCCCTCTTCCCCCCACCCTTCCCCTCCTATCTACCCCCCTCCTTCCATCCTTCCTCCTCCATCTGTAGCACTTGTTAGTAAAGGGAAGTCACTTTGAGGCCCTTGTGTACTCAAGATCTAGAGTCCTCCTTATTCTCCTTAGCCTCCACCTCCTCCCCCATTCCCCCCTCCTTCACCCTACCCTGCTCCCTCTTTACAAGATCTTTTGCTCAAGGATAATTTTGTGTCTCTAGGGACTTCCCCTCCTCCTCACTACCCCTATTTGGTTCCTCTTTCCCCCATCTCCTCTTGCCCCATACCTTGTGTTTCATCTTTACTTAGCGATGATTTTATCCTTCTGGAGGTCTCTGCCCCTCCTCCTCAAGGTTCTAAATGTGAACCAAGATGCCTAAATTTCTCAGAAGGTCAAAGTTCCATGGATTCTTTGAGGGGAAGGGATAGTCCTTCCTAGGATGAGGATAAATGGGATAATGTGCACAATAAGAGGGGTGAGAAGAAAGTAGTAGGGAGTGAATAGAAATCAAAAGGTAGACCCACTTCCTAGAAATCTCATTGGGAGGAGATAGATAGACAGGTGTCCAAGGGCACACAAATGACCCTATGCCACTATCCTAATAGTAATAAATGAAAGTTATCCCCTGAAACATAAGGGGATTAAATAATCTTTCTAAATAAAGATTGGCTCAAAATCTCATTTTAAAACATAAACCAAACATTTTTTTACTACAAGAAACCAAGATGTCTATTAAGAAACTCGGGAAGGTTAGGTCTAATATTTGGGAAAGTGTCTTTTATAGTTACAACAATGCCAGAGGTGCATCAGGGGGCCTAGCAGTCTTCTGGGACCCTATTTCCTTGAAGGGAATTCATCTCCTCAATAAGGATAACCATATCTCTATTTTATTTACTAATGTGCAAGAGAAGATTTCTTGGATTATCACACACATGTACACCTCAAATTCAAAATCTAAAATTCAAAATCTAAAAAAAATAAGTTTTGGGATGATTTGATTGATATTAAAAAACAATTCAATAACTTGGATTGGATGGTTATAGGAGATTTCAACTCACCCTTATTCCTAGGGGAAAAAAAAGGGGGATCCATTACGACCATGCCAGTATGGCAAACTTGCATGATTCCATTTCTAGTGATAATCTCCATGATGTTGAACTCAAAGGCAACCAGTTTACTTGGTCAAATAGAAGGCTTAATGACAATCATATTTAAGTAAAACTAGATAGATTCCTAATTCTTCTAAATTGGATACATTCTCCCCTTTTATCTCAATCCTCCCAAAGATTGGTTCTGACCATAATACCCTTTTGTTCCAAAGTGATAAAATCTTTAAAAATAAGGCCATTCCTTTTAGATTTGAAAAAATATGGCTATCCAATCATACTCTGGAAGACCATATTAAGGAGTGAAGCACCATCTTTCAAGGATCAGCCATGTTCATCTTGGCAATGAAACTGAGACATATCAAAAATATGCTTCAAATCTAGAATAAGAACATGTTTGGGAATATTTTTATTCAAAAAAACATTATTGAAGAAGAAATCCACAAGGTTGAGTTGGAAATTTTAGATGTAGGCTATTCTGATGAACTACACATGAAGGAAAAGGATCTTCTTAGTAGATTTTGTAATCTAGAGGCCAAAGAAGAAATGTATTTGTCACAAAGATCTAGAAAGTTATGGCTTAAAGAAAGAGATAGAAACACCAAATTTTTCCACACATCGACATTCAAAAATTGGCAATGAAATCTCATCACAGAAATTCAAGGTGAAGATGGAACTTGGTTCAGGAAGGAGGATGAAATGATTCAATATTTGGTTAATTTTTTTAAATCTTTGCTCTCCCATTCCTCTTCTCAAGATTCTAGTCTTGAGGATCAAATGGTCAACCTTTTGAGTAGGATCCTTACACAATAAGATAATGTTTCAATCCTCAAACCCCCTTCAAAAGAAGAGATCAAGGCTATCATTTTCTCCCTAGAAGGGGACAAGGCCCTTGGGCCTTACAGTATCCCTCCTTTCTTTTTCCAAGTTTTTTGGGACATTATTAGTCATGATGTCTATTTGGCTATTATCAAATTATTTAAAATAGGATCCATGCTCCAAGATTTTAACAACACATTTATTGTCCTAATTCCCAAGAAATAAGGTGTGTCTAAGGCATCAAATTTTAGACCCATTGGCTTGTGCTCCACTTTCTATAAAATTTGTTCCAAAAGTCTTGCCCTTAAAATCCAATGTATTCTAGATAAAATAATAATAGAGCAGTGAAGTGCTTTTGCCTTTGGCAGATAGATTTTTAATGGGATCATTATTGTTCATGAAACCATCCACTCAGTTTCTCATTCAGATCAGCAAGGCATGTTTCTTAAACTTGATATGAATAAATCCTATGATTGGGTTTCTTAGTCTTTTCTTGACAACTTTTTGAGAAAAATTGGGTTTAGCTCTTGGGTCAAAAAATTATTTATTGCCTATATTTGTAACCCTTTATTCTCAGTTTTAGTTAATGGGGTGCCTCGAGGGTTTTTTTGGTTGAAAGAGGGTTAAGATAGGGGGATCCTCTATCCCCCTACCTTTTTATCATCTTGGTGAAGGCCTTAAGTCAACTTATCTTTGTAGCCAGATCTTCCAATATTATAAGGGAAATCACTTGTGCTCCAAACACCAATCTCGTCACTCACCAACAATTTTTTGATGATACAATAATGATGGAAGAAGCCTTGGTCTCTGAAGCCAGATGTTTCAAGAAGATTCTTGAGATGTATAAAGGGGTGTCTTGTCAAAGTGTGAATTTCAATAAGAGCTCTATTTTTTTTATCAACACTCCATCAAATTTCCAATCTAAAGTCACTAACATTCTGGGTTGAAACATTTCAAATTTACCATCTACTTACCTTGGCATTCCTCTATTTGAGGGCTCGATGAAACCTTCTTTATGGATTCCCCTCATTGATAGGATTTAAAAGAAGTTGGCTGGATGTAAAGGGACCTCCTAACTCAAAATGGTAAAGTCCAACTTCTAAAGAATTTCCTTCAGAGCATACTAGTTTATTTCATGTCCATTTTTGCCATTCCAAAATCTATCGCTAACAAGGTGGAGAGTATCCATAAAACCTTTCTTTAGAGAGGTTCAGAGGAAAAATTCAGATTTCCACTCATTTCCTAGGACCATGTCTATCATCCAATTTCCTCAAGAGGCTTGGGACTGATAAAGGTTTCTACCATGAACCAAGCCCTTTTGGCGAAGCAAAGCTGGAGAGTGCTTATAGAGGAAAATAAATGGACCAAAATCATCAGGGCTAAATACCTCTCCTCGAGTGAAGGCTTCCATTTTTTAGTGGATCCAGTTCCTGTTAATGGATCCACCTTTTGAAAAGCACTGCAGATGGGTTAGAACCTCCTTAACAATGGGCTCAAATGGAATGTTGGAAGAGGCAATAGGGTGGACTTTTAGAGTGATTCATGGCTCTCAACCATACTAAAATCCACTATTTAAGACTTCAAATTGATAGCTTTATTTAAAAATAACTATGAGCTCAAATTAAAGGATTATTGGGAAATTAGAAATGGGTGAAAGTGCTAAAAAACTTTAGCCAAACTTGGCTAGGATTAGCATCAAATCCTTCTGCTCCAAACTCTGAATGAATTGATTGAGCATCTAGAGAAGACAAACTTGTCTAAAAACATAATCCCAACAAGATTTACTCAGTGAAATTAGGATTCTTATCTTTGTGGAATTTGGATGAAGAGGATTTCAAGTAGAAATCTCTTTGGATAAAAAACCTCATCCCTAAAATCAATGTCTTCTACTAGTTGGCTGCTCAAAATAATATCTTAACAGTGGGCAATCTAATCAAAAGTGGCGTAACCATCCCCAACAAATGCTCTCTTTACAAATAGACAGTGGAAATAGTGGAACATCTTTTCCTTTTTTGCCTATTCAGGTCAACTATTTTTTGGTGATTCTTCACTAAATCCAATGTTTCATGGGTTTTTCCAAGATCTATTCTAGATTTAATAACCCAATAGAAACCCCCTTGGGAAGAACCATCATTAATTCATGGGTGGAATCTATCCCTACCCAATATCTATTGGGGCATCTAAAAAGCTAGGAATGCTTACATATTTGAGGGACTTAAACCTCATCTTGAGTCTACTTTTAAAAATATCAAGGCCTTCATATAGGAAAACTAGTCATTCTCTACACACACCTTCGAGCAACCCAGATCCCCACTTTCTTTAACTTTGAAACATCCAAATTTGGTCATACCAGGTAAAGCCCAGGCTAAAGGGGTGCATAAATATCTCATCAAATGATCTCCCTCCATTCCTCAGTGGGTCAAATTAAGTTTTTATGGGGTGGTAAAAGGGAATCCTGGCCCAGCTAGGGCGAGCAGTTTAATCAGGGATTCTTCAAGAAATATCAAAGTGGCTTATGTAGAGCCTCTTGGTATTCAAACGAACCATGTTGTAGAAGATTTGATGGCCTTATGGGGAATTGAAGAGGTGGTTAAACTAGGTTTTTAATTTATTCATATAGAAGGGGACTCAGTGAATATCATTAATTGTTTTAAGGGCCTATCCCCATCTTCCTGGAACATTTTAGGAATCATCAGCGATGTTAAATCCTTTCTTAATTGATTCAAAGGAGTTATTATTGATCATCTTTATAGAGAAGGAAACAAGGGTACTATTTTCCTTGCAAATATAGGGGTATGTAGAAGTGATTACATCATATGACATGATGGCAAATTTTTAAATGATGTCATCCAAATTATTGAGAAGGAAAATGGACTTTCCATTTAATGTCACAAAGTTAAATTTTTTTTAGTTTATATTGTGGGTTATGCGAATGGCTTTCCACACATGCAAATCCATCATTTCCAAGGTGTGGGATGAGGGCCAGTCATCATGCCCTTTCACCCATCTCGTGACTAATCATTGTTCTATGTGCTTCTATTTTTTAATACCACCCAATGCTTCTCAAAACACCTACAAAAATAACAACAAAGTTAAAGTGAAGATGGGCGATGATAGAGATCACTTAGAATCAATTTCTTGTTCTGACATAAATAAAAATGATCATGTCTGGAAAAAAAATAGTTAAAGGGGGGTTGACCCCATTCATGGAAAGGCTGGTGGGGCACAACACATTACTCTCAAGGGATTTTGCTTACGGTTGGAATGATCATGAGGTGAGAATACATGGGCTAAAGATTCTAATAATATAGGAGTTGATTGGGGAGACAACAGGAATGGAATGCCATGAAGTGAAGACATTCAAAGACATGCATCGTAAGGAGGAACTCATGCAGATTTTCTTGAAGAAAGAGAAGGAGAAATATAGGCCAAAACCTTTATCAAACAAAATCTACATGTGCACTAATGTTTCAAAGAAATGGTTAGAGGTATGTCTCCAAATAATGTGGTACATCACTTTGAAAGGTAAACACACCATTCTCTACTTGCATCACTTCCTAATTTTGAACCATTTCAAGGGGAATCTCATCAGTATCCCCTTCTTTATGTTGAAATCATTGGAGGTTTATATTTTAAATTTCAAGAACCCTACCATGGATCTTATCCACCAGGGCCTCATTTTTCTATTGATAAAAAGGGGGGAACCGGTCTAGTCCAAGAATATTTTTGAGGCTATTGATATCAATAGTGACAAGTAGGAGTTGGAGGCAGAGGGCACTCAATCCTTAGCTTCTGAAGAGGAGAATCAAGGAAAGTAGGTGTGGGCTTCTAACACCTGGGTTCAAAATAATAAATTTGATCTTGGAAGCCCCTCTTTCACCTCTAAAGGAAAATATGCACTAGGGGCTGATGGAAACAAGGGTGTTGAAGACTCACTTCTAAAACTCCATACTAAAATCACAATCTAAAATCTCCTCTATGGAGAAATTTTGGAGGAATTTGATAGGTTAAGTAATTTTCTCCGTTTTAACAAGTTTGTGATGCATGATGGTAGGACCCCCGAGAGCCACAACTTTGGTGAGGACTCTTTCCAGAAGGACATTAGGGAGGAGGATGCCCAAATTACGGAGGATATTATAAAATAATCCCCTCATGTAGACCTCAAAAGGAAGAAGCCAAAAAATGAGGAGGAGAAATTCATTCACAGTCACAACAAAGGAAAATGTCATAAGATAAAACAAAAACCAAGCAATTGGTCACCTATTCTGAGTCAGAATAACTATGGTTCTTCTCATTTGTTTGGGTTGGGTCCTTTTTGTGCTCTTGACTAGTTTTTTACTAATATTTAGTGGAAGTTAGGCTGGTTGTCAAGGTGTTTACCCTTATCCCATTTGGTTTTTGTTTGTTGTCACTCACTTTTCATCCTTCTCTCTTTTGTACAGGGTTTGGGTCGCTTCAACTTGTTTTAAGCTATCAAATTAAAAAATAAGTCTTTTAGGACAAGATTTTGGACTAGACAATAATAATCTAATAAGTAAAATAGTGATTTAAATGAAATAACAGTGTAAGAAATACTAAGTCTAAGAAAGAGAAATTGAAAGATAGAATAAAATAGAGAATAAATAAATGTAAATTAAATTTTGATTTAATCTTAACATAAACAAGAAAATATGATAAAATGGAGAATAATTATGAAATAAATGTGAGTGAATGATGCAAATAAAAAGACTAACTTGTTTAAGGTTTAATCTAAAATCCAATAAGTAAATTAAATTAACCTAAAATGAAAATGAAGACAAACTAAAACAAAATTAACTACAAAATAAACAAAAAAAATTGAAAGTCTTGGAACAAGAGTCATCTTATATAAGAGAAATGAAATTTATTAAGAAACAAGATCATTTTAATTACAAACAACCTTCAAAAGATAACAATTTATAATTAAAGTTCATAAAATATGAGGTATTCATTATTATTCAGATCAAGTACAAGGATTTATGCTCATATGATTGCATATCTATAATCATCAAAAGACATTAAAACCTAACAATCTTTACATAATCAATTATAAATAAATCTCAAAACTTAGATATACATGCATTAATCAGGTAGACTACTTCATAGTTAGAGAATATATTGTTCGATCTATCTGCAAATAATTATTTGATCTCAAAGATACTTGCACATGAAAGAAAATAAAGATATAAAAACTTTCAAAAGTTAAATATCTCTTTATCTGTATGTGTTTTTCCCCTTCGTGTTATGTTTTCAATCCCTTTATAATGTAATCTTCTTTTGAGATAGTTAGAAAATAAGTTACAATTAAATTTTAGTTGGTTATTATTAATATTAATTGACTTTGAAAGATAATTAGTTTACATTATAATCTATAAAGTTTATGATTTAATAAATTAGACTTTAAATAAAACCCAAGAGATTAAATTAAATATAATAGACTAATTAAGATTTCCAACAGGTGGAAGGGCTTAATTCATTTGACATCATTCAAATAGTCATCTAACAATGCATATAACAAATATCTAATAAATTATAACTATCAAATAATTTTAAAAATATACTATTAACATCTATAATAACATTTATACATTATAATATTAAGTAAATATACCAAAAATATTATTTTTTTCAACATAAAAATAAGTTTGTTCTGTAACCATATTATTTCACCATCAAAAATGTTTATTCACATGTTCAAAATAAAGTATTAAGTATCAACATAAAAATTAATAAATAGTCAATCCCACTCAGCATCTAAAATCAAATCAAGCAAAGGAACACCCTTGTCAATGTATTACTTTGTATATTCCATGGTAGCAGTGGGAAGTTCAATCAATTATATATCCTAAAAATTGTCAGCAACCTCTAACTTCAACTTTTTAAGCATTTGGGTCACCAAGGGTTGTGTTATAAGGTTTTTGGAATGTATCTTATTGGAAGAAGCATGTCTCTCAAGAATACATGAAAAAGGTCTATTGTTTAATGGCAAATGTGAATTTGGCTCAACAAACCTTGTATTAATTTCAAGAACAATTTTAGGCTAAACGTGCAGAGGGGTATTATGAGGACCATAATCAATAGCAATATCTATTATCTATGAGGATTCACTTGTATTATCTCATCCAAAATGATGGGTTCTCTAATGTGAACCTATATATCCTCTATTACCATGAAACTTCAAAGAAGCAAAAGGAATATTATCAATCAAATTCTAATAAACATGATATGAAATGTCAAAATGGATAGACACATGGGTTCCTCAATTGAATGGCCAAAGAAAAGTGTTAACAACCATATGGCCATGAAAAATATGCCTTGAGAATTACCCCATAAGGGAGTACTCTCACTATGTCTATCATCATTTCTTTCCTAAACATTTATGCTCAAATTATGTGAATCTGGGAAGTCCATCCTAACATACTAAAAGAAGTATATCCATAGTAAGCATTCAAATACAAACTATACAACCAAGACATCATCGATTTATCATTTATACTAGAAAAAAATCCAAGTGTTGATTCTAAAAACTATTATCATTTAAAAACTCTTCATTTGAAATTATCATTGCAACTAAAAATTGAAGAAGAATCATCTTTGCATTAAACCCTAATCACACTAGTCATGAAAATTTGCCAAGTCTAATCATTATTTACAAGCTCTGTATACTAAAATAATCTTGAATATATTCATGTAATGAAATTACTTAGATGATTCACAATAATATAATTGTATATCATAAAATTAAGAATAGAATAAAGAGATCTACAACAACAATTGATGAAAGAAAAGAATACTTGAATATTATGACTGCAACCTACACAACAATGTAACAAGAATATAATTCACAATATGATGATAAAATACAAACTATTACCACTTATATATATTTTAATTATCCATGGTTATTTCATATGTTGATCATACTAAAAACATTGATAAATATAATAATATAGTATGAAGGTATATAAGCCACAAGTTAGCCACACATATCCTTATATGCTCTATAACTTAAGGTTGTAGCATACCCTTTCCCTTCAAGAAAACATTGTTCTCATCATTGAATCAAACCAAGATGTTTCTGTAGGAACACTTCATCCTGCCATGGTGCATCTCCAAAATAAAAGTTCTTCCATTTTATCAAATACTCATTAACCTCTCTAGTCCATAGTTTCTTAGTGCATGTGTAAAGGACCTGTTTAGGTTAAAGAATGACTCAGCCTTCTTCATCCAATTATGGTAACTCATTCTAAGTGGAAAATTTGTATCCAATTACCTTATTTAGGAAAGATACATAAAAATTTGGATGTATGCAAGTGGATGGGGGCAATTTCACTTTATAAGTCACACTACCAATTTTCTATAAGATTTGATAAGGGCATATAATTAAGTGATAGCTTGTTATCTTTTTTCTTTTGCTTCAAATACATTTGCATATATGGTTGAAAATTCACAAAGACATAACAACCTATGTCAAAATGCTTCTCACTAAGGTGTATATTTATTGTTTCATTCTATTTTGTGCCATTACTAAATTCTCTTACAAATTGACTAGTACCTCTTGTTGATGGTGAATGTGTTCCTCAACAGTGCAAACGTTGGGATGCACCATCAAGTAAAAAGTGATGGATGGGGGTTGATACCCATACAATGCCATAAAGGGAGATATTTTTTAAGAAGTGTTATACCACCATTCATAAAATGGCAGCCAATGAACCCATGTGTCTTGTTTATCAAGAACAAAACAACGAAGATATCCTTATAGATATTTGATGACTACCTCTGTTTGTCTATCAAATTGAGGATCAGATATGAAATAACTAGGTGCCCAAACATTCAAATAATTTATTCTAAAAATTACTAGTTAATATAAGATCTCGGTCACTTATAATGATCTTTAGAGTACCATGTAATTTTTGAATCGTATTGAGAAAAATAGAAGTTACTATACTGAAAAAAATAATTATGATAAGGAACAAAAATGAGTATACTTGGTGAGTCGATTCATAACTACCATAATAACATTTTTACCCTTAGACCATGATAACTCAGTAATTAAATCCATGGAAACCTCCTCCCAACACTAGATAGGGATGGATAAAGGTTGTAAAAGACTTGGGGTCTTAATGGTTTCACCTTTATTTTGTTGACATACCACGCATTCAGCCACATATTTTTAGACGTGCCCCTTGACTCCTTCCCAAAATAAATCTTGCTTGATTCCATAATATGTTTTCAAAAATTCTAAGTGGCCTCCTAATGGAAATGTATTAAGTTCCTTAAGGATTTTATTTTTGAGGAGAGATTGATTACAAAGGGATAATATGTCTTTATACCATAATGTGTTCCTCTTCCATGTAAAATTTACAACTCCCTTAAATTCTTGTTGAATATTTTCAATCAAATCATTGGTATCATTGTCATTATCTCATTCTGATCTTGCCTCCTCTAGTCAATCTACCTATTAAATAGTCATTGCACATAATAATGCTTCAATTAATTTATCCCTCTAAGATAGTGCATTTGCCACCACATTCTCTTTTCCTTTCTTATAGACTATTTCAAAATCATATTCTAACATGTTAGTTACCCATTTTTATTGTTCTTCAAATGATAATCATTGTTCTAAAAAATATTTGAGGTTATCATGATTAGTATTTACCTAAAAGTGATGACCCATTAGATAAAGTTTTCATTGTTTGACTACATTCAAAATTATCATCATCTATTTCTCATAGATTTTATTAAGCTCAATTTTTCCCTTAAATTGGTGAATTTCAAATTCTAGTGGTCTATTTTCTTGCATGATTATAGTACCCATGCCATATCCCAATATGTCACACTCTACAACAAAAGTTTTTGAAACATCTGAAGTATCCAAAATTAGAGTTGTGCACATAGCTACTTTTAATAGTTCAAATGCCTTGGTAGTTGAATCAGTCCACTAGTAGTATTCTTTCTTTAATGTAGAGTAAATTTTCACTCTACATTGCTTTCAAATTTTCAGTTCAGCACTGCAGTTTTGATTCCCGCATACCTTGGTCGTGGTGGCAGAGTTTTAGAGTAGAGTGCGTATTTATTTTCTAAGTGTCGAAGTGCAGCAGAGGCTGCCAAGTGGCATAATTTGAGCACAGGTTCTCTTTTCCCTTTTTGTTTCCTTCATTTCATTTTTACCTGAGTATTAAATTCAAGTAGAAGCCACCAAGTGTCGCTTTCTGAGACACAAAGCCAGCCAACTAGCATCATCTGAGACAATTTCCATAATTTTCAAGAGAGCCACAGATCATGCCACGTATCCAATAACATCTAAGCAAAATGCATCGCGTGTCGGCATCCGCGTCTCATATCGGCACCCACATTTCATCTATTTTTTGGCGAAAGGGTTTAAATAAGCTGAGTAGTAGGATCAAGCAAAAAGTGCCAGGTGGTAGTCACAGAAGGCCCTAGACTACTTTTTCAGAGGAAGGCAAAAGTTGCCACGTGTCAACTTCAGAGACAGTCGGTTCAACACTCGATTCAATCAGTTCCAGTTCATCGCTTAGTTCATCAGGCAGTTCAAGGAAGTGTCCCATAATCTAAAGGGGCTAGTACCTTTTTGGAAGGCAGAAAGGCATCATCTCATTTTGTTTAAGTGCCGAAGAGAAGAGAAAAGTGCCAAGTGTCACTCTCTGAGCCCCTTCCTACTTCATTCCCAAAAGAAGCCTAAGATGCCACATACCCCTAGTAGAAGTGGAAGATGCCACGTATCTTCTCAAGAGCAGCAGAGGCCACCATGTGTCAACTTTCGAGAGATCATCTTTAAGCTTCATTATAGAATAAAGATTGTGGTGGGTCTTGGGTGTTATTTCAAAGGTCTGTGGAAGCTGCCAAATATCACCATTCGAAGGAGCCTCATATGTGCCCCAAATAATTCTACAACATAGCTAAAAGAGAAGTGAAGAGAGCTGCGTGTCCTTGATAAATTAGGCAGAAAGTGCCAAGTGTCATTCTCTAGTGATTTCTAAGCAATAAGGAGAACTTCAAGAAATCAAACAATGTGTCCTCCCTCATTTCAAAAAAATAGAGTATTCTGTGTATCTATTGTTGCAAAGCGAGATGGAGGGAAACTCGATGAGAGTTATTTCTGGTAGCTAGAACAGTTCATCGGGTAGATTCATGGAGCCTGCAAACATTAAAAGGGTTGTCTATTTGTCCCTTATAAGTGGAGGTAGAATAGACAGTCGAGCAGCTATGCAGGTGATGGAATGAGGAAATTCAAGCGTGGAAGGAGGTACTAGACAGGAATTGCCATGTTGCAAACAGGGCAGCCACCCTGCCCCAGCATGGCCCTTCTTGATAAGACTAGGATGCATCCAAGGCATTGAATGTGCTGAATACTATGATATTTTATCTATAAAATCCAAGGCTATAAAGAGGGGTCGAGATTATTATAAAAAAAATAGGAGGCTTTTCTAGAGTTTAAGACTTGCTAGAGTTTTTGACTAAGTAGTATCATTTGCTTTTGTCTCATTTTCTTGAGTTGTAAAGTTGATGTAATTGTGCATGTTTTTGTGCCTTTTATGTCACTGAATGAATTAAAAAGATTGAACTCTATGCCTTTGTTGATATTATCTGTGTCATTTGCTAAAGTAGTCTATACTGTAGATTTTCTAGAGTTGTTATTAGGAATGTCATTTGCTTTTGTCTCCTTTTCTTGAGTCAGAAGTTTTACATAACTGTACGTGATTTTTGTGCCTCTTATGTGATTGGAATATTCTTATAAGAAGACTGAACTCTATGCCTTTGTTGATGTTTCTGTATCTCAGCAAAAGAAGCCTCTGTTATGAGCCTCTATTTCTATTGTTCAATCTTTTACATTGATCATGCACTTGTTTGCTCTTAAATGTGAATAAATCCTACATATAGTCTCACTATGCTCAAGATTAGGATCAAACTACACTCAGGCGCATCGCCATAGTTAGGTTTCATTTCCTGCATTTGCATTTTTGTTTAATTTCCTATCCCTTTTTCACCCCACACTTGATACAAAAAAAAGAGACAGCTTCTCTAAAATCTGGAGGTTGTTTCAAGCCGCAATATCCCACAGCTTGAAACTCCCCATTGTTGTTGATTAGAATCAAGCGCAATTTTAACCATCAACATTTAACAAAGAGGTGAGTAGGGTTGCAATACTACCATAATTTTTTATCAATACATCACATTCCACAATAAAAAGTTTTGAAACATCGAGAGTAGCCAAAATTGAAGTTGTGCATATATCTATTTTCAATTGTTTAAATGCTTTGGTAGTTGAATCAATCCACTAGGAGTCTTTATTCAATAAAGATGTGAATGAGACTACAATGCTACATAATTTTTGACAAACATATGATAGTAACCATCAACTCTAAAAATTATCTGAGGTTCTTTATGGTCTTGAGAACCTGCCACTCCATCATCACTTTGATTTTTTTAGGATCAGCTATCACTCTTTCATGCAAAACAATATGACCTCATTACTCCACCTCTTAAACACCAAAATCACATTTGGAAGGTTTGGCATAAAATTGATATTATTATAGAAATGAAGGTACCTGTTTGACATTCTTCACATGGTCATTACAATTTTTATTGTAGATAAGGATATCATCAAAAAATACTAATACAAACTTTCTCAAAAATGGTCTAAAAATAGTATTCATCAAACTCTAAAATTAAGATGGTGAATTTGTGAGGCCAAAAGGAATGACCATAAATTCATAATGACCTTCATGAGTTTTTAAAGTTATTTTAGGTATGTCTTCATTGTGGATTTGAATTTGATGATACCCAGAATGAAGGTCTAACCTCATAAAATAAATAGCACTATGTAATTCATCTAGAAACTCATCAATTATTAGAATAGAAAACTTATCTTTGATGGTGTACTTATTGAGTTATTCATAATCTAGGAACATCTTTTAAGTGTCATCCTTATTATGTACCATGACTATAGGGAAGGAAATTTACTTTGATTATGTTAGATGATTCCTGCCTCTAACATCCCCTATACCATATTTTTAAATTCACTCTTTTGGGTATAGGGATACTTTTAAGGTTTGATGTTGGGTGGTATACTTCCTAGAATGATCTTGATGGCATGATCATGCACATGGTTTAAAGGAAGTCCTTTTGGCATGTCACTAAAAATAACATATTTTTCATCTAACACCCTTTATAAATCAGGATGTATAAACTCCTTGGTTAGTTGAACCTCTATGAAAAATAAGCATGCCATAAATCCCTCAACATCTTTTTTGAGAATCTTCATCATCTAATGGAAACTAACTAGTTGTTGATTTTTAACCCCTAATCCATGCCGTTTTAATGTCTTGCCTTTTGAATGAAACCTCATAAATAGTTTCTAGAAATTCATCTCAATAGTGCCCAAAGTGGTGAGCCATACAGTCCCAAAATAATGTCAACACCTCCCATGGGAATAGAAAACATTAGAAAATGTAACAAGTAGTATCCCATAGCAAGCTTAATGTTATGAAATTTTAAAAAATATTTGATGATACCACCATCTGTAATCATGACCTAAACTTCTAGAATTGAGTAATAAAATAGTTTGAATAAGTAGCCAACTTATTGTTGATGAAGTTATGTGTGCTCCCAGATTCAATTAAAATAGTCACCTTCTTTTTTTTAATAAACCCACCACCTTAAGAGTTTGAATAGTACTAATGCCTAAAATTACATGACAATAAATAGTAGGTTGAGAATCTTTAGATTCATCCTTGGGTTCTTCCAAATCTGCCCCTAAATCCTTGTCATCTTTTTCCTCCTCATTCACACCTTCAATGTAAAACAACTTCTTTTCAACACATTAATGTCCTTTGTTCTATTTGTTATCATAGACAAAACACAAATTTTTTTCATTATTTTATTCAATTTAGTGAGGTGTCAATCAGGTAGGTTGTAAAAATGATGGTGTTGGGAAGGTGCATTCATGAACATTAGTGATAGGTCTTTGTTTTATCAACTCTCTTTCTTCAACTAGGCATGCCCTTGGTATGGATTTAGATACATTACTAAGATGAAACATATGAACCTTAAATTTGATGTTATCTTTAAGGCCACCCAAAAATAGGTCAATTCAATTTTTATCAGTGATGTCTACCATGACCACCTAAAAATAGATCAATTAGATTTTCCTTAGTCGTGTCTACCACACATAAAGAGAGATTCTAAAATTGATGAATGTAATTCTTTATAGTCCTAGTTTTTTGCAACTTGGCTAGTTGGCTAAAGTATTTTTTAGAGACATTGTGGTGATAGTGGAGTTGAAAATCCTCAAAAAATACTAACCATGAAACTCGAACATCCTTCTTCTTTTGAGCACATAACTAGTGATACTAAATGAACTGCTCAAGTTCCAGATATAGAGAGACCATGACCACCTTTTATGAATAGGGAGTTTGATGTAGATCAAATAAATTTTCAATTTGAGTAATCCATGTGAGTGTATCATTATCATCAAACTTATGTAGGTCCACTTTTATCAATAATGACTTCATACCATGGTTGGCATTGTGATTGTTTGGAGGAAGAGAACCAAACTAGAATGGTAGAGGGTTATTTTATAATTGTTGAGTTGAAATTTTTTCCAATTTCCTAGTGATTTATTTTAATTTATTCCATAATCCATTCAAGTCCCCTCTCAGCTCTATGAGGTCCCTTTTAACTATATTAAGATCATCTTTCTTTCCCATGCCCTGCAACCCTGACTTAAGTTATTGAACTACCTCCGATATACTCATATCAAAAGTTTATGACTCGAGGTCATCTTTGTGAGGATTTTTAGGCATTTCTTGCCCTTTACCTTGGCTAGAAGTGTTAGTCCTACCATGTACAAACCCTAAGAGGGTTGTGACCTTGAAAAAAATACATGGGCATATTATACCATTATGATCACCTCACCAAGATGAATCTAATGACTTTTAATGTGCACAAGGGTGAAAAAAATAACCTTAAAAAGTGCACCAATAAAATATACTATTACAGTCATCTCATAGAGATGAATCCAATGAATATTAATTTGCACAAGGTAAAAACAATCTAGGCTACTGAATCAAAACTCTGATACCACTTGTAATGAAATTATCTAGATGACACCCAATAATAGAATTATATATCATAGAATTAAGAATAGAATAAGAATATCCATTAAAAAAATTGGAAAAAGAGTAGAATATTTGAACATTATGACTGGATCACTTTGAAAGAGAAACCTCCACAATAATGCAATAAAAATAGACTTCATAATATGATGATAAAATACTAACCATTGTCTCATATATATACTCTACTTAGCCATTATTATTTCATAGACCAACCATACTAAGAACATTGAGAAATGCAATAAGATAATATGAAGGTATGTAAGCTATAACTCAACTAGACATATCCCTAGATGCACTATAGGCTAAGGGCATAGCAATGCAACTCAGAATATGTTTGAACCACTTTATTCTGCAAGTCAAAACAAACTAATTGTCTATGAAATTTGTCAAAAAAAATTGCCTTATACTCGGCATTATTTTCCACTTCATAGACATGCTATAAAAATAAAAAACAAATCACTTTGAGCACAAATTCATGTAACTTAGAGCATAACATTCTTGAAACCTAGTCTAGGAATCAAGTTCACACAAAGAAAAATATTGTATACCAAACTAGCCGAGCATTATAAATAGAGAAATGTATTCAAAATTCATTTCAATTTTACGCATAGACCATAATATACCATCTAATTTAAAATCATTTTACCATAACTAAAAACCTTAAGGAGCATGGATGTTCCACAATATTGCACATAAAAACAAAAAAAAAATCAAATATTATGAACCCATTTTTGTTTTCACCATTTCCATATGAATATATCCATAGAAAATATCCTCAACACAATATATACACCTATAATATAGTTCTCAAAAATAACTCACATTCAAGATTATTTATGAAAAAAATGAACTTTTAAATATTATCATTATTCTTTCAAAAACATAAACATGCAATCTTATTTTAGAAAAACTAGAAAGTTCACCATGACTTGACTGAAAGATGCCAACAAAAAACCAAACTTTGACTAAATCAAATGGCCATAAAAACCATTTGCTTTCCATACTTGTCATTGCATAATATCTTTCAATAAAAGAAAATACAAAGAAGCTTCGATAGAGTTTACCAACTACATTTAAAAACATGCACATTTAAAGATGCTTCAAAATCATCATGAACAGAAACATCAACATCATTTCCACAAACCATTATTCCTTTACACAAGTTTTCAAAAATTACATGCAATAACTATTTTAAAACTCAAACAACAAACTTGAATTCATACCTTACAGACCAATGGCTTTGAAAATATAATTTTGTTTGCTTTCTCTATCTCCTTCTATCCTCCTTGGTAATCTATCCTTCTCTCATCAGATTTTTGCTTCCGTAAGTGAGATTGAAAAAATAATTGTGTGATAAACAAAAACCAACATTTTTATATTCCATAATTGATTCTTAATTGTTTACAGCATCATGTCAAAACATGATTAGTTTATGGCATTTGTCGCTAACTTTAAACTAGCTCTACCAAATTATCCACTAACATATTCACATAGCATCCAGCTTTATTATCTTGTCAAATCAAATGTTAATATCCTTGATTAAGGCAAGTATATCATGAATTAACTTCCTTTACCACCAAGTTCCCAAGATATAAAAAAATTTAACTTTGAACATTGGGACATTAATTCCAATACATAAGATTGTCGCAGTGGATCTATTAACCACTACAAATTGAATGCCCCATGGATTACTTGAAACCCAACCAAAAAACTAAGGTGGTAAACAAAAAAAACTGAACTCGCAACCTAACATTCATATTATGTCCCAAAGGGACCATCAAGCTTATATAAAATCAACTTCATGCAATGTTACATGACCTAAGTCATTATATAAAATCCTCGATGATTTCAAATATTTGAAGAGGTAAATAATACATGCTAACCATATGAATATTAAAAAACCTAAAAATTACATGCTATGTATATTGAAGACAAATAGATGATCTATGATTGATTCTAATCAAAATTCTCATCAATAATCTTTTGCATAAATATGAGATACCTTGCAATCTGATTCTATTGTGCAATATGATCATTTATATTTATTTGAAACCAATAAGTGTAATTAAAGTAATCAATATGAAGTAAACAATTGAACTCACCTTATTGCTACCTTCATTTACTAATTCAATGTCAAATAGAATCAATCATATTCATAACTGTGATGCATGCAAATGCATCATTCTAGTTGGAATAGCAAAATGTCAACAATTAAAAATGCCTCAATGTTCACAAATAACTCTCAAAAAAATAAAATTAACTAACATTAATAAATTATTTAACAATATATTATAAGTATCAAAATAAAATGTGCACAACTATCAACCTTTCAATAATAATCATTTATGAAATGAACATGTCAAATTGCATTGTGAAAATTGAAGAAAGTTTATCCAATACTGAACCTAAATTATTAATTTACTTGATGCATTAACTTATGCTATGCAGTAAATTAATGTTATAAGCAATAAATAACATTTAAAGTAACAATATTCCACATTTACATACACACAGAGAAATGAATATTCAAACGAATAAAAAAGAGTTGGCCCCTGCCAACAGTTTTAGACTTTACAACCAATGTCATCAATATCGCAGAATTAAATATGTCAATTTTTCAAAAAAAGGGTGATAAAAAAGGGCATAACATATGTCCCCTATGTATCCAATTATTTACAAATATAATCAAATCATTCTTCAATCATTACCACATCATTCTTCAATCATTATTTTCATCTATTTATGTATTTTTGTGTGCCTAGTTTTTTATGACTTTTTCATTCTTTGAAAAGTTGGTATACCATCACACATACAATGATGTCAGCCTATCATATTAATGACATCCATCAATGTGATCATCTCATCATTAATCCATGCAATAGGTTAAATCATTGATCTATGCTTTCAAATCAATCAATCAATATGCCCTGCTTGGGGCACTTCAATCATTCTATTCACAATCCAAGATCGTAGATTTTTCCATGTTTGGGTAAAATAAAAGTGTATAGCTTATCTCAGGATGTATAATTTCTAAATCTTCCTTGATTTGGGTAAATCAATCCATTATCATCATAAATTAAATAATGTAAGTGTTACCTCAAGCGAGTTAATCTCACCCATGGGTTAATCATCATCACATATTGCATCCCAACCCTTTATTGTTACATCACCTACCTATTGCTTCTTTCATTATAGTTTCTTCCTCTCTTTTTCAAGAGCCCATCCACATCCTTCATCTCCACATGCCATTTTAGGGGGTAGGGGTGTGTGTGGGGAAGCGGGGCATCATTCATCACATTCATTCTTTTATCATCATCTAATTTCTCATCCAAATTTTTTGTCTTCAAATTTTATTTTAGAATTTGTTACTCCACTTATCATGTCTCATAATACCTTCTCAAAGAGGGACAAAATTTAGACACTTTTGTTTCAATTTTAACTATCTTTTAACATCACCCTAAATTATTTAATCAAGTCCCCTATCCACACTAACATCATTATTCACCAGCTTGATCAATTAATTTTTTCTTCTATTATCACATCCTATCCCACCAGATTCCCACACTTTCCATTATTAATTAGCACAATCTTCTTCTAACGGAAAATTCCATAGCTTTTAGAAATTCATGTTTTTATAAATCCATAAATTTTGAATTTCTTCATCACACAACTTGCCAATTAAAAAAATTATAAAATCATCCTCTTTCTTGAGGAAAATTGAATGAATTTTGGATAGTGTGCAAAGAAGGATTTCTTCAACTCTAAGGCATGGGTTACAAGCTCTTATAGGTCCTTCCACACTCCATCCTTCCTCTGCCACACTCCATCCCTTAACATTAAATACCCAACTCCTATTTTAGGCTTCATTCTCCACCTTCCATATCAAAATGATATGGATGGTCTATATTTACTAACCAAATATATAAATGGAGGAGTCAATCTCCATTGTAGACAAGTTTTTTGGTGATAATCTTGTGTTTTCAAATCCTTAAGAGAGCTTCAACCATTTCTTCCAATTTCTCATCCAATCATGCATATCACAAGGGGAGATGTCATCCAAGTGACTTCATGAAATTACCAAAGACCTCAAGCATAATATTTGGGCCCATCCAACCTTAAATTTTGGATAGAATAAGACATCCATGAGGAATGTCTGATCATTTTATTTTGTCTTTTATTTATCTATTTATCACTTCCTAGACCTTTCCAAATTTTAGGGCATGCACCTAGGATGTTATTTTTGTATTTTTTTGGTTTGATTTTCATCCTATCAAGAAACTAACCTCCTCTTCAATGGTGTGATCACAACTACATTGTATGACCCCAAGGTGGTTCAGTATAAATCCACCTTCGTCATAAAGTTTTTCAAACTCAAATGACAATCATTCACTACACAGGTAATGAATTTATTTGAAATATCCATCTCTATATTTCCCAAGCCCTTTTAATACAAACTTTCTAAGCCACATTTCTCTAAAATTGTAGGATAAATAAAATTAGTAACACAAGGGTCTATTAATATAGATATAGTAATAGTACCAATCATACCTATAATCTCAATTATGGTGGCCTAGTCCTCTGTTTAATA
Source organism: Torreya grandis (assembly GCA_037957365.1). Lineage (NCBI taxonomy): Eukaryota > Viridiplantae > Streptophyta > Pinopsida > Cupressales > Taxaceae > Torreya > Torreya grandis. Next base: position 4,207,158 of record JARHVA010000605.1, on the reverse strand, counting down.
GCCTTTGACTGTTGCAAATATTTGGTGATTGCAACCATTGTTACCTACATTCATGTAGAAATCCTAAACTAGTGGTGGATACAATGGTTGTTGTTTCAAACATATTTTTATATAATGTGATCCACAGCAAATGAAGCATTCAATAGATGTTTGGTCATGTTGTTTTTCCCTAACAAGCATACTTTCAAATCCATTCAATATGTCATGTATGGAAAGTTATTGACCCTACTTAGGTTCATCATTTATTGCTCTAAAGGGTCAAATATCTAGTATTCTATCCTAGTAGTCATTACATAGGCGATCATTCTTACCACGATGTTATTGTTATGTCAAGTTTGTTGGTGTCAGAAACCACCACAAGGATACAATGTAAAACCTTTCTTTCATGTGTCTTCTTAATCTTTATTCTTCTCATGGTATTTGACTCTAGAAAAATCCTAATCAACCAATCAGACCTTCATAGTGGCCTCAAATAAGGTAGTAGGCTTGAAGATATGCACCCAACTCCCAATTACAGATGATAATCCATTAAAATACTTATTAATCTTGGTTGGTTCATCCTTGATATATCTGACCTACTTAAGAATACTCAAGTAACATGCATCATACTTTACCCCTATCATATTATTTAGTCAAAAGGAATGAAATTCATTGATTCACTCATTGAAATAGATATCTAAAAAATAATGTTTTTGAAATAGCTCCTCAAACATTTCCCATGTGATGGTGGTTGTCCAGATTTTCCATCTATTCCTAATACTCCCACCATAGTGTTGCTTCATCTATTAACAAAAAAATAGCAAGTTTGACCTTGTTGTTATTAGAGAAATATCTCAATTTAAAGCATTGTTGCATGCCAACTAACCACACTTTAACCTCTTTACCAAAGCTTTGTCCATTACATTTAGGAGGATTAGTATTCTGAACCAATCATGTGATCCTATATAAACTGTGGTGTGTACCACCATTACCATGAGATTCCCTAGTGGATGTTTTCCCATAAAACACATTAGGTTCTCACTATTGATGAACATTATGTTCTTTTTCTCAGAGTACTTCATGCTTTGCCTCAATTCTTGACTCCTACCTAGGAGGCATCTTGTCCCTAAGGTCTCTAAGCATTGCTAGTATCTCAAGATATTTAGGTCTAGGGAGCATATCCTCCTCTTTTTTCCTAAACAAATCTCTAGGAAGCACCATTTTTATCACAGGTTCATGCTCAATACCATGTATATCCCTATTATGATCCATCTTATGTACCTATAAATAAAAGAGAGAAGGTGTTCAACTACTAAGTGAGGTAAATCCTACCTCTAATAGATCCAAATACTTGAATTAATTTATTAAATAATAAATTTATTATAAATACTTTGTTTTCCTAATAGGTCAAAAAGTGTTGAACCTCGCTCTAATACAAATGTGTAACTTATTTTGTTTTACGCATACACATACAAATAATTTTTCACCTTGATGTGACAGCATAATTTATGATCACGTCCATAATTAATCTTTCCAAATTCATATGAATGCATTATCAAGTTCAATGTCAAGATAAATTTATTAAGAAACAAGCCAAGTTTTGATCATGGGTTAATAAAATATGAACATCTCATTAGAGTACCCTCTTGATTTGACTTAATAAAGGTTAATTTAAATCTATTTTCAATCCCACCAATGGCCCTAAAATACTCAAAAACCTATAAATGTACTATAAGTTTGTCCCATTAGGCCCTTGGTCCCAAAGTTATTTTTTGGTCATTATTATATATATTCAATTACCTCAACAAATTGAATTAATTGAATATTTATGATTTTTTTTTTTAAATTGAAAATGTTGTTATTTTTACTCAAAGAAAGATACAAGAATCAAAAGTCAAAATGAGTACAAAATACAAAGGCCCCATGAAGGGGAAAATGCCAACTAATATAAAATAACACCCATAAAGGAAATATGTTGAGGAAGACCAAAGTATGTAATCAAGACTGATAATCTTGAACCTATTTTTTTAGCAACACTTTGAGTCATTATTTAATCTTCTCAAGTATGGTATATAGCTCATGATTTACGGTGTTGATTTGTTCCAAATACAAACAAATAAAACACATAATATGAATTTTTTGAATAGCTAATACAATACCTTTCCCAGAGTATAGTTGTTGATAGCATCTTTTATAAATATGAAAGAGGATGACCAACCGAAAAGTGTTCCAAATGATAGAGAGTGGAGGGGGAAAGAATTCTTGGTAGGGCATTTTTTAATTAAAATTGATAGGAAATATATTTGGAAGACATGAGAGAAGGGAGAACCAGATCTGAGAGGAGGATGGGTAGTGCCAGAAGAGGTGAGGAACTATTTCAAGGGAAAGGAAAAAAATGCATTTTCCTACAACAATCCCAAGTTTGGATAAGGTGTGGCCAACGGGAAGTTTCATATGTGGAATATTCCAACCTAATAATTGGCATTTGGCCTCAACATGGGATTACTAGGTCATATTTTTCATTTGTTTCCATTGAGAATCATAGAATGACATAGACCACTTGGTATTAAGAGAATCATCTATAGGGAGTGGGGTTTAAACGAGATGATACAAAAACCTTGGTGAGGCAATGGTGATGGCGCCTTGGTTTGGCCATCACCAATCTTTCTAAGGGATTGTAATATGAATGGTAATTTTAATGAGAACTTTGGATGGGTTGAGTTATATAAGAGAAGCATACACATGATTGAATTTTTTAGGCAAACTAAACATATGATCCAATGAGCTCCAAGAAAACTAGTTATCGTTGTCTTTATCCAAAATATCCTTCATTATATTAATGCCTTTTTTTCAAAGGATTTGGCACTAAATTCTAGGTGGGAAACAAGGGGAAGATTATTACATTTAATAACTTGATTCTACCAAATATTGTAGTTAAGAATAATCAATCCATGTCAAAGGGATTTTTGATGCCATTAGAGATGAGGGATCATTTCCTACCAAGCTACCCAATTATGTCTAAGAGGAAGAGAACCAAAAATATGAAAAAAGGATGCATTTGGTATTTTACCTTCCCAAGGAATGGAGGTCTAAGAACCTTTATGAGTAGAAACTTATTCCCTAATAAGGATCTTCCAGGTCTAACTACCTTAGGTGGATCTGACAAACCATTTAGCAACAAGACATTTTCCTTTTTGTAGTGGATCAATGATTCCAAGCCCACCCATAAATTTAAGATAAGTAAAAAGCATCCATGAGATGGTTGTCATACCTTTCATACTAGAGTTGTTACTCCATAGGAAATTATGGACTAGCTTTATAAGTTTTTCATAATTTGATTTTGAAGGAAACCAACAAGATGAATAGTATACATGTTTGGCCAAAATAAATATGGTTGATAGCAATCAACTTACCTGCTAGGGACATAATTTTACAAGACTAATTTTCCACCTTTTCTAAATTTTATTAAGCACCCAATCCCGCATGTCTCAAGGGGAAAGGTGAATTCCAAACAGAATGCCCAAGTAATGGATAATATTTTCATGGGGAATGGAGTTCTAAGATAAAGGGATACAAGCCAAATTTGGAGTGATTTTGATGAAGATGACCTTCATTTTGTGGTTATATAGCTTGGATCTAAACAAATCACAGTATACATCAAAAATACACTAGGTATTAGCAATTTATGTAAAAAGAGGAGAGAATCATCAACAAAATGGGAGATAAGAGCATAAAACCCTATTGAATATCAATTCATTTCAAATCTCCTTGGTGGTGAGATCATTGGAGCATATATCCAATGGCATTTTTACCCAACATAGAGAAAAGGGGTGAGTGGACAACCTTGACAAATGGAGAGTTAGAGGTCAAAGGATGTTGTGAGGTTGATATTTACCACAACTTAAGCCTATGCTTCAGTGAAGAGCATTTATATGTGATGTTTGAAACAAGGACAAAATCTCAATCACTCAAGCATCTTGAGAATAAATCACCAATGAATTTGATCGTATGATTTCTCGAAATCAATTTTGACCAATAATACATCTTGATCAAAATCTTCAAAGCACTAAGTAGTTTTTGATACATAAGGAAGATTATCAAAAATATAACTACCTTTTAAGAACCTAATTTGCTTAAGGTGAACAATATCTTGAGCTATAGATTTCAATTTCATAGCAGTAGCCTTTGCAATAATTTTTTAGGATACTTTAAGGAGAGTAATGGGATGCCAACCGCATATCTCATTCTTGTTTCTAGGTTTATGGATTAACTTGATGAATCCATTATTAATGATATCCCCCAAGTATCCATGGTTTTTCCTCCTTATAAACAATAAACAAGTCCATCTTGAGGGTCGGCCATAGGGCTTGGAAGAATTCAACAAGGAGCCCATCCAAGCCAAGGGCCTTTTCTATCTTCATTTTCCAAAGGGTTATTTCAATATCTGTAAAGTGGTATGTTGCTCAAGAAGGTGGTTTTTATCTTGATCCACCTTTCAAGGAATACATTATTGTAACTATTATTCTAGAAAGGATTCATACTCCTCAAGGTAGTGCTCTTCCTGAAAGAGTTTACTATAATGTTGGAATAAAACACCCTTAATATCATCAGGTGATGAGATCTCCATTGCATCCTCAATAATTATGGTTGAAATGAGTTCATGGAAATGTTTATATTTCAAATATTTGAATAATTATTTAGAGCCACAATCACTATGTTTAATCTAGAAAAGACAAGCCTATATTTTAGGAAGCTTGGGCCCTATAAACCTCATATTTTCTTATAAAAAATTTCTTTTGGGTAGCAAGAACTTACAAGGAAATGTCATGAGAATGATTATTAATTGTGAGGTGCTACTAACTAAGCTTATGTTTTAGATTATGTTATTTTTCTCATCTCTCATTGGCCATAAGCCTTCCATATCCTCTTAGAAACTTGGTTGTTCTCACCATAATAGCTTCCCACCATAAAATCCATCCTACATATGAAGTTGGTCAAGGTTGTAGTTATAAAATAATAAAAATTTTGGCAATACAATGTGGGAAATAGAGATAGGAAATATTTAGCTTAAAGGGAAATTGAGTGTGGGAAGGTAGGGAATGTACCAAGTTGAAGGAGCAGGAAATAGGGAGATGATCTCATTGAGAGTGTTAACATGAGGAAAGGAAATGATTGATTTCACAAATGTGTTAACATAGATCCTATCAAGTATGTTGAGTCACCTTTGATATCCAACTTAACTATTAGAATAAGTGAACCAACTACCTATTTGTAAAGTTAGACATAAAAAATGTGAGTCAAATACTCTCGAGGAGTTACAACAATGTAACCTTGTTAAAAATTATTTGGTAGAGACAGGAAATGATTGAGACAAGTTATGATCTCTTATGTGCTCAACCATGTTGAATTCACCTCTTAAGATCCAATCTATACGATGAATATTGGAGCTCATCCAATTCCAAAGATATATTTTTTTTATACTTAAAGCATAAATTTAGCAAAAACCAATGGTTCTCTCCTCAACATAAACCATAGCCCAAACGCATCTATGGGAAAGGTCTTCACCAGTAGCAATAACCTTGGAATAAAAAGAGGATGGTAAGATTAGAAATCCACCTCCTCTTCCATATCCATGATAGGTATAATAGGGTGAGAGGTGTTTATAAATATAATTTAAGTTAAACAGTAGAGTTCGGTCCCCAACTTTAACCACCTAGAGGAGAATAACTTCAGAAGGATAATCTTGTAATATCTTTTTGACATGCAATTTCCATTTAGGGAGGGTGATCCCTCAAACATTCTATGAGATATGGGAGAGCTTCATGGTACACCATCAGAGGAAGGTTATTTGACCTCATTATTAGAAATTAAGGTGAAACAATTGTAATTAGGATTAGGGATAGGAGATAGAGATGCATTTCTTCCCACACATTTCGCTAATCAAGATCTCTCCTCACCATCAGATATTCCCTTAGTCATTTTGATAAAATCCCCAACATTGGACCTAGTTCCTTTTTATTAGGGACCTGTGTGGAGATTCTATTTTTAAGAAAATGTAGTTATTTTTCCAACAACTTTATAATTTTTAGGAAGGTGAACATCATTGACTTGAGTTTTTAGATTAAATTCAAGAGTTGGGTTTAGAGAGAAGTTGAGTGTTATTACTATGTAGGTTAGGGTTGGGATTAGAGGAGCTAAGGTTATTCAAGGGCAAAGATGGTGTTTTTGGTGAAACCAATGGGTGGGTGATAAAAGTCCTGGAAGAAATATCATTTATCTTATGTTGCTTAAGCTTATGTTTAGAGCAGTCCCAGATTGAATAACCATCTTATCGATAATAAAAATAGGCATTAGGTTTATTAAAGTAAAAAATAGGTTGGCATTGGGTAAACCCTGGGCTAAAATGTTGAATTGAAGTAGGAAATGGTTTCAAAAGGTCCATTTAAAAGAAAACACTATAATGATTTCAAAGTCTTGAAATTTTGTCTTTATCACTTTTACACCAAAGGGCATTACCTAGTTGACTAGATAACTCCCAAAAAAAGGGTCTAAGAACTAGGTTAACAAAGGGAAATTAAGCCCACATGGGATATAGTGAGGGGGATGGCCCTTCAGGGTGTAAGTTGAGCTTCCATTCCTAAAGATAACATACCTGACCACAAATAGTCCATGTGCCATATTAAAGGGTTGTATAAGAAAATTCAGGAGAATCAAAAAATAATAAATACTATCCTTCCTAATGCCCTTACAGAGTCAATTTTACACCCCCTAGTATCTTCCCAAAATTCACATGTCCATCAATAAAATTCACTTTAGAAGGAATGTCTCTAAGAAAAAAAAGCAATTGTATAGTGGGAAATGTTTATAAAGACCTCATCAAACTCATCAGGGATTTGAAATTCAAAATCCTTACCTTCATAATGATGTCCAAGGTCTTTGGGTCCATTAGTGGTAACCATAGGATTATTGAGTTCCTACGATCCTAGTTGTGTTACGTTTCAGGAGAGAGGGTAGACATTGATGTCCATACACATTACACTAGATGAGTTAGGTTTTTTCTATGTTGATGCACTTATCCTACTACCTCTATTAATCAAGCCACTAGGGTTTTGAAGAGAGCCTCTTGACTCAATATCGAATAAAATTTCTAACTTAGGAGTTGATGGTGGCTAAGGTTTCTCATTTCCCATAGGCAAATATCCTCACCTATAATGTTGTACAAATTTCACTTTGCCTAAAGTTTTCTTCATCTCTAATTTATTATATTAGTGAACCATCTTATATTAACCTACATTTTCAAGTTAATCATCTTATAATATGATTTTAATTACATGTGAAAATCCTTCAACTACTTAATACATTTTATTATTATTATTTAATTATTTCATGCCACTATACTATTTAAATCCATGTATCACAGAGTAACACACACTGAGGATTTGAGGAAAAAGGGTTTAATTTGGGTTTATCTATGTGGTGGGATTATGCCAAGTGGCACATTTTGTGTTGGACCATAAAGTGCATCAATGTTTCATCAGGGAGTATTTCCATCACAATATGAGTTCCTTTGTGCATTAGATAGCTACCATATGACATGCACACAGAATCCATAAAGAATACGCATAACTTAAGTTGTGATTGATAGTCCTAAGGTTTGGCATATATCATGAATACAAACTCTTATAATGTGGAATATAAATTTAAATACATATTATATGCTATGTTTCATAGTTGAGTTTCATACACCACAAAAGGCATATATGATGTTGACAAGTCTATTTTCCAATCAATCGATAAGGTTTTGCTATAGATATTATTTGTTTTGTTGGCTACAAATTTGGATAGTCACTACCCCATAAATTTATCCTTTTTTATCGAGTGTTATAAATGTCCAAGACTGCAATCACGTAATTATGGGTTTTGATTATATTTTAAAAAATTAAATGTATAATGAGATATAAGCAAGTCTAAGTCATTATAGACACTAAATCTAAATTATTTAGAACCTCAATCTTGTATATTGGCAAGTAATTCTTATGGTTATACCATTCTGTTATAAGACCTTCCCATTCCCAAAAGACTTGCATCCACTATCTTTTATACCTATTACATATCTCTTAGTCCGACCATATGTTATTCTAATGACCATGCTTCTATACTACTCAAAATTCTATAAACCTATTTGTTATCATCTTCTACAAGTTATGGACTTATACCTATTTTCCAAAATTTTGGACACTTGTGTCTCAGTTGAATGCATGTGTTAATGTTAGTTTCATGTACCAAACTAAGTGTCAAGTGCCTTAAAGTCATCAAATTTACAATTGTAATATAACATTATGGTCGGTGTAAGTGCTTTAACATAAGATATTTCCAAAATGGATTGAAATGTATACAAGATAAACCCTCATGTATTACTCACCTAGAATAGATCTTATAACTCACAAGGAAACTTACCAAAGCCATTCAATCAAGCATTCAAGCGAGCAAAGCTTCCCTATTATTGTATATTTCAATATCAATGATAGGGAGTATTGTCACTCAATTTTACACCTTTTGAGAGGTATTTAAATCCCTATCCAAATTGAGTGGAACATGGGATTACCCTTAGGCCTATGTGTTGCCTATAGGATGGGTAAACCTCTAGATTGAAGAGCTAGCTCCCTTGGTTTATCTATTGAAGCTCATCACCTATACTACTAGCTCATTTAGATGAAAAGGGAGAGAGAAAACATAAAGTAAACCTATCATAATGAGGTGATGCACTAATTGTAACCTAACCAATACTAACCAATTTCAATTACACTTCAAACAAAATCCTAACCTACGCATGACACTACTCCAAATTTGCCATTACATTAGTATTTCTCATGGAGGTTTGTGAAGCTAGTTTGAGCTAGAAGGACTAAAAAAAAGGTCATAACATGACACTAGTGGAGAGAAAACTCACTAAACTCATGAAAACTTAATTAGAACACTTCAAGAGACCTAAAAAATACTTTTAAAGCTGAATATGAATGCAAACATAGACAACATGCCAAGGAAGAGAATATATCACTTAGCAAGAACAACTAGTCTAACATACACTTTGAAATAACTCATGGAGAAGGTAAACTAGATTATTATTTGTTTCTCAAAGGCTGAAAATGAGTAGGTATTTTTCATACTTAGGAGGAGAATACAAACTTAGCCAAAAGTGGCTCAATATACAGCACAAGTAAGAGAGAAGAAAAGAAAGGCATAAGAGAGAAAGAGTAGACAAGTGTCATATGAGTTAAAATAATAAGAGGAGTTATGAAACTACCTCAAAAGGTCTTAGATGACATGTGTATCTTCTATTCAGATTCTCCAACTCTCTAAGTGGTGAGGGAGTTGAAATGCTTGTTTGACACCTTGACTAGATTCTTGAAACTACCATTTGTCTTGGCATGTTGAAGGAAAAATGGCCTTATTGATGGTCAGCTAAGTTTTTCCTACCCATTTTCTATAATATTCAAACCTCTCAACTAACCCTAATAGGTTCTCTTTGACACATCACCTCTTTCTCTTACAAGGCATCTAGAGGACTCTTTATCTCCTTAGGCCAACTTTGAACACAAGTGTCAAATCTTGGTTTTATCATTTTCAGCTTGTCTAAACTTAATTTATGGACTAATCACATCATATTAAACCTAAAAAAACTATTTTGAGGCCTCAAACTAGCCCCAACAAGTCATTTTCTACCAAAATCCTCAATTAGGCCTTATTCTTTGTAGCCCTAAAATGATGCAAACCTCCTTGTTTAGAGCAAAGTATAGAGTTTTTGTAAAATTTTAGGGTATATTCTAGTACCCAATATGGCCTTACAGCTCTATATTCAATTTCATTCTTTGAGAGTGAGTGGAGATGTCCTTTTATGCCCTTTATCCCTCCTAACTAGGCCTCAATTAGGCCTCCCTACCAAGAGAGTGAAAAATGGTTCTGTAGGATCCCCACACATTCAAAACCCCATAAAAGTGTGTGATTAAATTATAAAACATCTTCCCCATCCTTTATGCCAAATTTTAATATCCAACAACTTGTAAAGACCTACAAAATAGCAAAAAATAGTCTTTTTAAGCCTATTTCATATAGTTTTGTGTAGTATTGTACCAACTAATGGCATGGGATGATGCCTAAAGGAGTCTTGAACATGTTATTGGTGGGTTGGAAGTTTTTATAATCTATTTAGAGGCATGAAAGTCGATTTCTCTTTCATTGGGTCTTTTTGGCTCTCTTAGGTAGCCTAAAAGTGCATTGAACTCTTAATATAAGTTCATAAAGCTGGGGGCATGAAACCAAAAACCAATTCCACAAAATGAAAGTACACTAGGGTATTTAACATTCCATAGGATATCAAGGTCCCATTCACTTCCTCTATTTCATATTGAGCAAAGAAAATTAGCCTCTCAAGTTGGCAATGAGCATTTTGATAGGTTTGAGAGAAAATTGGGTTAGTGAGAGTTTTTTTGAGTTTGGTCTAAGCTCCAATGACCTCAAATAGGTCTAAGACATTCATCCTAACCTATTTCAATTTTTTTCCAGCCACATTTCTTCATCAAGTCTCTTTGCACCCTCATTGGTCTAGGCCTAGGGTTCTCAATCCTAGTTGACTGTCATACCCTAGCTGATTGTCATGAGGTTTTGTGACTTCATGGAATGTTTGTGTAGATTCTTAAACATCTTCTTAGGGCTTCCAAGTCTCAACTTCACCTCAACTAATCGTCATCTCTCCAACTAACTGTCTATGGGCCTATGTATATGGCTAGCCTTTTTAGGGTTTAGAATAGGGGTTGACTGTATTATCTCATTATTGTTTGAGTTTGAAACTATGATGGACTATGTTCATTACCCTAAAATCATCATAGAAACATATTTCTCTCCCTCATTCTTTCCAACATTCCAAACAAGCAACCACTTTCCATTAGTTGGTATAACCATAGGTGTAAGGACTCTGTATAGGTGCATTAAGCCTTTGAGACCCCTGTTTGGTCTTGCTTGTGACCTCAATGTCTTGAGAGATTCAAGCTCTTTTATAACCTTCAAATCTTCACACACCACTATCTTCAATTTTTAAGATACCTTGAGTCACTTATGCATATATACAGGTGCCTTTTAGGATAATTGACTGTGTTTGAGGCTCATAGACTTTTATGTCTCCAAGAACAATCTTCAATATTTTTAAAGGGACCTATTTTTTTAATTGATGTATCAAGTTTCTCTTACTATATTGAAACCTCAAACCTTTCCCACATCATTTTCCTCATATTTTGAGAGATTTTTTATCATCCAAATAAACCCACAAGTCTGTGTGAGGACTATTGTGACTTCATTTGAGGTTGGTCTATCAATTTAGTGTCTTAGAGCCCTTTTTAAAACATGAAACTCTCAAAAAAAATTAATGTTACTTATTGATTGAATGCATTTATCAACACTTAAAAGTTATGTGTTTTACTATCACTCATTATTCAAGGCAGAGTCTCAATAGACTATAGGTGTTGTTCATGAAACAATGACTACGTATAGAGCTTCATCACTCTCTTCTTATCCTTCTTTGAATCTCCTTGTAGACACTGAAATCGTGTCTACCCCCTAGGTCGTCATCCCCCCTTGGCCCCCTTGGTCCATGTCCTAACCCTTGTCCTAGCCCCCTCCATTTATCAAATAAATATTTTAATTTATTTGACCCTCTTCCACCTCACCCATGCCACCTTGGATCCCCCCACCTCTCTCCTAGCCTTTATTGCCCAAATCTCCCATTTTTCCTTCCTCTCGCATCCATTTATGCCTCCCTCAACCGTTTTTCCATGGCCCCTTGACCCGGCAGCATGCAAGAACGGACAGAGGCTAATTTTAGCCTTTGTCCCCATTCTTTAGCCGCCGACATCGGTCATTATGCAGCTGACGTCGGCGATTCTACCAGCATCAGCAACCTTCAAGACCATTCTCTGCAACCATTCTCCCCCCCTCGCGAACAGAACTCTCTTGACGCTTTTGCATTCATATTTTCTTCTCCTCCTCGTATAGCAACACCAGCAGCTACAGGCACCTTGCAGGAATAGCTCCAAGCAACAGCTCCATTTACAAGTCCTTCAACAGCTCTGACAATAGGTTTCTCCATTCTCCAACCAACAAGCAAGAGGTAAGCACAGTGTTGTTTTCCATTTCATTTCTTATCTACATTTATCTATTTAGCTAACTACTGCCTAGACCTTCCCTATCTGTCCCTAAGAGGTTGAAAAGCCTTCTCAGACCCCTGCCTCTCATTCATCCCCCTTTTGTGCTTCTGGTTCTAGCCAGTCACTTTCTCGACAGTCCCCTCTGCCCAACCAGTTCTGCACAAACCCTCAGACTACTCCTCAGACCCCAAACAGTCCCTCTGAATCCCACACAGACCCTCAGACGAAGCCTTAGTCCATTTTGTAGACCAAGACCAGACCTGTAACTCATCCTTGACTATTGCCCCAGTCGACCTCATCTGTTTCCCCTACCGACGTCGGCAGCCTAACTGACGTCGGCGACCTTCCTTGATCGACGCCGGCAATACCACCGATGTTGGCGACTGTGCAAAAGTAGATTGCTTCTAAATAGGTATGCATTTGCCTAAAGTTTTTTCTTTCTATTTTTCATCATTTATCACTTTCTATTTCTGATCAGCATTCTATTTTTAATAATGGACTGGCATCCTCCAAGAAGCCTTTGCGCTTCTAGGACCAAGCTCTTGCTTGGCAGTCCACCCTTTTGTCATCTAACATTTTTCGTGTTTAGTGTCTTTCTCTTTCAGGTGTCATCCTCCACAACCAAAGAGGAGTTCTCACAACGTCTGAATTCTGGTGCGCACGTCTACAATTCGGGTACATACAAACCCTCATCCTTCTTCTTAATTTCTCATTTTCTCTTTTTTGAATGTGAAAAGCAAATCTAGCATAGAAACATTCTGGCACGCCCGGTGGGACCTTAGGGTCTCCCTTGGGTTCCTTTTCTTTCTGTTCATATAGGTGCATTAGGCTTCTCCCTTTACACCTCTTTCTTCTCTTCTAAACGACATCATAAGCAGGAATAAAAAAAACATTTCTTTCTTTTCTTGCATTTCAAACTAGTTAAAAGGCATATCCTTCAACCTTTTCTCAACTTGTTTTTATTCAAACTCACATTTTGACTTGGGGCTTAAAACACATTGCATTTTCATTTCTGCTTTCTTGCATTTCTTAGTCCACACCTAGTAATTAACAAATCGCATCATGAATTAATCGTAGTCCACTTGATGTTACACAACCGAACCACTTGCACTAAATCAAACATCAAACTTACCTGAGACAAGGCCCGACTGGGATTTCATCCCCCAGCAGATACCTTACCCATCTCGGTGATCCTACTTGAATTTCATCACCAAGGAGAAAGCCCACTCTGTTCTCTGACAGAGTCTAATCTCTAGGGAAAGTATATTTTAGCTAAGCAAGACCAGCTTACCACTGGACTCATGAAGTGAGGGGAGCTTGCTCCTTAGCACCAAGCCATGTACAGAACCTAACCCAGACTCTTGAGCGCCTAAACAAACCTGAAACCATCCATAGACTACCTCTTTTAGGACCCTTCTAACAGCCAACCTCCCCAAACATCACTTTAAGGCATAAGCCACATGAGCTTAATAATTTATTTCTAGGGATTTAACGCTTAGGCTCTGCTTGTGTTCTTCATTTTTTCTATTCTTATCTGATTGTTTGAGCTAGTGAGGACGTTCTTCTTCCTATTTTTCAAAAACTCTCAAATCTTTTGGGTGTTTGGAAAAAATAGTCACCGACATCGATTTTACCACCGACGTCGGTAACATTTTCTCTCCAGCATCGGTTATCTGACCGACGTCGGCCATCTTTCTCACTGACATCGGTTTTTTAACCGACGTTGGTCTTTGTCACAGTTCTTTTTTTTTCAAAAAAATAGCCTTAAAAACCACCCCTTTTTTTGCCAAAACCTCATTCTAAGTTTTTGAAATTGAAAAAACACAGTTTTTGAAACCTGACCTTTCTTGCCTTGAATGGTTCTGACTCGCAGTCAAGCCAAGACTTTAGTCAACCACGCGAGGCATCAACCGCTTCCATCTACCCCGTCCATAATTGGTCCTATAATGGAGTTCCACTCGGAGACTAAAAGAACTCCTACTCACCCAACCCCGCCCCAGACTCCTATTGTCCCAAAAGGGGACCAAGATTTCGCATGATTCTTGGACCTCAACGTCAAAGCCTTGCAGCGCTATCTCGCGCATAGCCGAACGCAAGACTCCTTAGGCAACCCAATCTATGGGATGTCGACTTCCTTAGTCGAGACAATGATCACATCAACAGCATCTACAATTCAACCTATAGACAATCAAGCCAACGCCTCGACTAATAACCCAACCGTGTCCTACCTTCAAAATTTAGCCTCTACTTCTAGACCTACCTCCATGGAGGTTCTGGTACCCCCTCAACCTCAAACGACTCAACCAAATCCTACACCTTTCTAAAACCTAGTGGTCTCTATCCCCCTACTCTTGCACCTATCAACACAAGAATAACTGTCTACCCTTCAACAAGTGTGGCCACTCCTCAACCATCTTTAACAGCCCCTATCCAACTTGTGCCTACCAACCCCATAACACAAGCACCCTCGGCTTCAACTTCTGCCCCGATAACTAGCTACCCATATGTTGCGTCTACGCAACCAACCACGTCATATGCCCCTCTTAATATCTTTCAAGTGCCTTATAATCGAGGAGGCACTCCACCCGCCAATCCGTCAGTAGACATCATCAAAATGCTGATGGACAAGATGTCCAACCTAGAGACCTCTATTTTTGGCTCACGCAATGCTCTCTCATATGAGCAAATTTGTAATGAGCCCATTCATCCTTCTATCCCGATCAGGCCATACCCCAGTCAATGGGAGCTTCCTAAATTTTCTCGCTTTCAAAGCAAGGAAGACCCACAACAGCACTTACAGGCATTCAGACGTGCCTATTACCTTATTACCCATGACGATGCATTGCTTTTACGCACGTTTCCTATGTCTCTCTCTGGTGTTGGGCTTGACTGGTACAGCTCTCTTGCTAGCCATTCCCTCTTCACATTCACACAGCTGGCCCAGCTCTTTCTTGATCACTTCTCCATCAACATCACCAAGGTCTCGATCACAGACCTCTATTCTATCCACCAATTCGAGGATGAATCCATAGCTGACTTCATTGCTCACTGGAGAGGCCTCATCAATCAACTCTCCTTTTTCTTACCCCAACTTGAACTTATTGAACTTTTCTACCAACCCTGCGCCAAACATATTTCTTTCACCTTACGGGTTCAGACCTTCCGCACCTTCGACGAAGCCTTCACAATGGCCTGCAAACTTGAATTACGTGTCATCGAAGAGAATAAATTCAAGTTGCAAATCAAGAATCCCAACTTTAAGAAAAAAGGACTCTTCTTCTAAACTTTCATCATCCAATCCTAAGTCTAAAGCTTCAGCTAACGCTGTGGTCGTTAGACCTTCATCCTCTTTGCCTTCAACCAATCAGCCTGACCCATCCACATCTCAGAGCGCCACCCAAAAATTCCAAAAAAGATACGTACAACGACAATATACTCCTCTCAGAGAATCATACGCGTCTGTGCTGGAAAAACTTGTTAAATAGGGGGTTCTCAATCTCCTCTAGATCTGACCACCTCCATAATTTGATCCCTCACGCACCATCCCTGCGTGGTATAGGGAAAATGACTTCTGAAACTACCACCGTGCTAAAAGACATGACATGGGGAACTGCAAGACCCTTAAAAACATAATCCAAGACATGCTTGAAAAGGGTGACCTTATCCTAGACAATCCCAATGCACCCCTTAATCAAGGCATCGACATCTTCAAGCAACCATTCCCCAATCATCCACTGACCCAAAACAATATTCAAACCTTGATTGACAACACTCATGAACACAACATTCGAACAGTCAATACGGTCTCGCCCTTCATCCCCGACCAACCTCAAGAGATTAGTCCATCTATCAGTCCATCACGTGTGGATGAACCTCTTTCCCCGGTTAGTTCTCTATCAACCTCTCTCATCTTGGAGGATGCCTCAACCTTACCAGCACCACCGGTCTCACCATCCTCCTTCCTGCTGCCTATGGAGGACCCGACCCTTCCTACTCCTCGACTGCAAGTGGAGGGCACCATCATCCCTGTCCTTTACCCACTTGAGGAGCCTCATTCTCTAGTTTCTTCTCCACCCAGGGAAGAACCTACCTCTCCTTCGTCTCCAACCAAGGACAAGTCTGTCATGACTTCATCATGCCATGGGTCTGAGACTGCCACACCCATCTCATCTTCGGCCCCACAACCGTCAACATCTTTTCAAGGACCCAAACCTCATCCAACATCTTCTCAACCATTTTCCCGACTAGTGGAGAAAATTGGGCTTCTCCCTTCAAGGAAAGTGGAGCATCAGGGATTGTGGGAGCATCTTAAAGCTCTTCAACATGCCCGTGCCCTCTCGTCTCATGCTCCCAAGGTAGAATCTCCCAAGACTCTCAACAAAGACTAGACTCCCGCTTCTAAACCCGCATCTACCCCATCTAAACTTATCAAGTCACTTGGTGGTTGCCCTGTTTCTACCCTCACTCACTTGCAAGTGAAGGTGGACTTAGACCAGACCTCGACCAATAGAAGTCTTTCAACCAAGTTGCAGAAGATTGCTAGACCACAGAAGCAAATGCCTCCTCCCCCATCATCATTACCTTTCATTTTGGGCCCCCATCCTTCGACCCTGACCAGAGTCCTTCCCACTCTGACCTCTAATCAAAATCAATTGCCTCCTTTGCTTTTTTTGCCTATCTCTAGTCTACCCTCTCCTAAAAAGGTGGTACCTCTCACAAAGAAAGTGTCATCTTTGCCTGTCACCGCACCATCAACCCAAAAGGTGGTACGGAAACCTCCTCTAACTCTGCCTAAGCAAAAGTCACCAGCATCGCACACATCAACTAGCACAGACCTTTTAGTGGGCTCATACTCGTTGATATTGCACCGACTTTTGCACACTTTCAGCATAACCCTTCCATCCATCAGGCCTTTCTAACCTCTCAGGTCCAAGCCCTCCTGGTTCGATGACACGAAGATTTGCTTATACCATCGTACGCCAAGACACAATATCGAGACTTGTTGTGCCCTCAAGGCTGTCATTCGCCATTATATAAAAAAAGACACTCTTCTCCTTGAGGACACTCTTGACCGACCCTCGACACCTTTCCATCCAACCTATTCAACCACATCAACATCTCACCAGTAGGCCATGACCCCTTCTTCACCTCCTATCTTTGAAATCAATGCTATCCACATAACCACTAGGTCACAAAAGGACAAGGCGAAAGAAAAAGCCACCATTCCTTAGACCTACCCTTTTGTCAAACCACCTCTAGCATCCAAGCTTAAAATTTCTATCCTGGGCGCATCTCAGCCTTCTTCTTCTTCCTCTTCTGGGTTGATTCATGACTCCATGTTGAAACAGCTTCACCAGACGCCTGTGAAGATGTCCCTTTATGACCTCATCCAAACCTCGCCTTAGAATTGTCAAGCCTTCATTCGAGCCTTGCAGACAACAGAGGTCCAACCTGAGGACCCCCAACCACTCGTTGCCCTCGTCCACTCTTTATCTCCTATTGCCTCCATCACATTCAGTGATTCTGAGATTCCCACATTCAACACAAAAAATTAGGACGCTGCCCTCTTCATCACTGCCTATGTTGATCGGACATACATTAAATGCGTTATGATCAACGGAGGTGCCAGCATCAACATTATCTCCACTCAAGCCTTTGATCAGTTGGCTCTTCTTAAAAATTGCGTCTCCAAAATTGACGCAATCTTGCGCTCCTTTAATGACACCACTGCAATGACCATTGGCACAGTCATCCTTCACATCTGCGTTGGTCCACGCACAGTCCTGAAGCTCTTCTATATCATCGAAGGAGAGTTTTAATACATGTTAAGCCGACCCTTGATCCGTGCCATGGCTTGTGTCCCCTCCACCCTGCACTGTTGTGTGAAATTTGAACACAACAGGCAAGTCCACACCATTCTCGCTGACCCTTCACCCTTCAAAACTTGTAACACCACCTACCATCCAAATGATGTCCTTATTCCTATCAAGCCATCAACTCCGGCACTGCCTCCATCCAAGAAGCTTCAACCAGTTCGCAACTGGCGATCACCCTCACCCCTTTCTTTCAAGCGACTACCAAGGACCCCTTAGAAGACATCTTCCAGCGACTTTCACTTGGGGAATATTGCTTGCTGACCTTAGACATGTTCTAAACTTCGCAAGAGTATGGACGCCTTCACCACAGCCCCAGTTACGACCATCGGATCGGGATGGTCATTTCTTATGGTGCTCCTCACCTCTGAACCAATCTTGTCTATGGGGGGCTCAATCAAGCTCCTACTGACGGGAACCCTCTCTCTTCACCCCAACCATTCACATCAGACTTCTCATTTTTTGAAAATCTTGCCTTTGCACACACTTACCTTTACGGGTGTGCATGGAAGGGTTTTGGTTTCGGATGCTATGAGCAAGGCTCCCATCAGCCCATTGAGCTGCTCAATGATGACGATGCCAAGAAACGGTATGGCCTGGGATATCACGACCCCACTCAGGCCTCTACAGACATTTGCCCCAAGCCAACCATTGACCAATGTCCTCCAGGCTCACCCATTCCTCCTCCTTTACCTACGGAGTCGGTGGTATCTATCCCTCCTAACTTTTTCAATGCCTAAATGCCATTCACTTAGGAACCCCTGACCTATCAACCAGGTGGGGTACCCAGGTCTCTCCTCCTCATCTCCTCTCCATATCATTTATCTAACCCATTAATCATCTGCACTGGGTGTTAGACATTCTTCTTACCACCAAATGGTTAGGGGGAGTTCGACTTTATACTGCCTATCATCAATCTAGACCTCAACCAGACCTCAATCATGACATTAACCAAGACCTCAACCAAATCTCGACCAAAACATTAACCAGACATTCACCCAGACATTGACCGTGACATTGACCAGACCATTGACTAGACCATCGACCAGACACTAACCAATCATTAATCGTGACTTCGATCAATCTTCGACCAAAAATTCAACCCAACCTCTTCATCATCAACCAATCAACATCAATCAACACGTGACCAATCTCGAAGAGCCAAACGAGGAAATTTTGCCCCTAATTGGCTCGAACCTTTCATCATCATGCACAAGTATGGGTCAGGGACTTATCGTTTGTCTTCTCTCGATGGACAGCCAGAACCTGAGCTTCTCAATGCCTTGCATCTGTGACCATTCTATTATTAGTAGAGTACTCGTCCACTTGATGTCAGGAATCTAGAACAACAAACATGCTCTGATGCCACTAGTTGGGAGGGGAGGATGGAAGATAAATCCAAGAACAAACACCCCTGTTCTAATTCCATCTCCTAGGATCTTGCTCCTCAGAAAGAGCACAGTATGATTACCAAATATAAGCAATTGAATATGCGGAAATAACCAGAAACACAAGTAACTAGAATTCACCAATAGCACAGAATATGAGAGACAATACACTATCTTGTATTAACACTAACAGAAAAGAATACAACAAAGAGCTGCCACACTCTTTCACCTTACAGAGATTTTCCACACCTCAAGTGTACAGTAATTCTTCTCACACACACTCTCCTACACAAAAACGGTCCCAACAACCAACTCACACACAGAATTGGTGTTCACCTCACCAACCAGTCAGTAATAACCCTGCCGGTACACCAAGCACTCTATAGCACTTCAAGCTGATCTCTCATGAACCTGCAACCTGCAATTCAAAGACCAAACTTACATGTAGATCCCTAATGAGCTTGCAACAACCTGCAACTCACAGATCTTACAACTAGAAGGAACTCTTCCTTTCTATCTCATGCTCTAATACAATACATGCCAATGGGTCTATAAATAGATCCCTAACTCAAACACTAACTTAGACTCTTAATTTAGACAATTGTCCTCGCAGCACAAGACTCTAACTGGTCTCAACATGCAAACTCTTCGTTCACTTAACTAACTGTCTGTGAAAGGAGCAGTTCTGGAACACACAGGCGACCGACGTCGGTCCCTGCTTGTCTGGTTCTGCCGACGTCGGCCGATTTCTTGCCGTCGCCGGTGGCATTCTGCACTGGACTCTGCTGACGTCGGTCCTGCTGCCGATGCCGGTTCTTGTAGAACTCAGCAACCATCTGTTCCTCAGTTTGCAAAGGTTGAAGCTTTTAGCTCCACAACCTAACACTTGACATTTAACTTGAGCTCGTCCCTTGAGCAATCTCCGTCCTCTTAACCCTCATTCCTTTCAACTCTATTCCCCTAAACAAATCCTCTATAACCCTTTTATGATGCATTGATGCTTTGTCCTAATAAAAGGGAGCCCTTAAACTTCTATAGTCTTGTCCATGACTCCAAATTCTGTCACAAAAAAAAAAAAGGTCATGGACTTGGCTTGTAGTTGTCTCAAGGTCTCTTATAAAAAGGGGCAAGGTTATCCCTACTCATAAAATAGGTTACCCTATCCTCCTCCTATCATAACACCTGCTCAAGGGACTTCGAGCTCACTCTAATGTCAAAGTGATTCGATTACCGTTCTAACACAACTCATGGTCAACGACACAATGCATGAATGGGCTCTTTGTTCTAACAACCCCTATCTATGCTATCATTCTGGTCCTTATCAATGAAAGGGTGATTATGCCTTTTGCTTTCTGCTTACACTTTGGTCACATTCAAACTTCATCATTTGCCCAATCAACTCAACTCCAATCTCTTTTCAGACCACTCACATAGCCTCTTCACACTAGTTTCTATGGATACCAATACACATGGAAACTATCGACCAGACACAATTTATGTTAAGCATAAAACAATACTTGCTGAAGCATAAATAGACCTCAATTCATTTCTAGCATACATCCGTCATAAATATGGAAAATTGCTAGGGATGAAAGACCCATCAACCAATGTTACAGCATACACCATTTGGAAAAGGCTGTAACATCTTTTTCTCCTCATCATTTCGACACATGACCAAACCAATCTTAACAACTAATCCAAACTACATTGGTCTGAGGCCCCTTCCAATCTGGGCTATGTAGGCAGCACTCAAATGACACGACTATCTTCTGGGGTTAGCTCGACCACCCCTGTTTGTTCGTCTCTCTGATGGACAAACCTTCTCTTCTTTGACCATGACCTTGACCTCGACCAAGACCAATCAATCACTTCAACCCTCTTCCTCCCTCTTTGGGAGAACTACATTGGCCTGAGGCCCTTAGGACAAGGGCTATGTAGGCAGCACTCAGTTGACATGGGGTCTCCTGGGGTTAGCTCAACCATTCTCTTCGTCACTTTCTTCCATCTCATTCTCTCGTGACCTGTCAATCATATCACAGTCAGTCACATATTTTCATAATCATTAGCATAATCATTTTCATCATGTCCATCTATAGTCATTAAATATCACCATTTAATCTAACAATCATAACCATTCACATCAAATATCAACATCAATATCATTAATCATCATATAACCATTTCATTAAACATCACATTCATCATCACATTAGTCATCATAATCACAAACATAGCATCATAGCATCATCAATATACACATCATATCAAAACATGCATCAAATCAAAGTGCCATAAACATTAAACACATCCATACAACATTCATAACTCACGTCAATAATCTAAAATAATTTCATCATATATATCTCAAAGTTTTATACAATCGCACAATCTGTGCATCCCTCTCTCTCAAAAAAAAAAATCACATACATCTCACATCATCAGCACACAGGCTGGTATATACATCACATCACAATCTGGCCTCACGGTTGTGGTTGTAGTGGTGGTGGCGGTGGCCGAGAAGACGTTGTATCCTCTCCCCCCTCTGATCTGCATCATCTGCGTGAATCTATAGCAATCACCCGTGACATAGACCACTGCTGACTTAGCTATGCCCTCATATCTAAGTATCATTGTATCTAAGGACACCCCCTAATGGCTCCATCATAATATGCAATCTCATCTAACACATTATTGTATCTAACTATAGATATAGTCTATGGTGGACCCATCTGACTTGCTACTGTCCCCTACACTGACCCCTGCAGCTGTGAAAATATTGGCTGCACTGATGCCGACGGTCCTGCCCCCTGTGAAGATACCGGTTGCTGAGATGGCTGCTGCAATAGGCCCTACCCTCCAAAACTCTGACCTGCCACTGCTTGTGCCTGGGTTGCAGCCAACTATCCCTGTAACAGAGTGACCTGCCCTATCAGCGCTGCCACCCGCCTGTCATCTCTGTCACCTGTCTTGTCACCCTCACCAGCTGCCCCTACAAAACTGTGACCTATCCCTACAAAATGGTCACCTGAGCCTATGCCGCATCCCTCTCCTATCACATTGTGTCCCTCTCCTCGTGCGATGTATCCTGCTCTCTGGTGATAGCCTGCATATCTGGCTAGAGACCCACCTGTACACCTATATACCGTCTTGTCCACCATGCTGTGTAGGCCTCTGTACACCCTGGGTCAGCTATCCTAGGTCCTGTCAGCAACTCCTCAAAATCTGGCCCCTCTGTCTCCTCTGGCAGTGGGAGCGGTGCCTCTATATCATCCCGCCTATACTGCAAAAATGTGGGAGGTACATCTTGTAGCAGCCCGTACTGGCGCTGCACTCTCTCTGCTGGGATCCTCTCGAGCTCACCAGCTCGCCTGCCTCTGACCCATCGCATACTCTAAGTCTCGACCATCTGCTCACCCTAGTTTTTGAACATTAAATATACTAAGTATGGTCTCCAAATGATATCTGCTGAAATCAGGGCCTCTAGTACCCCTCGATAGTGGTCAATATCCCTGACCACTCCATCCACTTGTGTCTGCGCCATCACCTGAATCTGACCTTAAAGCTGGCCTGGATCGCCACTGAGAGGCCGAGAGGTCATGTAATCGTGATGTGCTCGTAGGCCCAATAGTGTAGAAAGTGGCCTACACACAGACTATATCATCGCCACCAACTGATGCCCCATAGCTCTTTGTATACCTGGGCCAAAAAGATGGGTGCCCAGGTGAACACTGTCTACTGCTCCAGCATGTCCATCAAAACCTTGGTCATGGTGATTGGGAACTTGCCTCCCTCCACATCCAGCAACACATATACTATGATGCCGATCATCATTAGGACAGTCAGCTGATGTGCACCCTCATTCACCGCATACAAAGGCTCATAAGCAAAACTGGTTGAATGGTAGCTCATCTCCGTGACGTGCTCTCCAAACAGCATAACCATGTGTATATCATGTGCCTCTCTTGAGCACGCATAGATGTCATCTCCATGTACTGACAGTCAAAAAATTTGGTACACATCCTCGACCGTGATCATCATCTCGCCCATGGACAGGTGGAAGGTGTTGGTGGCATGGTCCCACCGCTCGATCAATACCACCATGAGGCTCACATCCCTCACCACTCTGCAGTAGCATCTTAGCCCGCCTAGCCCCACTACACTCATCTATGCCCATTCCTCGACCGTCACGCCTCTATGCATCTATGTCAACAAGGTCAAGAGGTGATCTCGTAGCATCAAAGTCTGCCTCACCTGCATCCATCAACAATCAATCTCATGTTAAATCTATTCCTACTCTTCCTACTTAACTAACCTATTTGACCATCTACATCCATCTCGACACCCAAAAAGCCCTTGGCGTAGCTTCGACCTTTCAACTTGACTATTTTTCATCACTCCTTTTGACCAAGTAGCCACCGATATCGGTTAGCGTGCTGGCAACGGCACTCACCTAACCAACGTCGATCACTTAGTGATCGACGTCGATAGGTGAGTGACTGACGTCAGTGGCTGGTCGGCCAACGTCGGTTGCTGGTCGGCTGACACTGGCAAATCCACCAACGTCAGCGACTGGTTTGGCCCTAGAGCTGAATGAGGCGAGCCCTAAATTTAGGGCTTCCCCACTTTGGCTCCCCCAACCCTCCTAGACCTTCCTAAATCACTCATAATCTATCCTAGACCCCCTACCCACCTTCTAGCTACCCTCCCCCCTCAATTTCTGCCTAAAACAACTAAAATTTCAAAAAAATAAATCAAAACAATAATCAACTAAATCAGGCTCAGAGACCCTCCTACCTCATCCCAGCATCGCCGGCATGGTGGCACGAGGGGTGCCACTAGTGGTGGACCTCCCGTGGGTCCTCTAATCCCCTCTACCATCTCTTTTATGCCAATAACTTTGCACGCTCTTGCTGGCCCACACGCGTCCCTGCAGCATTTAATCGACTCCCTCTCTCCACCAATGTTCTTCTGCCACCTCAGTGCGCTCACTTGGTCAACTCTGGGTCACTTTCACTCACTTGGCTCTAGAGCTCTTTTCTCTCAGTCAACCAAATCACAAATGACTTTTGGTGGGCCGCCAATCTGGTTTTGTCAGATTTGGTAGGCTGTCGATGTCGGCACCTTCGTGCCCTAATCTGCCGACATTGGTCAATTTCTATCGACATTGGTCCTTTTGTCCATCGATGTTGGTTATTTCACCAACATCGGAATGCTTCAAACCTCCTCATTGCCTAAAATCATGCCCCTAATCAGTCAGCTCTCCAATAGAAGTCATCTTAGCCTCCTGGGGCACCGTTGACATCACTTTTGCCTCCATCCATCGACCATCCGACCTTGGTGATCATGCCTATCTCCTCAGACTCTGACCACTTCCAAGACAAATGTTGCATTGGTTATTTTTGCATGTATGCTACCTCACGAATGGTTAGCAAAATTGTGCGCAGACTATTTATGACCTTCACAAGTATAGGATTGCAAGCTGGTTGATCCCCACTACTTGTGACATTTTCGTGTTCCTAGGAGCACTTCTTGAGCCTGAGATATCTGGAACACGACGACCATTGGAGCTTTAGCTTAAATTGAATAACCCGATCAACTACGACCAAATGTTGGGGCTCGATTATTTCAATTTTGGCACTCCTCAACCTTGACCTGTGACAATTTGACCTTACCATCCCGTGAAGTGGTATACACGCAATCACGACTATTGCAGCGTTCACACTCACCCTCTCTCTATCCATCTCTCTGTCAAATCGACACTCGATCTCAGGTTCCCTTCTTTTGACTCTCGCTTTAAGGGGGGAACACCTCATCACATACCTGGGGCAACCAACTCCTATTTTTGTCTTGCAATTCGTCAATAACAACCAACAAAACAAAAAGGGGCAAATGTAGACACTGAAATCGTGTCTACCCCCTAGGTCATCATCCCCCCTTGGCCCCCTTGGTCCATGTCCTAACCCTTGTCCTAGCCCCCTCCATTTATCAAATAAATATTTTAATTTATTTGACCCTTTTTCACCTCACCCATCCACCTTGGATCCCCTCCTTGGATCCCCCCACCTCTCTCCTAGCCTTTATTGCCCAAATCTCCCCTTTATCCTTCCTCCTGCGTCCATGTATGCCTCCCTCAACTGTTTTCCCATGGCCCCTTAACCCAGCAGCGTGCAAGAACGGACAGAGGCTAATTTTAGCCTCTGTCTCTATTCTTCAGCCATCTACGTCGGTCATTATGTGGCCGACGTCAGTGATTCTACCGGCATCGGCAGCCTTCAATACCATTCTTTGCAACCATTCTCCCCCCCCACGAACAGAACTCTCTTGACACTTTTACATTCATATTTTCTTCTCATCCTCCTCGTACAGCAACACCAGCAGCTACAAGCACCTTGCAGGAATAGCTCCAAGCAACAGCTCCATTTGCAAGTCCTTCAACAGCTCCGACAACAGGTTTCTCCATTCTCCAACCATCAAGCAAGAGGTAAGCACAGTGTTGTTTTCCATTTCATTTCTTATCTACATTTATCTATTTAGCTAACTACTGCCTAGACCTTCCTTGTCTGTCCCTAAGACGCTAAAAAGCCTTCTCAGACCCCTGCCTCTCATTCATCCCCTTTTTGTGCTTCTGGTTCTAGCCAGTCACTTTTCTGACAGTCTCCTTTGCCCAACCAGTTCTGTACAAACCCTCAGACTACTCCTCAGACCCCAAATAGTCCCTCTGAATTCCACACAGACCCTTAGACCCTCAGACAAAGCCTCAGTCCATTCTGTAGACCAAAACTAGACCTATAATTCGTCCCTAACTATTGCACCAACCGACCTTGTCTGTTTCCCCTATCGACGTCGGTAGCCTAACTGACGTCGGTGACCTTCCTTGACCGACACTGGCAATACCACCAACGTCAGCAATTGTGCAAAAGCAGATTGCTTCTAAACAAGTATGTATTTGCCTTAAGTTCTTTCTTTCTATTTTTCATTATTTATCACTTTCTATTTATGATCAGCATTCTATTTTTAACAGTGGACTGGCATCCTCCAAGAAGCCTTTGCGCTTCTAGGACCAAGCTCTTGCTTGGCAGTCCACCCTTTTGTCATATAACATTTTTCATGTTTAGTGTCTTTCTCTTTTAGGTGTCATCCTCCACAACCAAAGAGGAGTTCTCACAACGTCTGAATTTTGGTGCGCACGTCTACAATCCGGGTATGTACAAACCCTCATCCTTCTTCTTAGTTTCTCATTTTCTCTTTCTTGAATGTGAAAAGCAAATCTAGCATAGAAACACTCCTAATGCTCAGTCCCATTTTGATTGATGTCTTAAAACCCCTTTAGTATCTTGAAGATCTAAACTCCATTAACTTACTTCCCAAAACAACTTTCTCACCTGGTTGGCTATAGGTGACTGTTTAGGAAATTTGGGTGTATGTTTAGAGTTGACCTTTCAAATATATCATGAAACTTAAAAGTGTCTAGTCCTCATCAAGAGAGGTCATCTCTTACTACCTTCAATATTCTTATTGTACCTTCAAATCATCCCAAACTTTTTCCTTCACTGTCTAAGGCATATTCTCAGCTAGGTTGGTCATAGGTCTCTCTCAGAGAGGACTGAGTGCATCTGAGAGTATTTTAGTTATCCCATTTCCAATCTCAAAATTCTCAATGGATGTGTATTATTATTTATGATCTCTTAAGACCTCTGTAATTCCCTGAGGACTCCAATATTTACCAATGTCTTTGTTCAAGGATAATTCTCTCAATTGGTTGTAGGTGTCAATATGGGAATTCTAAGTATGCAGTCTGAGTTAGGCATCTTCGACTAGGTCATGACATTCACAATAGCCAAAAACTCATCGATAACTCATTCTCACTACATCTTCAAGACATATTCAAATTCTACCATTATTGTCCAAGCATACACAGTCATGTAGGTGACTATTAGGATAGTTTGACTATGTTTTTGGTCTCGAATATATTTTCAAACCACATCATGACACTATAGTGTTCAACCTTCATCAAGAGTTCCTTATAATTTCATTAAAAACTCCATTAGCATTATCAAAGCACATTATTAGACCTTTGTTTTCATTGTTTCCACACATACAGTCCTTTAGGTCTCTCTAACTAGGAGCAGTCTTGTTAGCCACCACTTGGCTTCAAATTCTTTAGAAGCTTTCATTAATCCACTAACCTCATCTTAAATTGAACATTACCATGATCTCATGCTTGAGACATCCAACTTGAGTGTTAACACCATTGATTTCTCATTGAAGTTGCAAACCTACAGGTCTACTAACCTATAGGTCTGCAACCTATGTAGAAGTATTAGAATGTGAAAAAGTGACATGTTAGAGGTAAAATACAATTACTTCTTGCATCAACACATAATTTATCAAGAAAATATATCTCTTAAGCTCCCTAAAATACCCATTCAACCTACTTCAAATCAACTAAACTTGTTAGCACATAGAACATAGTCCAAGATTGAATGAATATGTGACCATCTCTTAAAAGTTATATAAAATACTTGAGTGATCAAGAAACCATGAATGGATTGAGAGAGTATTAGAGGACCATGAATAAACACTCAAATGAATTTGATAACCTAGAGAACTCAGAAACACATAAAAATTATATTCATTTATAGACAATGCACAAGAGAGACTTTGCTTTCCAAAGGGGCATTCGCATGTGACAAGAAGATGAGTGAATATGTGTGAGGCATATACATACATCTTAGAACTCACTCCAAATATTTTCAATAATCCATAAGTTCACACTTTACATTGGAGTCACTTTAAACTCTTCTTGTGGTGTTTTAAACTCTCAAAAAATACTCTAGCTTCTTAGCCACTGTCCATAAAGCTAAGATCACTAATCCAATGACCAATACCATAATTTGGAATCCCATAGGGGTTAAAAACTTTTTATAAAATATTAGCAACCAAATCTGCATGTACAACCTATACAATCTGATATAAATTTGCATTTTATAGATTTTGAATGGAGTGATGGGAGAGAGAAATGTTTTTCTATGACGGTAAAACTTCAAACTTTTTCCCAAGATTGATCCTGACCTGTAGAAGCCAAATTGACATTATGAAGCTATTTTCACTTGCACATGACTTCAACAAGTCTGTACAACTTTTCTAACTTCTCAATATGGCTTTGAATTTCAAAAATCTAACTTTGTTCTGATTCCTCTAATAGCTATGATGGTTGATTAACTGCTCCAAGGACCTTGGAATGTGTGTGGTGTGGATTTTTCACTTAAGTAACTTTTGACATACATAAAATTAACCAAAAATCATATTTTCACTACCTTCAAGCTAGTAAATGAACCTTAAACATTCTAAAACTTCATGAGATGCTAAGACAAAGTGATTAATACATTAAATGACATTAATAAACCCCTAATCACCTATGACACAACTTGACCATGCCTTATCTCTCCATGACACCCTTAGACTATTATACGACCACAACATGAAATTACCTTAAGTTATTCAAACTAACTTTAAATAATGATAACAAAGTTATATGAAGACTTTTAGGGACCATATAGGGTATGACAAGACCATATGACAAGTTTGAATTTATAGGGGGGATGACCAATTTAACTTAGGGTCAAATTTGATCAATATTCTTGATGATTCATAGGGGTAACATGCCTGTAATGTTAATAGGACCAGTAGCTTTGCATGTCCATTGGAAATGAGGTCTCTTGCACTCAGTTTCAAAGTTGAACAGACTTTGAAAATGACCAAACAAACTGATTGACCTTCACAATATACCAAAACAAAGACAACAAGACACAAACAAATCAAAACATACACATGTGCTATCAATAACTTAGGGAACATAATAACAACATAAGTAAACTAGACTATATACAAACTAACTTGAAAAAGAACTCTTCTTCTTGGATCAAAGGGGAATCTTCAACAATCTTTTGCTCCATGAGATGCAAGAGGGAATAAAGCAAGTTTTCCCTTGGGCCTTACTCTTGATGTCTTCAACTCCTTCATGCTTGCCACTCCTTTTGGCATGATCTTAAATGCAATAATGACAGCTACAAACATGTCACCTATGAAGGTGAACTCTTCTTATTTTTCAAAAATCTTCTCATGATGCTCTTCAACTACAACCTTATCTAATGATACTTCATCCAAGCATGTTTCTTTGATCTTCATGGTATTTTGAATGAAATCAAACTTATTACTAGCTACAAAATCATCAAGCTCTTCAAAGAACTTAGCATAATTCATCCAATCTTAATTATTATCCTCCATGAAGACATCTTGTTCAATCTCCTTGTGCACATGACCTTTAACCTTGCAAAGGCCTTCAAGCTCTTAGACAAGTTCAATATGTTGTTGTCAATCACTTTTGTCTTCTTTATCTTCAAGAACCATAACTTCTTCAAATTTATTTTACTTACTTGAAGAATATTCAGTCTCAAGGCTAGTTGCAACTTCATCAAGTTTGATACTTTGGAAGCTATCATATTATTCTTCAAAAGGCAATGCATCTTCAAGAATATCTTCAACTTGACCAGCAGGAGGTGTAGGCTTTTGAAAGGCCTCAAACTCATCACATATGTCTTTGAACTTATGCCATAAGTCACTTTGATCTATATAATCAACAACAGCTTCATCTTTTATTGGTTTTTCAAATTCAACCTCTTGATTATGCCCATGAGATCCAACTAACTTAGTTGATGTGATGTTCTTCTTCAATGCTTCTTCTTTTATTTCTTGATCAACTTCTTCATGAGCAGTTGCAACATCATCAAGGTCATCTCTTTTTTCACTCACAAAGATTGACTTATGTTTGTCTTCACTAAGGGGAATACCTATAGTGAGTTATTCATCATAGACACTTGAGTCATCTTCTTTATCAGCTACAAATTTAGTTTGGTCTTCTTCACTTATCTCCCATAAGATACGTTCTCCTTCAAGAAGAGATGTGGTGGGAGGGTCATGAACAAACTCATGGGTTGGAGAGGGAGTATGAGGTGTGATGGATGATGGCTCATTAATGGGCTTGGGAATGGAGGTTTTTTTAATGAACTCTAATTTTTGTCGAAATAACAAGTTGGATTGGGCAATGGGAGAGACATCTTATTCAGCAAAAGTTTCACTTTTCTCATATCCTTCTTGGGGCTCTTCAATAGCTACAAGTTGATTTTCCTCTTCTTAACTTTCCCACCTTTTTAATCTATCTATCCACCATTGGATACATTTCCTTGCCATGTAAATTTGTTCATTGATATCATATTGGGTTTCCTCTTCAACCAACCTCCATATTTTCATCAACTTTAGAACTGAATCTCTTAACCACTCTATGAGACGAATAGGGATCACATCAAGCTCTTCATACCATGTTTTCATCTCTTATCTAGTACACTTGGCATGTGCCAACAAGAATTTATAAGGGGGAACATAACTTGGAGATGAAATTGAAGTAGGAGGAGGAGAGTTTGAGTATGATTATTGTTTGTTATGGTAAGGTTGATAGGAATCATAGGGTTGGTGGAAGTCATATTAAGGCTAATAGGAAGACACTTCTTACTACTCTTCTTGATACTCTTCCTGATATTGTTCTTCATAAGCTTCTTCATAGGGCTTATCAACAACATCATGATGATACAAAGGAGGAATAGGTTGACCATAGGACTGCCATGACTCATAAGGAGAGTAACAATCATGATATGGTTATTAAGTTACGTAGTTAGGTTCATGACAAGGATGATAAGGAGGCACATAGTAGGAATTCTCCTCGTACCAAGCCATCCTAACTTTATGAGTCAAATGAAAAGATAATATATCATCAAAAACTTTTCAAAATAAGTACCTAGGTTGTTGGAACCAATTGATTACATTCAAAGTCACTATTGGTATTTGTTGAATGCTTCCAAAAACTAATAGTTAGAAGAACACACCAAGAATTATCCCACTCTTTTGGACCTTAGTCCCACAGGGCGTGCCAAAATTGTTATCACTCAATTTTGCATCCTTGGAGAGGTAGTTCAAGCCTTATCCAAATTGAGTGGAACATGGGATTACCCCTAGACCTTTGGATTGCCTATAAGAGGGATAAACCTCTAGATTGAAGCATTAGCTCGCTTGGTTTGTCTATTGAAGCTCATAACCAATACTAATAGCTCATTTAGATAAAAAGGGAGAGAAAAAACATAAAGTAAACTTATCCTAATGAGATGATACACCAATTATAATCTGACCACTCCCAACCAATTATGATTACACTTCAAACTAAAACCTAACCTAAACATGACAATACTCCAAATCTGCCCTTGCATTAGTATTTCTCATGGAGGTCTGTGAATCTAGTTTGAGCTAAGAGGACTACATAAAAGGTCATAACATGACACTAGTGGAGAGAAAACTCACTAAACTCATGAAAAAATCATTAGAACACTTCAAGAGACATATAAAAGACCTTCAAAACTGAATATGAATGTAAATAAGGATAACATGTCAAGGAAGAGAATCTATCACTTAGCAAGATCGACTAGTCTAGCATACACATTGAAATAACTCATGAAGAAGGTAAACCAAATTATTATTTATTGATCCAAGTCTAAAAATAAGTATGGATTCACAATACTTATGTGGAGGATACAAAATTAGCTAAAAGTTTCTCAATTTATAGCACAAGTGTGAGAGAAGAGAAGAAGGGTGTAGGAATGAGAAAATAGACAAGTGTCATGTGAGTTACAACAAGAAGAGGAGTTATGAAACTACCTCAATAGGTCCTATTTTCATGTTTATCTCCTCTTCAAATGCTCCAACTCTCCAAGTGGCATGGGAGTTGAAATACTTGCTTGACATATTGATTAGCTTCTTGAAAATGCCCTTTGTCTTAGCATTTTGAAGGGAAAATGGCCTTCTTGATGGTCATATCAGTTTATCTTGAATTTTTTCCTCTACTCTTGACACCTATAAACTGACCCCAATAGGTTCTCTTTGACACATCACATCTTCCTCTTGTAAGGT
The DNA here is from genome assembly GCA_037957365.1 of Torreya grandis. Taxonomy (NCBI): domain Eukaryota; kingdom Viridiplantae; phylum Streptophyta; class Pinopsida; order Cupressales; family Taxaceae; genus Torreya; species Torreya grandis. Next base: position 4,174,707 of record JARHVA010000605.1, on the reverse strand, counting down.
GTCTAGAGGACTCTTCATCTCATTAGTCCAACTTTGCACATAAGTGTCAAAACTTGGTTTTGTCTTCTTCAACTTGTCCAAAATTCATGGATGGCCTATTCACATCATATTGGACCTAGAAAAACCTATTTTTAGGCCTCAAACTATCCCCAACAAGTCATTTTCTACCAAAATCCCTAATTAAGAATCATTCCTTATAGCCTTAAAATGATGTAAACCTCCTTGTCTTAAGAAAATTATAGAGGCTATTGACAATTTGATGAAATATTACAATACCCAATATGGCCTTACAACTCTAGGTTTAATTTCATACTATGAGAGTGAGTGGAAATGTCATTTTCTTCCCTTTCTCTCTCCTAACTAAGCCTCAATTAGGCATCCCTGCCAAGAGAGTGAAAATGGTTCTATAAGATCCCCACACATATCAAACCCCAAAAAATTATTTGATTTAGTTAGAAAACATCCTCCCCATCTTCCATTCCAAATTTGAAGATCTGAAAACTTGTACAAACCTATAAAATAATAAAAAATAGTCTTTTTAGGCTTATTTTGTACAGTTATGTATAGTATTATACCAACTAATGGCATGGGATGATGATCATGGGAGTATTTAACATTTTTTATATGGTTTTCAAGTTTTTATAATCCATATGGAGGCATGAAATTGAATTTCTCTCTTAGTAGGTCTTTATAGCTCTCTTAGGTAGCCTAGAAGTGCTTTTAACTCTTAACGATAGTTCATAAAGTTGAGGGCATGAAAACACCAACCAATTCCATAAAATAAAATTGAAATAGGGTATTTAACATCCCCTAGTATCTCAAGGTCCCATTCATTTCCTTTGTTTTGTATTAAGCAAAGCAAGCTAACCTCTTGGGTTGGCCATGAGTATTATGATAGGTCTAAGAGCAAACTAGGTTAGTGAGAGTTTCTTTGAGTTTAGTATAAGCTCAAATGACCTCAAAGAGGTATGAGACATTCATCCTAACCTATTCCAATTATTTTCCAACAACCTTACTTCATCAAGTCTCTTTGCACCCTCATTGGTGTATATGACTAGGCCTCTGTAAGGTTTAGAACATGGTTTGACTATGTTATCTCATTGTTGTTTGAGTTTGAAATTATGATGGACTATGTTCATTACCCTAAAATCATCATAGAAACCACCTACTCTCCCTTATTCTATCCAACCTTCCAAACAAGCAACCACTGTCCATGAGTAGGTAGAACTGTAGGTGCAAAGATTGTGTATATGTGCATTAAGCCTTTCAGACCCCTGTTTGGTCTCTTTTATGACCTCAATGTCTTGAGAAATTCAATATATTTTCTAACCTTTAAATATTCACACACTATTGTCTTTAAGTTTTCAAATACCTTGAGTCACTTATGCATATATACAGGTGACTGTTAGGACAGTTGACTGTGTTTGAGTCTCGTAGCCTTTTATGTCTCCAAGACCAATCTTCAATCTTTTTCAAGGGACATATTTCATTATTATTGATGTATCAAGTCTCTCTTACTGTCTTGAAACCTCAAACATTTCCCACATAATTATCCTCAGATTTTGAGAGAGCCTTGGTCATCTAAACAAACCTACAAGTCTGTGTGAGGACTGTTGTAACTTCATTTGAGGCTGGTCTATCAACTTCGTGTCTTAGAGCCTTTCTTGAAACATGTGACTCTCATTTATTTTTTATGTGATTGACTGACTTATTTCCTTTCTCAACACTTTGAAGTTTTATGTTTTATTATCACTCATTGTTCAAGGCAAAGTCTCAATAGATTGTCAATGTTGTTCATGAAACAATGACTATGTATAGGGCTTCATGACTCTCTTTTTATCTTTCTTTTAATCTCCCAATTCTTTATCCCATTGTGACTGATGTCTTAAGATCCCTTTAATATCTTAAAACTCCAAACTCCATCACCGTACTACCCAAGATAACTTTCTCACCTAGTTGGTTGTAAGTGACTATTTAGGAAATTTGAGTGTATGTTTGGAGTTTCCCTTTAAAATATATCATGACACTTAACAGTGGTTATTACTCATCAAGAGAGGTCATCTATTACTACCTTTAATCTTCATATATCATCTTCAAAACATCTCAAACTTTTGCCTTCACTATCTAAGGCACATTCTCAACTAGGTTAGTTGTAGGTCTCTCTTGGAGAGGACAAAGTGCATCTGAGAGCCATTTGGTTATCCATGGTCAATATCAAACTTCTCAATGGTTTTTTCTTTTTTATTATGTCTTAAGACATTTTTAATGCCCTAAAGACTCCAATCGTTACCAATGTCTCTATTCAAGGCTCATTCTCTCAATTGGTTATAGGTGTTAATATGGGAATTCTGAGTATGTAGTCTGAGTTAGGCCTCTTTAACTAGATCATGACATTCACAATATCCAAAAATTCATCAAGAAATCATTCTCACTACATTATAAATTCCATATCATCTTCAAGACATCTTCAAACTCTACCACTACTATCCAAGCACACACAGTATTGTAGGTGATTGTTAGGATAGTTTGACTATGTTTTTTATCTTGCAGATATTTTCAAACCACATAATGACACTATATTGTTCAACCTTAATCAAGAGTTCCTTCTCATTTCATTACAAACTCCATTAGCATTCTCAAATCACATTATCAAACCTTTGTTTTCATTATTTCCACACATACAATCCTTTAGGTCTATCTAACTAGGAGCAGTCTTGTTAGCCACCACTTGGATTCAAATGCTTTGAAAGATTTCATTAATACACTGATCTCGTATTAACTTTAAAAATTACCCTAATATCATGCTTTAGACATCCAACTTGAGTGTTAACACCATTGATTTCTCATTGAAGTTGCAGACCTATAGGTCTGCAAACCTATAGGTTTGTAACCTGTGTATAAGTATTGGAATGTGAAAAAGTGACATGTTAGAGGTTAAATACCATTGATTTTTACATCAATACATAATGTACCAATAAAATACAACTCTTAATCTCCCTAAAATACACATTCAAACTACTTCAAATCAACTGAACTTGTTAGCACATAGAACACAGTCCAAGATTGAATAAAGATGTGATAATCTCTTTAAACTTGTATGGAATACTTGAGTGATAATGAATCAATTAATTAATTTATGGAGTATTATATACCATTAATAACCACTTAAATTAATTTTACCACCTCGATAAGTCAGAAACACAAAAAAATGACAGTCATTTACAGATAATGCACAAGAGAGACTTTGCTTGCCAAAGGTCCATCTACACATGACAATAAGATGATTGGATGTTTTTGAGTCATATACAAATATTTTATAACTCACTTTAACTAGTTTCAATAATCCATGAGTTCACACTTTACATTGGAGTCAATTTAAACTCAACCTATGGGGTTTTAAGATCTTAAAAATTAGTTTAGCTTCTTAGAGATCATTCATAAATATAATACCACTAATCCAATGACCAATGCTATAAATTGGAAGCCCATAGGGGTCCCAAAATTTTTATAAAATATTATCCCCCAACCATACTTGTACGGCCTATACCATCTGATTGAAATTTGCCTTCACTAGCTTATGAATGGAGTGATGGGAGAGATAAATGGTTTTCTAAAGCTTTGGAACTTCAAAATTATTTATAAACTTTATCCTAACCTATAAAATACTAAACAATGTTATGAAGCTTTTTTCACTTGCACATGACTTCAACAAGTTTGTACAACTTCTCTAACTCCTTAAGATGGCATTAAATTTCAAGAATCTGACTTTGTTTTGATTCTTATGATAGGTGTGATAGTTGAGTAACTGATCCAAATACCCTGGAAGGTGTGTGGTATGAATTTTTCACTTAAATAACTTTTAACATATATAAAATTAGCCAAAAATCATATTTTCACTTATTTTCACCACCTTCAAGCTAGCAAATGAACAATAAATGTTTCAAAACTTTATGAGATATTAATACAAAGTGATTAATAAATGAAATGACATTAATAAACCCCTAATCACCTATGACATAACTTTATCATGCCTTATCTCTCCATGACACCCCTAGACCACTATATGACCATAACATAAAATTACCTTAACTTCTCCAAATTAACCTTAAACAATGCTAACAAAGTTAGATGAAGACATATAGGGACCATATAGGGTATGACAAGACCATATGATAAGTTTGAATTTATATGGGGGTGAGTAATTTGACTTGGGGTCAAATTTGGTCAATAGGGACAACCCATCTATAGGCTTAATGTATTAAAGGAGCATTCCATGAGCCATATTTTCTAAGGTACAAGTTAGGTCACTCTATGTACTTTCTTATCACACATTGCATCTCTATATACACACAAGCCAACATGTAGGAGATAACTACATAATTTTGAGGCCCTCTTCAGATTATTGACTATGTAGGCAACACCTATTGATAGAAGAGCCCTTGGGATAGCTCAACACCGTGTTCCCACTAAACCATTTTTTCCACAATCACCCCAAGGATGATAAAGCTAGGGTTTGATCATTTGACAAAGAACGATAGCCTATGTGTGATATCTAAACACACCATAGAAAAGGTGATGGAAAACATATAAGTTTTTATGTGGTTGCACCCAAATACAGTTGAAATTATGTACTGGACCCTTAATGTCCAATTCAAATAGTAGTGTTGATGCAACCATCTAGATCTGACATAAGCATTTAAGGCCACAGAGTTTAAATTTCCAAAATATTATGACTGTTTTAAGATCTTAATCCAGTCCACTTCCAACTTGTTTTGAACCAAATTTGTATGCACATAATAAAACAATAAGTACTCTTATTTTTTATTTATTAAAATATCAATTAATAGCTTACTTTTCATTTTTATCATATCTCAACATTTAAATTTAGAATATTATGTATCTGAGTTTATAATTAATTTACCTGTTATAGATATGTTTATCACCTTTGTGTTTATTTATTTCTATATTCATAACCTATTATATTAACCCAATCTCAATTTGGAGTTAAACATTTGGTGAATCCGACCTCTAAGTCTTTCTTTGCAAACCTAGTCTAATCTAGAGTTTCCAACCTCCTAAGGTTTCAGTTTATTGTGACAAATTTTTATATCTAAAATATTACCCTAGAGTTTTACACTCATCTAGTTACAAGGGTTTCATGTGTATACGCTTGAAATTTTTGTCATCTTTGATTAACGCATTTCATCATCTAAACAACTTCATTTCAAAATTCTTCAAAGATATTTTATATTCAGGCTTATATACTCAAAACCCTCTTTTTGTTTGCCAAAATTTGGTACAATTTTTTTCATTTTTACAATTTACTATTTTTAGTAAATATTGACATACAATGTAAATGATATACTTATTTTGTCATTAATTTTTTATTTTCATCAAAAATAATATTTTATTCAAAAACCTCTCAAATATCTAAAATAAATTCATGTTTGATCGTAATTCTTGATTCTTTATTAAGAATATTCTAAGGTTTTACTTGTGAAGCATTCCACATTATTTGGTCTATTTTTTTATACATAATAGATCAATTTTCAAATTCTTTAAAGTTTTTCATAATTTTGTTGATATAGACAAAAACTTCTTTTTTTTCAAAATATTGTATGGAGCTTACAAATTTAGCATTTTACTATTTTTAATAAATTTAGACCTACTGATCATACACTGTACTTTTCTTTCCCTATTTTTATGGGTTCATCTCATTTCCTATTTTTCCTTAAAAAATGTTTCATATTCTAAAAAAATTCAGATAATCCCTTTATATTGTTTCCTATTCATTTGGCACACTGTGGTCAACCCAACCTTTGGTCTCCAAACCCTAGTTGACCTAAGGTTTCCATATTTTATGTTTTTATTGCATTCTGATTTATGTTTTTATAGTATTAAAACTTTAAAAATTAGACCTTCTTTTTCTTAAAAATCATGTTAAATATGGATATGTATGTTGAGCACTTTATCTTATGTTGATCACACCTATCTAGTGAGAGGGGGGTGAATCAGTAGATCTCCAAAATGAATTACTTACAACTTTCAAGATGATTTTTTAACATATGCAATCTTAAGCAAATAAATGAAAGATGTCACATGCACAAAAGCACAACATACAACACCAAATTTATACATGGAAACCCAAATGGAAAAACCATGGTGAGAATGCTACTAGAAGCTACTATTCTAATCCAGTCTCACAAAGTTTGTCTCACTGACTGAACCTCACTGGATACATTTAAGGACACTCATCCCATGGAGACACAAATCCCCTATTTTAAGAGCACCAACTCTAAGTAATCACCCACTTGAGCACCAACCTAGCTTAATTTGATGGCACCAACCAATCAGACATTTACATTTCAAATTCATGAATCAAATTCACAAAAGAATCCAAGTCTTTGTTCTTTCTTGCATGTCTAATCTACAACTGCTCATTTCTCATTCAACACACTATTGTGTGATCTTCACTTTTTTTGCATCATTTCTATGTGTCTAAATCTATCTGTTTGACACTGTGGCATTCTGTAATTTGACCATTATTCCTCTATGCTCATATGAGTCTCATATTTATGTATCTACGGCTCGACTCCTCTTGACTCCTCTCATTCCAAAAATGAAAAAAATGACAGTTTTTCTTCCCTACTCTTTGTCACTTTAGAATATTGCATCAATCAAAACTTAGACGAGTCTCTTTTTTATACATTTTGCATTTATTGCTTGTCTCTTCTCATTCTAAGTAAATGACTATATGACTTCCATTCTCTGAGCCTCCTCAAATTCTTCCCTTGTCGCATTAATGTCCCCACTCACAAAATTAGAATAATCATTTCAGTTCAACCATAGATGTTTATATCCTTCAACCGTCTCACTAGATTCTTATAATTAACTCACTTCAACTATTCTTCATTTATTTTTCATTCCAAATTTGAAATGTGTCTGTCGATCTTTCCATCTAAGCGCTACATGCCATTCGATCTATTGAAGATGCATGATCTTTATATTGGCTTGGTCATTAAACTTTGACATGTTGGCTTCATCTTATTTTCTTCAGCATTCATGTATTACTTTTGCTCATTTGATCTCTTCAGACTTGCTCAATCATTAGCACGTCATGACCCTTCACCATTTTAAAAATACCCTACAAGATTCCACACTTATCCTTCAACAATGTTGCAAGTGACCTATTATTCTTCCAAAATATCCTTTAAAAACTTTGTAAGCGTCCACTTTGCCCTAGACAAATTCTTGGAAAGAATTCATTTATGCCTTTCTTCCAAAAGTGTCCTTCAAATATTCTTTAAGTGACTTATTTAGAACTTTTGGTTGGATCACATTCCCTTCAGAACTTTGAAAAAGTACCCTTCAGGAAATTTGTAAGTGTCCACTTTCCCTAGACAAATTCTCCAAAAGAATTCATCAATGTCCTCCTGAAAGTGTCCTTCGAGATTTCTGCAACATACCCTTTGGGATTTTGTAAATGTCCCTTCAAAAAATTTGAACGGTCCACTTGCCCTTTGGCATTTTTGAAAATATCCCTTCAAAACTTTTGAATGGTCCACTTGCCCTTTAGCATTTTTGAAAAGATCCCTTCAGAACTTTTGAACAGTCCACTTTTCCTTCAGACTTTTTGCAAAGTACCCTTCAAGATTTTTGCAAAGATCCCTTCAGAACTTTTGAACAGTCCACTTGCCCTTTAGAATTTTTGAAAATATCCCTTCAAAACTTCTTAACGGTCCACTTTCCCTTCAATTTTTTTCAAACAAAGACTTAGCCAATTTTCTTAAAAGAAATCACCGAACCACTTTCTCTGAAAGAATTTCAAATGGCACTCATTATTTTCAAAAACTTTGTTGCAGATAATTTTTCTAAAAGGTCAAAACCATTTTCCTAAAAGAATTGCTCAAGTCACTTTCTCTTAAATAATTCCAACTTGCATTCATTACATTCAAAAACTTTATTGTGGACAATTTGTTCGACAACGTCTAAACTATTTTCCCAAAGGAATTACCCAAATCACTTTCTTTGAAGGAATTCCCTGGACAAATACAAGGGTGAAAAATTGACTAAGTATGGAAACATTTACACACACAACCTTATGCATTTGTAACATTTGCTCTACATATCCTTATGACTTAGAACTTAGACCACAAAAAGATACTTACAAATGATATTCATTCAAAGTACACACACAACTCCATGGGGCTCTGCAACAAGTTTGTTCAAGTCAACACCTTTTTCATTAATACATAATAGCATTTGACATCAATGACAATCCTTCATACATCAATGACTATGTCCAACAATCTCCCCCTTTGTCATTGATGGCAATCACCTCATCAGAATGACTTTACTTTTATGTTTCCATTCTACTTTCTCCCCCTTTGACATTAATGACAAAGAGTCTCTACCATAATATGTCAATAATCTGCTCTTTTTTTGACATTTTGGTTGTTCTGGATCCTTAGACCTAATAGTCTAGAACACTTTGTGAGGAACTCCCCCTTAGGCAAAGGCACATTTGCCTAAACTCTACATAGACACATTCAAAAATAGCTCCTTTGGCTCCAATATTCTATAAATGATCATTTATATAGCATTGGTCTTAAAGACGAATCAATAGTCTACATATCTCTGTATAGATAAGCATAATGATCTAGAGCCAACACACCTTTGTCACCTCCTTTGTCATCAAATAGCAAAGGGACTACAGCTTTCTCATAAGACTTCCTTTTCTCTTAATCTAAGAGTTAATAATGTTCCTTCAATACTCCCCCTGGATTCATGCCCTATCAAAAAAGCTAGTGATGTGGTGTGGGATCCACTACTCCCAACCTCTCTCTTAGATACTCAAATTACTCCTTGGGAAGAGGCTTGGTAAATATATCCGTAATTTGGTCCTTTGTTGGCACATACTCAATTTTGACCTCTTGGTCTACAATCTTTTCTTTCAAAAAATGATATTTGATGGATATATACTTGGTTTTTGAATGTATCACTAGATTCTTAGATATGTTTATGGCACTTGAGTTATCACAAAAGATATAAATAGGTTTTTGGTATTCTACCTTGATGTCTCTAAGAGTTTTTTTCATCCACAAGACTTGGGTGTAACATGTTGCTGCTACTACATACTTTTATTTTGTTGTAGAAAGCGTAACTGACTCTTGCTTTTTGCTTAGCCATTACATAAGTCTATTTCCAAGGAAGAATGCACCACCACTAGTGTTATTCCTGTCATCCACACTTCCTGCCCAATCAGCATCTACATATGCAATCAAAGTGAGATCTTCACTTTTAGGGTACCACAAACCATAGTCAATTATGTTCTTGATGTATCTAAAGATTATTTTCACAGCATTGACATGTGATTCCTTGGGAGCTACTTGAAATCTTGTAACCATGCATATAGCTTGAATGATGTTTGGTCGTGATACAGTTAGGTATAGTAGGCTACCTATCATTGATTTGTATATAGTATTATTCACATCAGGGGACTCATCTTCTTTACTCAACTTGCATCCAGTTATCATAGGAGTGCTAACTAGTCTATTGTCCTTCATATCAAATTTTTTGAGCATCTCCTTTGCATACTTGGTCTGAGATATGAATATCCCTTCTTTGAATTGTGCAACCTGTAGACCTAGAAAAAATAAAGTTCTCCCAGCATGGACATTTTGAACTCCTTTTGCATTTGATTTGCAAATTCTTTACACATATTATTGTTGCTACCACCAAATATGATGTCATCAACATAGACAACTATGATTAACATATGTCCATTTTTAGACTTAACATACAAGTTACTATCTTAACATCCTTTGATAAATCTTTGTTGTTACAAATATTGATCCAGCCTTGAATACCATGCTCTAAGTCCCTATTTTAGACCATATAGTACTTTCTTCAGTTTGCACACATAGTATTCTTCATCTGTCAGCTAGAAACCTTTAGGTTATTCAATATAGACTTCTTCTTCCAAGGTTCCATTCAAGAAATTTGACCTAACTTCCATTTGATAGACTTTAAACTTCTTAAAGACTGAGAATGCTAAAAATATTTTGATAGCTTCCAATCTTGCCACTAGATCAAATGTCTCCTCAAAGTCTATTCCTTCTACCTGAGCATATCCTTCGCAAACAAGCCTAGCTTTGTTTCTCACAACAACTCCATCTTCATTCAACTTGTTTTTAAAGACCCATTTTGTTCTTATGACATTTTTATCTATGGGTCTTGGAACTAGCTGCCAGATTTTGATCTTTTCTATTTGACTTAGTTCTTCATCCATAGCCTTTTGCCAATTCTCATCTTTGTTGGCCTCAGCATAAGTTTTGAGCTCAATTTTAGATAGTAAAGCAAAACTTACATGTTCTTTGCTCATTGCGACCCTTTTCCTCGTTTGGACTCCTTCATTCATGTTGCCAATGATCTGCTCCTTAGGATGATCTTGTTGAACAAACTTTGAGAGTGCCTTTTCAGTCCTCTATATCTCTTCTTCATTATCTGATATTTTATCATCAACTTCTTTTAGTTCCTCAATTTTGATCTCCTTTGTAGGTTCATTTTTTCTTTGAGGATCTCTTCAACTTTAACATGGATGCTCTCCTCTAGCTTATGCAGTCTTTTGTTGTAGAAAACATAGGCTTTACTATGAGTTGAATAACCAAGGAATATTCCCTCATCACATCTTGACTCAAAACTGCCTAGCTTTTTCTCCTTCTTTCGAATGTAGCATTTGCTTCCAAACACTCTGAAATACTTGACTGAAGCAGGGTTTTCATACCATAGTTTACATGGAGTCTTGTCACTATTTATTCTCAATTGGACTCTAGTCAAGATGTATACTATTGTCTATATTGCCTCTCTCTAATAACCATCTGACAAGTTGGCTTCTTTCAACATTGTTCTAGCTATCTCCTTAATGGCCCTATTCTTCCTTTCAACAACTCCATTTCTCTATGGAGTTCTTGCAGCAGAGTAGTGTCTCTTAATTCCATGTTTTTCACAGTAGTCTATGAATTCATTTGAAGTGAATTCACCACCTTTGTCAGATCTAAGGCACTTGATCCTTCTACCAATTTCATTTTCAACCATGGCTCTAAAGATATTGAATCTTTCAAAGGCTTTAGACTTTTCTTTTAAGAAGGTTACCCATGTCATTCTAATGTAGTCATATACGAATAGCATAAAATAATACACTCCTTTGGAACCTCTTGTCTTGGTTGGTCTACAAAGATCAGTATGAACTATATGTAGAGGTTTTGTAATTGCATACTCTTTAGTTCACAATAAGACCCTAGTCTGTTTACTGAGTTAAAATTCTCTACATGTTATGTCAACAAGCTTGGTTATCTTACGCATGTGTCTTACACACTTATTATAACTTACTTTGACTGAATTGTCAAAGTTAACATTACCTATCCTTTTGTGCCACAACCAACTCTCATCAATCTTTCCCATGAGACAATTTGTATCATTTACCTCAATCAGATTATATATGTTACTCTCTGTCATTTTTCCTTATGCAACAATTTTTTTAGACCTTTTTAATTCACAACCTTCAGCATCAAATATAATTTTATAGCCATTGTCACACATCTAACTGACACTCAATAGATTATGTTTTAGTCCTTTAACATTATGTGTAGGGAGCTTGCCATCAATGTGCAAGGTTCCTTTGCCTCTAATTTTGACTACAGTATTGTCTCCCAAGCTGACAATCCCTTCCTTGCATCGGCTCAATTTGGTGAACTTACTCTTGTCACTGATCATCTGCTTTGAACAGCCACTATCTATGACCTATAGATTTTTCTCTTTAGAATGTACTGTTGTTTGAGCGATCATAGACTGATTTTTATTTTTCCATATCTCCTTGAGTTTTTTTACTATACTTTTCTTTGTTGTGTCATTGATTTGTAATCCTTTGTTCACTTTAGGAATCTCAACCCTTTTTGCATTGTTATACTTTGATTTAACAACCTTTTTTCTATAATTATTTTCTATATACCCAAAATTATTACAGTTGTAGCATAAAACATCTAGACCTAGCAAAGGGGCAAATGAATTCTTACTTAAGAAACTTATCTTATTTTAGTTATAATTTACAATCAATTGTTTTATGGTCAAATTGATTGTAGCTATAACAATACCCATAAAATGATGAAGAATACCTAGTTATCATTCTCCTTTGAGGATATAAAGGAGGTTTCTTGAACTCTATCTTCTTCACATTCCTTGTTGTTATGTTGTTTTTTATAGCAACAACCTTGTCATTATAGGAATAGAGTTATTACGTTTCTTCTCTTCAAGAATGTGATTTTCTTCTTTTTTGGTCCCTAATTCTGTTATTGCCTTGAAGTTTTCATATAGATTCTCAGTTGTACTCAACATGGGAATCTTTCATTTCTCATACTCAAGACCTAATTTTTCTTTGAGGGGCTTTTGTGAGATGATCATCTCATCTAGAATTACAAATCCTCCTTTTAGTTTCAGGGATTTATCAATTTGTTCTTTGGCCTTTTTGAGCTTTTCTCTTAGGTCAATGATTTCTTCCTCCATCTCCAAGCATTCTAAAGATTTTTCTTGTAAATTAGTTTTGACCACATCCTCTATCCTATTTGTCTCCTCAATTTAAGTCTTCAAACTCACTATCATTTGATCTGATTCCTCCTTTCTTTTATTTAATTTCTCAAACTCCTTTTGACTAAGCTTCTTATGTGTAGAATTTTCTTTTATAATCTTGTCAATTTCTTTTAAAGCACAGATGAGTTCACATTCCAGATTTACTTCTCCTTCATCATCATCATCATCACCATCATCATTATCTAAGTCCTCTTCTTCTTGGCATAAATAAGTTGACTCATAAGTCATGAATAGAACTTTGTTTTGTTTGTCCATAAAAGCACTATCATACTCATCACTTGAACTATTGTTGTCATCAATCAAGTCACTATCTTCTTTTAAGTACAGTCCCTTTTTATTCTTAAAAACGCTTTTCTTCTTCTTGGGATAATATGATTTCTCCTTTTGATTTTTCTCAACTGAATCAGAGTCATGCTTCCTTTTATGTGGATATTAGTAGTAAAGTGACCTATCTTTCCATAATTAAAAAATTTGAATGGTAACTTACCTTTGTATTTGTCTGAGCCCTTCTTCAATTTTCTGATGAAATTAGCCTCTACATCATCAACATCCTCAGATTTAGAATTATGAGGTTCTTCTTCTTCCTGCTTAGAAACTTTGAAATCAACTTCTCTCTTGGATGATTCGACATCTCCCAGCCTCATCTCATATGCAGTGAAAGTTCCATGTAACTCATCTACTATGAGCTTGTTCAGATCTCTTGCTTCTTCAATGGCAGAAATTTTAGAATCATACTTTATTGTTAGAGATCTTAAAGCCTTTTTGGAAATGATTGATTCGTCCATTGTCTCTCCAAGTCCTCTGATTGCATTTACAATCTCATCTACCCTAAGGAGGTAGTCTGTAATCTTCTCTTCCTCACTCATCTTAAAGCTCTCAAACTGTCCCTTATGTGTTTGAAGCTTGGCTTGTTTTACTCTATCATCTCCTTCATATATACTCTTTAATTTGACCTATATGTCCTTTGCACTTTGATAATGCATGACTTTTACAAACTCGTTATTTGACAATCCACAAAGAATAACATTCTTTGCTTTGGTATTTTTTTCACATGCTTTCTCCATTGCCTGATCAGTAGGAGAAACAGTAGGGGGTGTGTATCCATTCTCAATAGACATCTAGACATCAAAACACAAAGATGTCAAATATGCTTCCATCCTTATGTTCCAAAATACAAAGTTAGACCCATCAAACAAAGGTACCTTGTTTGATGAAGTTCCTTCATGAATGGTCATTTTGTGTTCAGACTCCAAGATCAACCTGAGCTAATTAAGCTTCTCTTTTGGATCCCTTTGCTCTGATACCAATTGTTGAACACACCTATCTACTGAGAGGGGGGTGAATCAGTATATCTCAAAAATAAATTACTTACAACTTTCAAGATAAATTTTAAACATATACAATCTTAAACAAATAAATGAAAGATATCACATGCACAAAAGCACAACACAACATCAAATTTATGCATAAAAACTCAAAGGGAAAAACCATGATGAGAATGCTGCTAGAAACTATTGTTATAATCTAGCCTCACAAAGTTTGTTTCACTAACTAAACCTTGTTGGTTACATTTAAAGACACCCATCCCAAGGAGATACCAATCCCTTGTTTTAAGAGCACCAACTCTAAGGAAGCAGCCACTCTCTATACTAAGCACCAACCAATCAAACATTTACACTTTAAATTCACGAATCAAATTCACAAAATAATCCAAGTCTTTGTTCTTTGTTACATGTCTAATCTGTAACTACTTATTTCTCATTCAACACACTCTTGTGTGATCTTCACTTTTCTTGCACCCTTTCTCTGTGTCTAAATTTATCTATTTGACACTCTGGTATTATCCAATTTGACAATTATTCCTCTATGCTCAAATGAGTCTCATAGTTCTATATCTACTGCTCAACTCCTCTCATTTCAAAAATGCAAAAATGACAGTTTTTCTTCCCTACTCTTTGTCACTTTGGAATATTGCATCAATCAAAATTTAGATGAGTCTCTTTTTTATACATTTTTCATTCATTGCTTATCTCTTCTCATTCCAAGAAAATGACTATATGACTTCCATTCTATGAGCCTCTTCAAATTCTGCCCTTGTCACATCAATTTTCACACTCACAAAATTAGAATAATCATTTCAATTTAACCGTAGTTGTTTATATCCTTCAATTGTCTTGCCAGATTCTTGTAACTAACTCACTTCAATGGTTCTTCATTTATTTTTTGTTCCAACTTTGAAGCATGTCCGTCAATCTTTCTATCTGAGCTCTTCATGCCATTCAATCTCTTGAAGATGCATGATCTTTATATTGGCTTGGCCATTAAACTTCAATATGTTGGTTTCATCTTATTTTCTTTGGCATTAATGTATTGCTTTTGCTGCTTTGATCTCTTTAGACTTGCTCGATCCTTAACACACCTTGTCCCTTTGGCATTTTGAAAATGCCCTACAAGAATCCACACTTATCCTTCAGGAATGTTACAAGTGACCTATTCTTCTTCTGAAACATCTTCAAAAACTTTGTAAGCGTCCACTTTGCGCTAGACAAAATCTCTGAAAGAATTGATTTATGCCCTTCTTTCTAAAGTGTCCTTCAAATATTCTATAAGTGACCTATTTGAAAATTTTAGTTGGATCACATGCCCTTCAGAACTTTGATAAAGTACCCTTCAAAAACTTTTTAAGTGTCCACTTTCCCTAAATAAATTATCTGAAAGAATTCATCAATGTCCTTCTCCTGAAAGTGTCCTTCGAGACTTCTGCAACATACCCTTCAAGATTTTTTAAAAGTCCCTTCATAATTTTTGAATGATCCACTTGCCCTTCAGCATTTTTTAAAATATCCCTTCAAAACTTTTGAATAGTCCACTTGCCCTTCAAACTTTTTGCAAAGTACCCTTAAAGATTTTTGCAAATATCTCTTCAAAAATTTTGAACAGTCCACTTTCCCTTCAACATTTTTGAAAACATCCCTTCGTAACTTTTGAACGGTCTACTTGCCCTTTGGCTTTTTTTAAACAAAGACTTAGCCAATTTTCCCGAAAGAAATCGCTAAACCACTTTCTCTGAAAGAATTCCAAATGGCACTCATTTCCTTCGAAAACTTTGTTGTGGAAAATTTGTCTGACAAGGTCAAAACCATTTTCTCAAAAAAATTGCTCAAGTCACTTTCTTCGAAAGAATTCCAACTTGCATTCATTTCCTTCGAAAACTTCATTGTGGATAATTTATTTGACAAAGTCTAAACCATTTTCCCAAAGGAATTCCCTGAGTCACTTTATCTGAAAGAATTCTTTGGACAAATACTAAGGTGCAAAATCGACTAAGTATGGAAACATTTGCACACACAACATTATGCATTTGTAACATTTGTTCTACGTATCCTTATGACTTAGAACTTAGACCACAAAGAGATACTTGCAAATGATAGTCATTCAAAGTAAACAAACAACTCAATGGAGCTCTACAACAAGTTTATTCAAGTCAACACCATTGTCATTAATGCATAATAGCATTTGGCATCATTGACTATCCTTCGTACATCAATGACTATGTCCAACATCTTACATATCTCACTATAGTCATTGCTTGTTGTCTTGTCTACATTGTTAAAAAATTTAAAACCAAAAAACTACAGAATAATCATAATAAAAAAAAAACTCAAAATTCTATTTACCAATCTTGTTGTAATAATATTAAACCTCTTCATTCTAACTCTTAGGAGGGTGATAGTTACGATCCTTCTAACCAGGTCCATGTTATCACTCCTTCAAGGAGTAAGGTAGATGGTATATATATGCATATTCAATATAAAGTACCTAGGGCTTATATTTGTAAATCCGTAAAATATCAAACATCACTATGAACAAGTTAAATTTTTTACAAAATCAAAATTAATTTTTTGGTTCAAGGCGCACATCATTGAAAAATTAGATTACATGCATGCAAAATCCAAAACATGCTAGTGTTAATCATGTGTTTTCATCTTCATCTACTAATATTGTGTCAAAAAAAATTCATTATCCAAATGCAAAGCTACAACAAACACATCTAAAACAAGTTATTCAAATATTATACCAAAGGTTACTAAGAGACCAAGTGAAATTCTAAGAGAAATGATTTGAGACAAAGTGATTAAATTACCTTCTCCACATCCTATCAGAAGATTCAAATGCTATTGTGTTTATTATAGAATGTATGGGAATCATATAGATTATTGTTTTGCATTAATAAACAAAATACAAAGTCAAAAAGGTAGTAGTGATCATATCACTGATACATCAACCAATAAAACCACTCACATTATGAGTACCTCTCCTAAACCACAAGTATCAAAATAACAAATGTGGTTACCAAAAAAAAACTCAAAGCAAAACAATTGTAAATATCAAACATAGAGCAAAAAAAAGTTCAAAAATAAAAATGAAATCAATAAAATGATACAAATATACCTCTCAATAATGATACTCAGTTTTCAAAATCATAAGGTTTTGGAAAGCAATATTTACAGAACTTTGGTTATCATGATCAAGGATTGGAAAAATATGCACAAAGAAACACTTGTCCTATCTAATGCAAAATCATTCAAATATGCCTATTCACTTTGTTAATACAAAGGAGCGAGAACCTATAAATGAAAACAAGGTACAAAAAGATAAATAGGTCATCGAATATTTGAAAAGAAGATTTATAACAAAAGAGGTCAAAAAGCAAGAGACACTTGACAAATATAATGTTCCAAATATGGATATAAAAGAGAAAATTACAAACCCTTCCTCAAATCAAGCTATATTTATTACTGACATAAATGATAAACAATATTCAGATGAACAGTTAGCAAACTATGTTCCGATCCACTCAGTAACATACCACATAATCTATTCATACCTACAGGACCTAATACTTATCAATTGAATCCATCACTGACAAATGAAAAATTAAATACAGATAAATCCAAACCAAATATACCAAGTACAAACTTACCAGAAGAGCATGATTCACTTTATAATTGTGTTAGGCACATGTATGGCACATCTTGTTCAAGACAAGTTATAAATTTACCACTCCTTGTAGATTCTTATCCTCATTGTGAGATCATAAGATAGTCTTTCATTTTCAAATATTTCACAAAACTATAAAAAATCAAAAAATATTTTTAGCATTTACATATTTAATTAGCTCCTTAGCATCTATGTTATTAGTTCCATGTTGGTAGATAACATATCATTCCTTTCTATATACACATATGTTTCACACATCTTTTGAGTGTCATTTAAACATACCCAAGCACATGACATATGCACTTTTAAATGTTGGGATTTCAATATACTCATGTTATATGGACATTGGGGGCATCCAGTTCTTTGATCCTAATATCCTCATGTTCTATCTTTTTACAATTATTTTTCATTATCATGTTTGAGCTTATATACTTACACGTCTTTATTTATTTTTATATCTTTTGTAATGTACTTGATATGCTATGTACTTAACATTTTTTGATAACACATATATCCAAGGACTAATATGATATGTTAACATTGATTATTTATGTTCCATGACTTCTTTTTATGCACTTTCTTAAATGTCTTCCAATTCTTCTTATTGGCTTGCTTGTTTGAGCATTTGAATATGCTCTATTATTTGTGGGCCTTGTGCCTTTGTTTACCCACTTTGAAAATTGAATATGTCATTACTTATTGTACGAACATTTGATTATGTCATTGATTATCTTGTGGACATTTAACTAAGGCATGCCCCTTCTATTGTGTGGGATTTGAACAAGCCTCTTATTTAAGGTCTCCTTGAACTTTTATCTTTTGATTTGTTTTTGAATTCTATTGTGTGTGTGCTTGATTACTTGTTGAGCTTGTAATGTTACTATCTAAATATTGCCATGATTTACATCATGAATATTATTATTTGATGTGATCATTTACTATGTACTTCATTGTTATATCTACCTAGACATGTTATTCATATATGATTCATAATCCTTACACAAATTATACAATTATCTTATTATTTTGAGATTAAGTAACTACCAATTTTTACTTCCACTCACCTCAAAAGGGGGGCATATTAATGGGGGAATGTCATAGAGGCATGGATTTCATAGCTTCACAATTTTAGATTTCAATGGGGGCATGTCAAAAAGGTATGACTTTCAAACTTATTTAATATTTAACATTTCTAGACTATACTGGGGGCATATTATGGAAACATGTTCTCCACACTTATACCAATTCTCAGATTCTCTAGATTTAGTGAGGGCATGTCATGGTAACATGTCTTGGACACACTTACACATTTTATAAATTAGCCAAAATTGCATAATTATTTGATTCAGATACATATTTGTAGAAATATTTTATACATTGGCACCATTGTTATACACAAATTTCAGCTTGAGACATATATGAGGTGCATGTGTCATATAAAATAGCACCTTAAATTGTAAAATCAAATCAACTTTCATATCTCAAATTTTTCTATAGACTTTAGCATACATTAGGATGGACTTTTATGGACTGTTATGAGCCAATCTACTGTAGTGTTTGGTTCACTTTCGACAAGGTTGAGGTGATTACATCACTCAATATTACCAATTTTATAGGATGGAATGATTAAATCATCCACCTATACCATATTTATAGTGTGAGTTAACTTGGATCACTCGTGTTCAATAGATTATAAGTATGATTGTTGCAAGAGTGAGCCAATCTCAACTATCGGGTGGCAACTCACATTTTCTCCAAGGTTGAAGGCATGTTTCCCTTCAATATTTATATATATTTTCATTTACAGGTTTTACTATTATCCTAATCTCAACTCCAAAGCTTCACAATAAAGCATCTCTTCAAATCAGATTGTCAAAAGGCAAGATGGTTGCATCGATACACAGGTGTACTCCTAACCTTACTCTCTTTACTTTAAAGCATTTCAAATTCTTTAAATTATAGATTATATATTGTAACATGCTCTTAGTTATAGTTCAATCACTAGCAAAGCATTCAGTGGGACTCATGTATAGATAATGTGTGTTATACACATTCATGAATTTTTTTTTGCTTTAAACTAGCAATTTCATTACTAGATTAAAGGGGATAAATGTAGACACTAAATAATTATATATAACCTCAATCTTGTATATTTGGAAAGTAATTCTCATGGTTGTATCCTTCAGTTCTAAGACCTTCCTATCATCGAAAGACTCACAGTCGCTATCTCTTATGCCTATTGCTTATCTCTTAGTCCAACCATATCTTATTATGATGACCAGGCCTTCTATATTTCTCAAAATGATATAAATATGTTTATTATCATCATCTACAAGTTTTGGACTTGTATCTATTTTCCAAATTCCTAAACACTTGCATCTTGGTCAGACACCTACATCGACACTAGTGTGTAGTGTTAAACTAAGTGTCAAGTGCCCTAAAGTCATCAAATTTATAATTATAACATATCCTTATGGTTAGCCTAAGTGATTTAACATGAGATATTTTCAAACAGATATATATATGTAGACACCTAAATTGTGTTTGTCCCTTACTCTCTCTTGGTCCCTTACACACTTTATTAATTTAAAATAAATTACTTGTTTTAAATTAATGACATCACCCTAAACACCTCACTGTGGACACCTCACCTTAGACACTTTTCCCTTAGACCATTTCTCACCCTATGACTCACCTAAGACCTATTATTACTCCTTCATAACTGTCTAACCAACCCTCGTGCCTAATAACCCCACCATTTGACCGTTCACCAACGACAAGTGCACTTGGCGGATGGAGAATGGGCTTCTGAGCTCTTTTACGCGTTTTACACCCATCGACGTCAGTCAACTGTCAACTGATGCCGGCGGAACCGCTGGCATCGGTTACATAAACTGACGTCTAACGTTGAGTTACGCACCTGAAACTCTTAGACGAATCTTGGCTGCCTAATCTAGAATTGAATCTCTCTCTCTCTCTCTCTCAGACTCTGAGACATCACCAGGCATCAGACTTTGACTAACGCTCCCTGGGCCACAGAGACTCTATGCAAGTGACTCCGAATTGAATTAGAATATTGCACGAGGTCTTCAACATCAAGCCACAATAGGTACAAGTGTTCAAACACCTTTGGTTCTTCATCAAGCAAGAGCTAAGTATTTCTTCTGCCTCTCATCAGTAATTTAGAATACATTAATAATTAATTTCTATTTACTATATTTCCAAATACCATCAACTAGACTTGACTTCTTCCTAGAAAGGCTGAAAAGCCTTCCTCTCACCCTTACCCTTTTTGACAAACCTATCCTCTACTTTTGTCCTTCTGTGAACCTTATTTGTCTCCCTGCAACCTTGCACAGACCCTTAAACCCACAGAGTCTTTACGGACATAACCCTGAGACCCGTTCAAAGACCATTGCCCCTACCAACGTCGGCAACTTGACCAACCGACGTCGACAGAACTACCGACGTCGGCGACTGTGGAAGACTAACAGCAGGAATCAAGTATGCGTTAGCTATTTCTCTTTCTTTTAATTCTTTCATTACTTCTTTTTATACGACACTCTTTCCATTAATAAGTGGACTGTCATCCCTCAAGGAAGTCTTTACACTTCTGGGACCGAGCTTTGCTTGGCAGTCCACCATATATCATTTAACATTTTCTTTGTTTAAGTCTTTCTTATCTACAGGTGTCGTCCTCCACAGCCAAAGAGGAGCTCCTACAATGTCTGGATACGATACGCAGCTTCATCCGGGTAAGTACAAAACCTTGACCATTTATCTTTAGTTACTTATTTTTTCTAAATATTAAATAGTAAAAAATGAGTAGAAACATTCTGGCACGCCTAGTGGGACCCTGGAGTTTTCCTTGAGTTCATTTCTTCTAAAACAAACTTTCATATAGATGCATTAGGAAATTTTCTCTTCTTGCATCCTTCTTTCTTTCTCTTTCGAAAAGACACCATTAGCACAAGTTAAAAAAACTTTTTCTTCTTGTCACTTCTTTTCTGCATCTTAGAGTAGTGAAATTAATGCTCTTAACCTTTTCCTAATTGTTTGCATCCGAACAAAAACATTTCAATTTGGGCTAAAATCTATTACATTTCATTTCTTTTTTAATGCATATTAGCTCATCTAGTAATTAAAAATCCATTATGAATAAATCGTAGTGCACATATGTTACACAACCTGACCACATCACACAATCAAACATCTAAACATACCTGAGACAAGGCCTAACTAGAATTTCACCACCTAGCAGATACCTTACCCTTCCTGGCAATCCTACTTGGACTTCACAACCAAGAGGAGGACCCACTCTATTCTCTGGCAGAGTATAAACTATAGGGGAAGTATATATTGGCTAAGTGACCCAGCTTGGCTATGGGCTCGTGAAGTGAGGGGAGCAAGCTCCTAGCACCAGGCCACGTACTGAACCTAATACAAATTTTGAGCACCAAAACTTAACCCAAAACCAACCTTAGACTTCCTCTTTAGGACCCATTTTAAAAGCCCAACTTCCAACATATTCTTCTAAGGCATAAGCCAACACGACTCTAAAATTTATTCTTAGAAATTTAACGTTTAGAGGTTGCTTGCCTTCATCTACTTTTTTGTTCTTATCTGGTTTTTTGCGCTGGTAAGGTCACATTATTTAGAGGTCTAAAAAACACCTCAGAATTTATTTTTTCCTAAAAACTTTCAGTTTTTTGAGTTTCTGAAAACACAGACACCGACATCAATTTTTCCACCGACGTCGACAACGTATCTTCACCGACATCAGTTTTTCCATCGACGTCGGCAACTACATGCACTGACATCGGTCATACCACCGACGTCGGTCACTGTCAAAAAATTTCTTTCCAAAACAACTTTAAAACCCAACTTTTTTGCTGTTAAACACACATTTTGAGTTTTTTGAAATTGAAATACATAGTTTCTGGAACTTGACTCTTTTTGCCTTCAATGGTTTTGACACACAGTCAGGCCAAAACTCTTGTTGACCACGTGAGGCAACAACCACTTCCACCCTCGCCTTTCATATCAAGTCACCAAATGGAGTATACTTCAGATATTGAACGTACTCCTATCCAGCCTACCCCCACCAATCAATCTCATATTGTTCTCGAAGGAGATCAAGACTTTGAGAGATTCCTTGACCACAATGTCAAGGCTCTCCAACACTATCTCGCGAGAAGCCAAACGCAAGACCCTTCAAGGAATCTTGATTATGGGATGCCAACTTCTGTCACTAAAGCAGCAATGACATCAATAACATCCGCTACCCAGCCTTTTATAACTCAAACTATTGCCTCGACCAATAGCCCAACCATGGCCAATCCTCAAGATTTGGCCTCTTTTTCTATTTTTAGACCTGCCTCTATCGGGGTTTCTGTACCCCCTCAACCACAATCAATTCAACCAAGTTCTACACCTTATCAGAACTTGATTGTCTCAACTCCACACACTCTTGCACCTATAAATGCGGGAGTGACTACCTATCATTTTACCAATGCCATCATTCAACCACCTTTAGAAGTATCTAGTCAACTTGTGCCTTCCAACTTCACGGCACAAGTTCCCTTGACCTCAATATGAGTCCCTATGATGAACTACCAATATGTTGCGCCTATACAAACGCAACCAAGTACGTCATACGCCCCTCCTAACACCTTTCAGGTACCCTACAACTTAGGGGGTGCCCCACTTGCCAATTCGTCAGCCAATCTAATAAAGATGTTGATGGATAAGATGTGTAACCTTGAGACATCTATTTTTGGTTCAAGCAATGTTCTTTTATACGAACAAATATGCAACAAATCCATTCACCCTTCGGTCCCTATTAGACCATACCCTAATCAGTGGGAACTCTCGAAATTTACTCACTTTCAGAGTAAAGAGAACCCACAGCAACATCTACGAGCGTTTAGACACGCTTGTTACCTCATAGCGCACGACGATACGTTATTACTTTGTACATTCCCCGTGTCACTTTCGGGGGCCGCCCTTGACTGGTATAGTTCCATTATCAGTCATTCGCTCTTTTCTTTCACTCAACTCGCCCAACTATTCTTTGATCACTTTTCAATCAACATCACCAAGAAGGTTTCCATTACGGACCTCTATTCTATTAAACAATTCGATGATGAATCACTAGCTGACTTCATCGCCCATTGGAGAGGTTTGATTAACCAACTCTCCTTCTCATTACCTCAAACTGAGCTCATTGAGCTCTTTTTAAGAGCATGTGTCAAGCACATCTCATCTACTTTATGGGTCCAAACATTCCACATATTTGATGAAGGTTTCACCATGGCTCGAAAGCTTGAACTCCGCGCGATCGAAGAGGATAAGGTCAAATTGCGTAGCACAAATACTAACACAAAATCCAATTACCCTTCTTCTTCCAAACCTTCTTCTTCCCACTCCAAGTCCAAGGGATCATAGAACACTGTGGTCCTTAGGCCATCATCTTCAACAATAACAACCAATCTCAACCCTCCACATCTGACTACATCACATGACAATTCCAACAACGATATGTACAGCATTAATATACTCCAATAGGAGAATCATACGCTTCCGTGTTAGATAAACTAGTCAAGCAGAGAGTCCTCAATCTCCCTCAAATTTGACCACCCCAATTTGACCCCTCAAAAGCCATCCCTACATGGTATAGGGAAAAATACTTCTGTAACTATCATCGTGTCAAGGGTCATGACACAGACAAATGCAAAACCTTAAAAAATATCATTCAAAACATGTTGGACAAGGGGGATCTTGTTTTGGATAACCCAAACGCGCCAGCCAACCAAAACATAGACATCTTTAGGCAACCATTCCCTAACCATCCCCCAAGTCAAAATAACATTCAAACCATAGCTGATGACCTTCAAGAGCATAATATACACACAGTCGACATGTTTTTTAACCAACCTTTTCCAAAGTCTGAAGAGGTTAATCAACTTATTTATCCACCACAGGTAGAAGAACATTCTTCTCCTATTTCTCCACCACAGGTAGAAGAGCCTTCTTCTCTTATTAATCTTCCATCCACCCCCCTTTCACATGTAGGAGAGTCAACTTTGAACTCTCCCATATTGGAGGATGTTTTGATGGCACCAACACTAGTTGCCTCACCCTCATCCTTCTTATCATCAATGGGGATCATACTTGCCCCACTCCTAGACCACATGTCGAAGCCATCACCATCCCTACGCTCTATCCAACTGAAGAGCCACAATCTCCAATCCCTTCTCCGCCAAGAGAGGAACTTACCACCTCACCCACTTCGGCTGAAGAAGATCTGGTGAAGGTAGACTTGAACCTCACCCCTCACAATAGTAGTCTTCGCACTAAACTAAAGAAGGCTGCTAAACCACATTAGAGAATTCCTCCCCCACCTTCACCATTACCATCTATCTTGGGTCCACACCCTTCCACTTTAAAAGGAGTGCTCCCTATTTCAACACCTCACAGAGGCAAATCGCCTCCATTACTCCCTTTATCCATCAAAAACATACATCCTCCAAAACATTCGGCACCTCTCACCAAGCAAGTGTCATCTACGCCTTTGACCACACCACCAATTAAAAAGGTGGTACGACCAACTCCTCCTACAACTCCTAAACAAAATTTGTCAACACCTACTGCAATAAAGAGTGTAGACCCATTAAAGGGGTCTTATGCTTCGATGTTATGTCAATTGTTGTAGTCTTCGAGTCCAATCACTCTTTCGCCTATTAAACCATACAAACCTCTCAGACTAAAACCATCTTGGTTCAATGACTCAAATCTATTGGTATCATCGCACACCTGGACATGATACTGAGCATTGTTGTACCCTTAAAGGTGTCATTCGTCGGCACCTGAAAAAGGACACCCCTCACATTGAGGCTTCTTTTGACAAACATTCGACATCATCACATGCCTCTCAAACATTCTCACCTAAATCGAGATCCCCATACAAGACTATGGTCCCTTTATCACCTTCTCCTCCTTTATTCGAAATCAACACAATTAATGTGGCCACCAGGCCCCAAACTATGAAGGATAAAGGAAAAGACCAGACTTCTACACCTTTGACATATCCATTATTCGTCAAGACCTCTCAACCGACACAATCCAAGATTTCTATCTTGGACATGTCTCAACCAACATCACTGGGGGAAACTCCTCCTAACCTCTCTAGTCTACATGACATTTGGTATAAACGATTTGTCGACTACTTGACATATTCTATCATGCCTCTTAATCTCTCTAGCAATGCACAATGAGCTTTTATCAAACGTACTGCTCAGTACACCATGCTAGGGGGTCTTCTTTACAAATGAGGTCTAGACAGCCTCCTTATCCAATGCCTAACAACCACTGAGACTTCTGATGTCATCAAACAAGTCCATGATGAGATTTGTGGGAAACATTTCAGCGATAACTCAGTTGCCAAGCGCATCCGCCACCTAGGCTATTATTGGCCCACTCTTAACCAAGACTGCAACAACTATGTTCGGCGTTGTATAAAATGCCAACAACTTACTAACTGACTTCACATCCAACAACGACCAAACCATGCCCACAACAATAATCTGAAAGAGCGAGATTTCAAAATTAGAGATCTCATCCCTACAGAAGACCAACATGTGACCAATTTGAAAAGAAGCAAATGGGGCAAGTTTGTTCCTATTTGACTCGAACCTTACACAAGCATAGATTAGGGACTTATTGTCTATCTTCTCTCGAAGGCCGACCAAAACCTGAGCCCTTTAATGCCTTACATCTACAACCATTCTACTGTTAGTCAAGTAATCATTCACTTGACATTTAATTTGAGCTCATCTCTTGAGCAACCCCCGTCATTATCATTCCTATTCCTTTCAACCCTTTGTCAACCCTTTGGAAAAGCATGAATGTTTTGTCCTAATAAAAGGGAACCTCTAAACCTCTAAAGCCAAGTACATGACCAAAAGTCTAGTCAAACAAACATAAAATTAGGATGCCTGTACAAAAGTCATAAACTATAAATGTAGACTGCTCCCTTGAAGGACAGCTGCATCATTGCTGAAATTAATAGACTGTTCCCTTGAAGGACAGCTATCAAGACTTCCAAACATATAAAGCACAATATAGACCACTCCCTTGAAGGATGGCTATGCCTGAATTTTGCTACATACACAGCACAACATGACCATAAAACAAACAACATCCCCAAGTAGACTTTCCACATTGATCAGTCTACAAACTATTAAGTCATGGACTTGTCTATAGTCGTTCTCAGGGTCACCTATCAAAGGGGCAAGGTTATTCCTGCCAAAAAGGGTT
The DNA here is from genome assembly GCA_037957365.1 of Torreya grandis. NCBI lineage: Eukaryota > Viridiplantae > Streptophyta > Pinopsida > Cupressales > Taxaceae > Torreya > Torreya grandis. Next base: position 4,147,743 of record JARHVA010000605.1, on the reverse strand, counting down.
ACCCCATCCTCTCATATCACATAATCCTACTTATTACCCCAACATAATCAAGGGATGTCGAGCTCACTTAATATCGAGTGATTTGAATACTTCTTTAACACAAACAATGGTCAACGACGTAATGCATGAATGGGGCTTTTGTATGCAAAAACCCTATCTATGCTATCATTATGTTCCTTGTCAATGAAAGAGCACAACACCTTTCACTTCTTTTGTCACATACAACCAAATCATTTCCTAACCAAACCAAACCAACCAAACCTTTTTCAGACCACTAACATTATCATAGCCCATTCACACTAGTTTCTATGGAAAACAATACACATAGAAACTATCAACCCAACATAACCAATGTTATAGAATACACCATCACACAATATGGAAAAGGCTATAACATCATACTCATTTCATTTTTAGCATACACCATCAGCAATATGGAAAATTGCTAGGGATGAAAAACCACCTAACCAATGTTACAGAATACACCATCACATAATATGAAAAAGGTTGTAACATCATCATACCCTTCATCATTTCAAGCATGTACCATCACACACATGGAAAATACTGACAACATTAACATGACCAAACAATTATCCACCACTTTGACTCTTTTTCAGAACTACATTGGCTTGAGGTCCTTAAAAATAGGGGCTATGTAGGCAGCACTCAGTCTTTTGGGGTTAGCTCGGCCACATTCGTTCGTTCATCTACTTGATGGACCAACCATTTAACCTTTAACCATGACTTAACTTAGTCAAACCCAGTCCACAATTATGACCAATCAACCAGCCCTGACAATGTATAAGTCATTTTCAACTTCTCATAGGGCACATTGGAGATCACACACATCTCCCTAACCATAACAACCAACACTTGAGATCACTCATATCTCAACCCAACTCGACCAACGACCTTGGAGATCGCGACTATCTCATCTGACCACGACCACTTTTGAGACAACTCTGCCTTGGTTGTTTTGATTGCATGTATGCTACCTCACAAATAGTTAGCAAAATTATGTGCAACTCACATTACGACCCTCACAAGTATTGGATCGCGCCCAAGTTGATCCCCACTACTTGTGACATTTTCATGTTTTTCAGGAGCACTTCTTGAGCCCAGGATACTTGAAACACGAAGACCATTTAGAGCTACAGCTTTGCTCATTTAACCCAATCAATTATGACTAAAAGCTGGGGACTGATTATTTTGATTTTAACACTCCTCAACCTTGCTTGTGACAATTTGACCTACCTATAACATGAAGTGGTATACGCACAATTTCAACTATTACAGCGTTCACGCTCAAATTTCACCATACCCATCCACTGCCTATCAAATCGGGCACCTAACATCAGGTTACCTTTCCTCGACTCCTGCTTTGAGGGGGAATACCTCATCCATACCTGGGGCAACAACTCTTATTTTTGTCTTGTAGTTTATCAGAACAATCAATAGGACAAAAATGACCTCGTCTCATATCTGAGTCAACTAACTCCTATTTTTGTCTTGCAGTTCGTCAAAAACAACCAACAAGACAAAAAAGGGCAAATGTAGACACCTAAATTGTGTCTACCCCTTACTCTCCCTTGGTCCCTTACACAATTAATTTAAAATAAATTACTTATTTTAAATTAATGACATCACCCTAGACACCTCACTGTGGACACATCGCCTTGGACACTTCGCCCTTAGACCATTTCTCACCCTATGACTCACTTAAGACCTATTCTCACTCCTTTCTAACCACCTAACCAACCCTAGTGCCTAATAACCCTACCATTTGACCATTCACCAATGACAAGTGCACTTGGCGAATGGAGAACGGGCTTTTGAGCTCTTTTACGTGTTCTACACCCACCGACATCGGTCAACTGTCAGCCAACGCCGATGGAACTGCCAACGTTGGTTACATAAACCGATGTCTAACATTGAGTTACGTGCCTAAAACTCTTAGACGAATCTTGGTTGCCTAATCCAGAATCTCTCTCTCTCTCAGACTCTAAGACATCACCAAGCATCAGACTTCGACTAATGCTTCTTGAGCCATAGAGACTCTACGCAAGTGACTCCAAATTGAATTGGAATATTGCAGTTCGTCAAGAACAACCAACAAGACAAAAAGGGGCAAATGTAGACACCTAAATTGTGTCTACCCCTTACTCTCCCTTGGTCCCTTACACACTTTATTAATTTAAAATAAATTACTTATTTTAAATTAATGACATCACCCTAGACACCTCACTGTGGACACCTCGCCTTAGACACTTCGCCCTTAGACCATTTCTCACCCTATGACTCCCCTAAGACCTATTCTCACTCCTTCCTAACCGCCTAACCAACCCTCGTGCCTAATAACCCCATCATTTGACCGTTCACCAACGACAAGTGCACTTGGCAGATGAAGAATGGGCTTCTGAGCTCTTTTACGCATTCTACACCCATCGACATCGGTCAACTGTCGGCCGACACCGGCGAAACCACCGACGTCGATTACATAAACTGACGTCTAACGTTGAGTACGTGCCTGAAACTCTTAGATGAATCTTGGCTGCCTAATCCAGAATCGAATCTCTCTCTCTCTCCCAGACTCTGAGACATCACCAGGCATCAGACTTTGACTAACGCTCCCTGGGCCACAGAGACTCTATGCAAGTGACTCTGAATTGAATTGGAATATTGCACGAGGTCTTCAGCATCAAGCCACAATAGGTACAAGCGTTCAAATACCTCTGGTTCTTCATCAAGCAAGAGCTAAGTATTTCTTCTACCTCTTATTAGTAATTTAGAATACATTAATAATTAATTTCTATTTATTATATTTCTAAATACCATCAACTAGACCTGACCTTCAACCAGACCTGACTTCTTCCTAGAAAGGCTGAAAAGCCTTCCTCTCACCCTTACCCTTTTTGACAAACCTATCCTCTACCTTTGTCCTTCTGCGGACCTTATTTGTCTCCCTGCAACCCTGCACAGACCCTTAAACCCACAGAGTCCTTACGGACATAACCCTGAGACCCGTCCAAAGACCATTGCCCCTATCGACGTCGACAGAATAACTGACGTCGGCAACTTGACCAACCGACGTCGACAGGACTATCGACGTCGGTGACTGTGGAAGACTAACAGCAAGAATCAGGTACGCGTTATCTATTTCTCTTTTTTTAAGTCTTTCATTACTTCTTTTTATACAACACTCTTTCCATTAATAAGTGGACTGTCATCCCTCAAGGAAGTCTTTGCACTTCTGGGACCGAGCTTTGCTTGGCAATCCACCATATATCATCTAACATTTTCTTTGTTTAAGTCTTTTTTATCTACAGGTGTTGTCCTCCACAGCCAAAGAGGAGCTCCTACAACGTCTGGATACGGTGCGCAGCTTCATCCAGGTACATACAAATCCCTGATCATTTATCTTTAGTTTCTTATTTCTTCTAAATATTAAATAGTAAAAAATGAGTAGAAACAATATATATATATATAATAATAAGATCAACCCTCATTCATTCATCACCTAGTAACTCAAAAGACAACTTACTAAATGCATTCAATTAAAGATTCAAGTGAGTAAAGGTTTCTTATTCTTTTTTATTCTAATATCAGTCATAGAACAACCCATCTACAGGTTTAATGTAATAGAAAAGCATTTTATGAGCCATATTTGTCAAGTTACTGTATGTATTTTCTTATCACACGTTATATCTTGATATACACACAAGCCAACATGTAATGGAGAATTATATAAGTTTGAGGCCCTCTTCAGAGTATTGGCTATGTAGATAACACCTATTAATAGAGGGATCTTTAGGGCAGCTCAATACCATGTGCCTACTAAGTCAATTTCTTAGTCACCCCAAGGGTGAAAAAGTTAGAGTTCGGTCATTTGATAAAGAGCGATAGCATATGTGCAAGATCTGAACACACCAGAGAAAAGGCAATAAAAACCCATAAGTTTTTAGGTAATCATACCTAGATACAATTGATATTATGTATTGGACACCTATGTCCAAGTCAAACAGTAGCATCAACACAACCATCCAAATCTGATGCAAGCATTTGAGGCCACAAAGTGTAAATTTATAGAATATGACGATTATTCTATGCTCTTGATCCAATCCACTTATACCTTATTTTAGCCCAGATCTGCATGTACATAGTAAACTAGCTAAGTACCTTGTATCTAATTTATTGTAATATCAATCAATAATTGTACTCTTTATTTTTAATATATCTCAACATTTAAATTCAAAATATTGTTTATCCGAGTTTTTAATTAATTGACATGTCGTAGCCATGTTTATCACCCTTATGCTTATTCATTTCTATATTCTTAACACTATATTATATTGACCCAATGTCAATTTAGAGTTACACAGTCACAAGAATAAGACCTAAGTGGACTAAGCCACCGCTTTCTTCTCTTTATAATTGGAAGGGGAACCAAAAAACTCAATTTATTTATTTATCATAAGAGCCCAAGTTTAAACAAAAGGAGGGCTATAATATATACACACACTTGGCATTTTGGAAACATTTATAAGCTAAATTTTATAATCTTATCTTTAAAGAAATAATGATATACAAAAAGCTATCTTTTTAATAATTAAAAAAAAATCCTCCTTGAATCCTTTTTAATGCATAGGGCTGGGGTTATTCATATTGGAGATAAATTGGTTTTGGTGACCTACCATTTCTTTTCATAAAGGAGAGTAGATTCATTTGTTTGTATTATGAACAATACTCATTGTAATTAAATGTCCTGCGATTGCTGATTATTTATAGCCAAATTATAAAAGTCTGTTAATTAACGAAAATTATACAACATATAGTTCAAAGGATCTTTCAATCCAAATTTTCCTTCATATTTGTGCATATTAAGAGTGCCTTCTCAATTTATAATAATTCTACCTCATAATTGTTCCTCTACTTGTTTTGTTTCACATATACATCTTTAAGATAAAAAATAGCATAATGCTTGTTTTTGTGGCAAATGGATTTCCCATTATTTGAACATAATATTGACATTTCGTAAAGATAGTATAATTCTCTTATTTATAAATGAGTAACTCTCATATTCTCCAAACATATAGTTATATCAATAAGCTAAGCTCCCTCCTCGCTTATACTTAATTAATTTACCCTTTCAAAATTCTACTCCTTTAAATTTTCAATTTTCTATATTATTTGGGCATAAGAATGTATAAAATACTTCAAGATATTATGTACCTAGAGCAAGGGTCTGCAAAACCATTATTCACATTTTATAACTTTATTATAACACAACAAATTTTCGTGTTCGATTATAAATCCTGATCTGGCACATATTCATATTTACAAAAGATTATCAAAGAAATAAACACATATTTATGTCCTTCAAAAATCACCCATCATTTACTAGATGATTCAGCGTTTTTTAAATATAAGCAATTTTTGAAATAAAGTTAGAAAGTGTGCACCAACTATCCAAAACCTTATTTTATTAAATCAACATACACCGCAATTTATATCAATGTGATACGGTTGGATGTCATGATCCACTTGGCCACCCACACAATGAATGCATGTGTCCATAAGGGGATAATAAGGAATTTATCTGCTTTATTGATGCAGACACTGCTCAACTCAGTTGAATACTAAACCATATTACTAACCCTACTAATACCCTAAAACATTTTCCCCATTCCTTCCTTTTAATTATCAATTATAACCAAGGAGAAGATATGAGGAGGGGGTGGTTACACAATGGCTCGAGTAAAGAAACAATAATTAACCAATGGCGAAAAGCATAGTGGATCAACACAAGCAAAAATCCAACAAAAGGGCCATCACAAGGCAATACTAAAATTTTCTCAAATGGCATGAAATCTCAATAAAACATTCATAGATGGAAAAATACATTAAGATGTAAACAGGTCTCCCACATACAACTATTTTTAAATATAAGAGTTGTCACATGGTCACAACCATGTACTAAATCCAATCATCAGTTACTATTGTGGCTTCAACCACCAAATGGTATTGGTATATATATATAAGCTTTGCATATGAAAAGCAGTTAAATAACCCAACACACCAACCCTAAGATTTGTCCATCTCTCTACACCCTAGCGCAGATCTCTAGCTATGTAGCAATATTAAAATGGGTTCAGTGTACAGAAACGTACTTCTAAAAAATTTATCTTATTCACCCTCATACCCACCCAAAAGATAAAACACAAAGGATAGAAAACAATAAAAGGAGAATAAGAAATGTAAAAGAATTAAAACTAGTCTAGTAGCTATCAAAAAAGACAAGTATATTTAAAAGGGAAAATTTGCATAATCAATAAGACAATCACACAAATTGTTAAAAGTGTGGCAAACATTCATCAAAAAAACAAGCACAAAATACCTTCATGAGTAAAAAAGTGAGTGTTCCCCACAAGTTATGTGTTTCTCTCCTCTGAAATGCCTTGATTCCACTTTCCCAATAAACTTCATCAAAATCAAAAACATGTATTATGAGGTTTGTGTTAGGTTGTGGAGCTAAAAGCTTCACCAAGATGCAAACAGGAGGAGTTACGAAGGTTGCGGAGGTTGCGGAGAGTTGCAGAATGAGTTGCAGGGCAACCGACGTCGGTCTGATCAACCGATGTCGGTCAGATAGCAGTGAAGAAGCAACCAACATCGGTTATCAGTCGACCGACATCGGTCAGGGAAGAGCCGACGTTGGCAGCCTGTGCATGAACATGCAGTTTGCATGTTGATTCTGGAGAGTCTATTCTTGGACTGTTAGTTTGCATGTTAAAGGCTAATTATAGTCTTGAGTTGCATGTCTAATTATTGTAATTAAGATAGTCTAATTATTGTAAGCATGAGATCTATATATAGACTCATGGGTTGTATTGTAAATTAGTGCTAGAGAGCAAATAAGCTCCTTTAGAGAGAGGAGAGCAATGGTGTGTTCCTCCTAGTGCCACAATACCAAGTGTGGGTGCTGGTTTGGAGAATCAGAAGGGTTCTTCGTATATGTATGATCTTGGTCAGCAGGTGAGCATGGCTTCTTTTGGAGATCTACAATGGTGAGTAAGATCTAGTGATTTGCAGGTAGCAACAAAGAGCAGAATATCTACTTGGAGTACGGTTGTGTACTTGGTGTACTGGCAGCGTTGTTTCTGACTGGTGAAGGTGAACATCAATTCTGTATTGGAGTTGACTGTTGGGACTGAGAGAGAGAGGGAAGAAGGTCTTGAGGTGTGGCGAGCCTTTGAGGTGGAAGAAGAAGTGGCATCTTCTTTATTGTATTTTCTTCTGAGTGATTATTAATACAATTGTGTATTGTCTCTCATATTCCTGTGTTGTTTCATATTTCTAGTTACTTATCATTCTAGTTAAATTTCGAGTTTAGTTGCTAATGCAAGAGGTAATCATATGTGCTCTTATTGGGGAGCAAGATTCTGACATGTGGTATCAGAGCTTTTGGTTGGGTTACTAACAGGTGGTTTCAGATCTGGTTAGTGTTTGTTGATTACAGGTCACTCACAGGGGTTTCAGATTGAGTGGGAGTATAGCAATGACAGAAAAAAGTAAGCTACAAATGGAGAAACTGAATAGCACGAATGGTCTGATTGATGGAAAGAAAGAGCAGGGAAAAAGAGATTGTTGGTTGGTAGAAAATTAGCGTGTAGAAGCAGATGTTGCAGGTGACGTTGCACAGGTTGCTTTGGATAAAGTAGAATCTTTGTTTACAGATTCTTTTGTCTCTTTCCATGCAACTCGAAATAGAGCATCTTTTCATAGGTATGTCTTTGGATACTTTGGAGAGATTTATTTAGGGGTTGGTGAGCCCTGTCAAATTATTGATGAAAGGGAAGTGAAGCTGAAATTGCAGACGGATAACACACAGGTGTTGAAGGAGGTCATGCAAGGCCTAGTCTTGGAGATGAGTCTAATTTATTCAAGAAAGTTGGGTGATGGGAGATGCACTATAACTCTCACAGCGGATGCACTTGAATTAGATGGTGGTAAGAAAGTAGGTATCTTTTATCTATCTACTTATATTACTGGTTCACCTTCTGTTGCAGAGATGTGGCTTTGTAGGCTTGGTCACATATGTAGGAGGGGAATGCAAGTTTTTAAGCGAAAGATAGATGTTTTTAATAAACTTAAGAACTGGAAGGCCTTGGTGTTCATGGAGGAGATGACGAACAGAGATCAGCAGAGTGGACTGAATTATTCTGAGTAGCGCTGTGTTGATTTGAACAGGGTTTTGATCCATGAAGAGCTCACAGGTAAAAAGTTATCACTCACAGGCGAACACATGTACCGGCATCAGTCAAATAGTAACCGACGTCGGCAACAGGAAGACCGATGTCGGTCATACAGGAATTGACGTCAGTAGAAGGGATACCAGCGTCGGCCAGGGAAACGATGTCAGCAGTCAGGGTCAATGCAGGAAAACCGACATCGATCGGATGCAGACTGGGAGATGGTCGAGATCGGTCACTGGGACGGATGGTGGGTGGACAGCAAGCTGTCAACATGTCTCAAACGCCCATATGGAGGTCAAAAAGGGTAAGTGAACCTCATACTCATTGTTCACCTTCTGTATATTGCTTATTGATGGTCAAGAACCAAGTAGACGTGAAGAGGCATGCAGGTAGAATCTAGATACAGTGGGAGCTTGGCATGGATGAGGAGTGTGAGTCCTTGGAGAAGAACCAAACAAGTATTTTGTTGGTGGAGTTGTCAGCTGAAAGAAAGCACTGAGTGACGGATGGATTCCCAAGTTAAAGAAGAGAGTGGATGGATACGTGAGACGGAAGGCCAAGGTATAAGGTTTTGAGGAAGCTACAAGACAGTGGCTGATAGGTGGTACCAGGTGAATGACAAAGCAGAGCTTTTGTCAATGTCAGTATAACCATTGTGTTTATCTTACCAGGTGGATGATGGTCGCAACATTATCTTGTTATTTTATGTGGAGGATGAGCTTGGAGCAGGTTTGTACATACAGGGTTTTGTTGAGCTAAAGGTAAGGTTAGTTCAGAGGTATGTCATGAAGAATTTGGAGCAGTGAAATTCTTTGGCATAAGAGATATGGAAGATCACAGGTTGATCTCCAGTGGGAGCTGATGTGAAGACGATGTTGGCGAGGTTCGTGAAGCAGGATGCAGAATCGGAAAGCACACCAAGGGCTGGACAGTTCAAGCTTAGCTTAGAACAGGGTTTGAAATCACATGAAGTTTAGTGTAGACCTGAGTTTTTCCAAGCAGTGGGAGTTGTCAGAAAGTATGGAGCCAATTCGAGGAAGGAGTACTGGAGGGCAGTTCAGTGGATTCTCAAGTATTTGAGAGGGACTAGTAGCAGGTTAACATGTTATGCAGGGTCAAGGTCTTCACTACATGGGTTGTAGGTTCGGATGTGGCAGGTTACTTGGATGACAGGTGTAGCATCACAGGTTGTGTGGTGGTTGGTCTTCAGGATTGATCTTGAAGAGGGATACAAGCCAGAAAATAATTTAGACGGTGTACAGGTATAGGTACAAGTGTAGCTGTTTATCTCTAAGTGGGAGATTGTTAGGTTGTGGAGCTAAAAGCTTCACCAGAATGCGAACAAGAAGAGTTACGGAGGTTGCGGAGGTTGCGGAGAGTTGCAGAATGAGTTGCAGGGCAACCGACGTCGGTCTGATCAACCAACGTCGGTCAGATAGCAGTGAAGAAGCAACCAATGTCGGTTACCAGTCGGCTGACATCGGTCAGGGAGGAGCTGACGTCGGCAGCCTGTGCGTGAACATGCAGTTTGCATGTTGATTTCGGAGAGTCTATTATTGGATTGTTAGTTTGCATGTTAAAGGCTAATTATAGTCTTGAGTTGCGTGTCTAATTACTGTAATTAAGATAGTCTAATTATTGTAAGCATGAGATCTATATATAGACTCATGGGTTGTATTGTAAATTAGTGCTAGAGAGTAAGAGAGCAAATAAGCTCCTTCAGAGAGAGGAGAGCAATGGTGTGTTCCTCATAGTGCCACAGTACCAAGTGTGGGTGCTGATTTGAAAAATCAGAAGGGTTCTTCATATATGTATGATCTTGGTCAACAGGTGAGCATGGCTTCTTTTGGAGATCTACAATGGTAAGTAAGGTCTAGTGATTTGCAGGTAGCAACAGAGAGCAGAAAATCTACTTAAAGTACGGTTGTGTACTTGGTGTACTGGCAGCGTTGTTTCTGACTGGTGAAGGTGAACATCAATTTTGTATTGGAGTTGACTGTTGGGACCGAGAGAGAGAGGGAAGAAGGTCTTGAGGTGTGGCGAGCCTTTAAGGTGGAAGAAGAAGTGGCATCTTCTTTATTGTATTTTCTTTTGAGTGATTATTAATACAATTGTGTATTGTCTCTCATATTCCTGTGTTGTTTCATATTTCTAGTTACTTATCATTCTGGTTAAATTTCATGTTTAGTTGCTAATACAAGAGGTAATCATATGTGCTCTTATTGGGGAGCAAGATCCTGACAGTTTGTTGTCAGGTTTGTTCTTCTCTATTCATTTATATGAATGTGTCATGTCAATCCAAGCAGTGTCCAATAGTAGTCAGTAATAGGGTATGCCAAATGTTCACTATAGTTGTCTGTTTGAGGTGTTTTGTGGATCATCTATTTCTAAATTTTAATCTACTTGCTTAAATTGAAATCTAATCTATAACTTGTGAAATCAAACACACTTGTTGAAATGAAAGTATTTGAAATAGAAATACTCTTGTTGGGATTTGAAATTAATTTAAAGCAAACACACATTAAGTCTATTTTCAGAAATGCAAATTGGATGAAATGAAAACATATAGTTAGTCTTTTTTTTTAGAAAGGGAAATGCTTTGGAAGGGAAATGTTGAAAGTAAGCTTGTTTAAAATACACACATTAACACACAATTTTGCTGGTGAAACACTTATCACAATACTTTACATAAGAGAATGGATGACAAAATCTAAGACACAACATTATGAAATAAACATATAAATACCAAAATATATCATGTTTTTTGGTTGAGTGGGCCCTTAAGATCCCTCAAAATAGGATTAGAACACTCTTAGATTTTCAAAAATTTCATGAAATCGATTTCTCATTACTTTTGAAAAATACTTACAATACTAAAAGTAGTAATGTTCAAACTATTCAATCATTAGTACCATATTCATATCCCTTTTATCATCATAAGGATGTGTTTATATATTACCATGTCTTACAATATATGTCTTAAGATAGAGAAACAAACTAACAATATCATATTATAACTAAGATCTTGTTTTATTCTAAAACAATAACATAACAACATCATTTCCACATTTGAAGGAAAACTAGTAGAAAGGGTTGGATTTTGTTTCTTGCATGATTCATGATATGCTATTGTTTATAACTTCCTTTTCAGCTATATCATTTGGTCTTAGTCAATTAACATATCAAAACATAGTACTTATAGATGCTCATAAGAAAAATTCTATAAATATCATCGCTAAAAATAAATACTACTAATTTTGGAAAGTATATATATGGATGTTAGAATAGTTCTCAAAAATATACTAGATTGCTTCTTATCAAGCATGTATGTTTGCATTAATGCATAATTCTTAGGTGTTCTCTGCCAAGCTTTCTAGAACTCTTTGAAACTAGTTTGGACATTTTTGAAGTCAGATTGGGCATTTTCAGAGCTAGATTGGGCATCTTCAGAGTTGGTATGAATGAGGCCTTAGGATTCTTTTGTTGCCAAAAAATACTATCTTCAACTATAGTACATTCTTATGACCTGTACATAAAAAATTGGTGTGTTTCTATGAAAATGTTAGAACCAAGTGATTTAAACTTGTAATACTTGCACAGAATAAATAAGATAAAATACTTATTTTCTACTTTGAATTAATAAAGAGTTTTATTATGCACATCTAAATACACTTAAAAGGAAAATGTTTAGCGAAAATTTGAGATAATTATTTAGATATAATGAGCCATTTATGGGCTCATTATTTCTCCCACTTATTGTAAGTTAAGGTCTCTTTTGTTCCCTACCAAAAAAAATATCTCATAGTTTCTTGTTGAGGTCATAAGTGCCAAAATATAGATCCCAGTGCAATTGTGTTGGGCTAATGTAACTTTTATATGTTCTGACCTGGGTTTTTTGTATTTAAAAATGTTCTTCTCCCTGAGTTGTATCATACCATGAAGACATAGGGTTGAGAATTAATGGTGTCCTATAACTCCTGTCAATCCATTCGTACGCATGTCTACCGAAACTATTGTATCAACTCTATAATAGTTTTGGTTGTCCTAAAACATCATTTGAGATAGTTGGGAGAAATGACCTTTCTCTTCAAATGGGCATTCAATGTATCCCACCTTTGATCACAGGCATCTAGGACTATATCGAAATAGTTTTGATCATACTCCTAAAATCATAAATGCATTTGCTCATGATATTTGTACATTCCCTAGTCATTTGATTATATAAAAGATTTCAGAAAGATTTGGTTAATTTATTAAGATTAGGGAATTTAGACCTCATGTAGAGCACAACATTTTTGACTTGCACAAAATATTTGACTCTCATATTCCTCCATGCAATCTAATTTTTCAGTGTAAAGGTGAAAGAATTAAGTTGAGTTTCACCCACAAACAAATTAATTGGGAAAGAGGACATATGTCGTAATTGAAAGTTACACAAATAGAATTCACACAAAATATTTTGTTGCTCAGGGGTACTAGCTTGATAGGCATCCATAAATTTTTTGTTATCTTGTAAGTCATGAGGCAACCCACATGAAATTCTCAACAACTATCATCTATAAAATTGTTCTTGTATAAAGAGGCCATACCCACAGGCAGGTCTTCTACAAGTAAGAAGTTGTTTTCCTAGTTCACACATTATCTGCAGTATGGATCCTGCCTTTTCTTTTTGTTTCTTCTCTTCCTCAATTTCACTCTTTAATTTTTTATTTTCTTCCCTAACCTCCCTTAGGGTTTGACAAGTTCTATACCAAGTAGGCATGATGTCATTATAATACAAATGGGTATGCACACCATAGCCTACTTGGTCTATAAGTGTTGGAATTGTGGTCATCCACAACCTTTCTAGGATCAATGGATAACCTAATTTCTGACTCTTTTATTGGAGTATCATAAATTATATAGGGTATTCTTAAGATTCTACCATGACTAAGACATCTTTTATAACCCCTTCTGACATGGTAATGGATTGGTCAATCGTTTGTAGGATTGTAGTAGTTAGTTATATCTTGATTATGAAAAGTGTTTTTAACGTGTATGATGTCATGACATTGATATCAACTCTTAAATCCATTAATATGTTTGGTATTTCCTTATTTCATATAGCTATAGTGATGACTAGACTTCTAGGGTCTCCATATTTTGATAGACGTAACTTCCTTGATAAGAGGTCAACAAGCTTACCATCTACTTATATGGTTTTATATTATTGTCTTCTCCCTGGAGTTTTGACATAATCCTTTGATAGTTTTATCAAGCTCAGGGATGCCTGTGATGGCCTTCAACAATGGTATCTCTATGCTTAGTTGTTTTAGTTCCTGGACTAAGTCAGATTCACTTCTATTTGTTGTTTCTTTAAGTCTTTCTAGAAATGGGAGTGGGAATGGAGCAGTAGGAGCAATAGTTTTCTAAGGTTTTTATTTCTTTTGAATGTCCTCTTTTCCTTTGGATTGCTCATTAGGAGGGCTTAAACTTTTATTTTCATTAAGGATTTCTGTGATGGTGAGTAGAGAAGGACTAGTCAGTGCTTTTTCTGAATATAATTGAACATTACTACAATTTATGGCATTTACTTTCATAGGTCCTTGTTCTATTCCATAAACATGGGTTGCTTGTCTATTATTAGGATTCGATATCAGTTGTGCAGGAATTATTGATTTACTTATTCAATGTGTTGTGGTTGGCTAGTAAGAGTAGATATCGACATTTATTGGGGGAACCTCTTTTATTGATTAAAATTTTATCGAGGTACCCATAGTTGATTTGTTTGTGAAATACATGGTTTTTGGGTTTATTGTGCTACTCATGGTTTGTGGTGATGTCCACTCTTGTGGAGATCAAGATGGTGGTCCCCATGTCTATGGAGGTGTTGGTTCAGACCGTGCCATCATCCATTGATTAGAAGGACCTATGAGAACAAAGTGATTTAGGTTTTGATTATAAGATAAATTGTCCCCTTGTCTTTGTATATAATTGATCTATTTCGTTGATTGGGTAATCTATATCAATTGATTATTAAGTATGAGAAGGAAGATGTAATTCTTTGTGTTATGGGTATTTGCATCACAAATACCACACATATCTGTCTTGTCAAGAGGGCGATTTTCAAGGACATGTTTCAACCTACATTTTGGACAATAAATAGCTAAAATTTCAATAGTGGTGTTAGTTTTTTCTTGCAAAACATCTGATTTGATATTCAATTGAACCAAAATGTTTGTTTTAAGATTTGAAAACTCCTCCATAAACTATCATATATCATTATTTTATTTCCCTATTTTCAACTTCCTAATACTAGCCCTTGTTCTTGAGTAGTTCTTGCATAATTCAATAATGTCATTGAGACCAAGCTTATTTGTCTCATTTTCCCATTTGGTTAAAGGATTCACAAGCAACATCATCCAATTCTTTCAAAAAAATTGTTTTGCTTTGTTCCTCATCTAATTCATATCCACACCTTTTAATGACAAAAAGAAAAAGATCAAGATAGTATTTCATGTTTTCATCTTATTTTTGTTTTATACAGAAGAATTCTTATTTTCTATCTCGTACCCTACAATAATCATGATATTTTTTTTAAAAATTATTTTTTATTTCATCCCATGTGTGAACGGATTATTGTTGTAATCTTATAAACCATCTCATAGTTGAATAATTGAGTGTTGAAGGAAACAATTTTAACTTTTGATTGTCAGATTTATAGTCATAGGTCTGACATAACACTTTGAATTCAAACAAGAATTAGTCAAGATCTTTTGTTGACATTCCCTTGAAAGCAAGCAACATAGATGGGTATATTTATTCATTGGGGTATTTTCATTTGGATTTAGGACAATAGGATAGATAAAGGTTATCCATGGTGGTTGAGTTATACTTGTTCCAACCCTATTTTTTTGAATTTACTATGTTTCCAATGTTGTCTCTTTTTTTCCAATAGAGATTATAAAAAGTCCTTTTGGGAGGTGGTGAACCATCAAAAGTGGTTGGAAGGCTACTTGATTGATTCAATACTTTAGTTTACAATATTGTTTAGTCTAAATTGCTTCTTTTGGAAGGATGCACCTACCTATGGGAATTGTTCACAGAGTTCATGTGAGGTTAATAATGGTTCCTCCTCAATAGTCTAAATTTATTTTTCTAGGTCTTTTAATACACTTTCTTCTTATGACCTACTACTACTTGTGCTTTATTAGGGGTTCTTAGAAATATATCTTCCCTTTGAATCTATTTGTTTATTCATAAATTTCTTTGATTTATGAGAAGTTTTTCTTAATCAACTATCAATTTAAAATTTTATACCCTACTGACACCTAGGAAATCTCCAACGGTGCCAAAAATGATAAGGGTCATCGTGTCCTCTTCATTTAGATGAATGTGTCATGTCGATCTGAATGGTGTCCAATGGCAGTCAACAATAGGGTATGCTAGATGGTTATTGTCAGTTTTTTGTTTGGAGTGTTTTGTGGATCATCTAATTCTAAGTTCTAATCTACTTGCTTGAATTAAAATCTAATCTATAACTTGTGGAAGAAAACACACTTGTTGAATTAAAAGTTCTTGGAAGAGAAACACACTTGCAAGAATTTGAAATTGTTTTAAAATAAACACATTTTTAGTCTATTTGCAAAAATGCAAATTGCATGAAATGAAAACACACCGCTAATTTATTTGATGGAAAGGGAAATGCTTTGGAAGGAAAATGTTGAAAGTAAGTTTGCTTGAAGCGCACACATTAACACACAATCTTGAAGATGAAACACATTCACAATACTTTGCATAAGAGAATGGATGACAAACTTTAGGACACACAATAGTATGAAATAAACATATAAATACCAAAATAAATCATGTTTCTTTGGTTGAGTGGATCCTTGATCTCTCTCAGAATATAATTAGAACACTCTTAGATTTTTAGAAACTTCATGAAATTAATTTCTCGTTACTTTTGAAAAATGCTTTCAATACTGAAAAATAGTGATGTTCAAACTATTCAATCTTTAATACCATATTCATCTCCCTTCTGTCATTAAAAGGGCGTGTTTCTATATTTCCACGTCTTACAATAAATGTCTTAAGATAAAGATACAAACTAACAAGATCATATTCTTATAGTTTTTACACCATATTCAATGAAAGCCAAAGGCTCAAGGTGTGCACAGACAAAAATTTATTGGTCAATTTCAACATCATAATGTATTAAACAAGACATTACAATATATGTGAAGAATATTCTAATATCACTCTCTAATAATAGGCTAGTTGTTCTAACAACTAACAATCTTGAAATCTCTCTTACAATATCACTACGTGATTTGTTGCAACAAATCACTTACATTAATAAACTCATATATTTATTGAATAAATCTCTCCACTAATTAATATCTAATTATGGAGTACAAACCTAAATTTCCTAATATATCTATGTTAAAATTAATTCCTAGCATTCCCCCCTCCCTTTAGTTCTAACATGGGGCGAGAAAATCGAATGTTAGTTTCAAATGATAATGCATTCGATTATAAACATTGAGGACCCTGATAATAAAAATTTATTTCAAGACTTATTTTAGATCTTACAATTAAAAAGGACTTTGACTCTCAAATGACTCTTAACAATGACTGACACTTTTATTTTTTGATATAAAATAAAAACGTGACACAACTAAATGACAACTCACAACTATAACTAAAGATTATTATTACAACAAACTCAATAATAATCAAATAATGACACTATGAAAGTTATGACTTTAGGCAGGACTTAGTACATACAGACTATGACTCACTTTATAAACAAAAAGACGCTAATACAAAATAAAACAAGCTTAAACCTAACACAATACCATAAATTACATTAAAACTAATGAATTTTTGAGACTCAACACGAAAACAAACTAATAAACACGAAATACTTAACATAACCTGAAAGCTTTAAAAACACTTTTATTAAACAAAACTGTAGTCGATGGAATGATGGCTCGGTGGACGGTGTAGAGCAGGGGTCTTCATAACTCGCCAAGGAGAATGGGTAGGCTGGATCATGGAGCTCGATGTTGTGAACAATCTTGTAGCAGAGTCACTTGTGAGGGATGTCGAGTCGAGTGCAGGGTTGGATCTGAGATTCAAAGCCAAGTGATCAAATGGTGGCCGATGTGCAAGATCTATCGACACAGAATGCCATATAGGGCGAATTCAATCCTTGAATGTAGCTCGAGGATCCAAAGATAAATGGTGTAACTTGACGAAGAGCAAAGGCTAAAAGAGGGGTATCCCCCAAAGGAGCGGAGTCGCACATTGAAAGATCATGTAGGTAAAAATGTTGTGCTATGAGTAGAGGGTTTTAAAGTAGATAATTCAACCAGCCATAGTCACCATGGATATCCACATTTGATGGAGGTTGGATCGCAGTGAACCGATGCAAAATGCAGCCAAAAACAATGCCAATGTGATCTGATTGTTAATTTCCTTGCAGTCTACCCACGATGCAGAATGCCATAGACAAGTCAACGCATTGATAGTTGTGTTGATTCTAGAATGCAATTCTCATTCTTGCAATATATGCAGGACTGAACTTATACGGCTAGAAGTGCATAGCCTAATTATGCATAGAATGTAAAACTCTAAATTTGGATGAGACTGTTGTATGGCCAGATGTTAATGCAGATAATATACGGCTCTATGTAAATATACTCTACATATTTTTTAATTTTAGATATATATATATATGCAAACAGGGACAGCATGTAGTGTAAAAATTTGTGAATAGGATGGAAAGGGTGGAGAGAAGGATGCAAGTGGATGGTGGAGCCACTGGGTCACAGAGGCTCTATATTGTTAGACCATTGGAAATATGTAAACAGAGTGAACAACAAACCAATGATATCAACAAGTGTTATGCAGTGTTTGATCATTGTGTTGTGGGGAAGACAAACAATGAGTGGAGGAAACCACAATATACTTTTTACATCATATTCAATGAGATCCCAAGGCTTGAGATGTGCACACACAAATAGATTTATTGGACAGTCTCAATAACATAATTTTATTAAACAAGACATTACAATATATATGAATAATATTTTAACAATCCCTAATAAGAGGTTAGTTGTTCTAATTGCGAACTCTCAAATTTATCTTACAATATCACTACGTGATTTGTTACAACAAATCACTTACACTAATAAACTCACATATTTATTTAATAAACCTCTCTATTAATTAATATTTAATTATATGGAGTAAAAATCTAAATTCACTAATATATCCATATTAGGACTAATTCCTAACAATTCTAACTAAGATCTTGTATTATTCCAAAACAATAACATAACAACATTTTCATGTTTGAAGGAAACCTAATTGAAAGGGCTAGATTTTGTTTCCTGCATGATTCATGATCTACATATGTTTGCAACTTCTTTGTCAGCGATAACCATCTATTCTCAGGGAATTAACAGATCAAAACATAGTACTTACAATCGTTCATAATAAAACTTCTATAAATACCATAGCTAAAAATAAATACTACTATTTTTTGAAAGTCTATAAACGGATGATAGAATTGTTTCCAAAAATATGCTAGACTACTTCTTATCAAGCATGTATGTATTGCATCAATGCACAATCCCCATGTGTTCTCTATCAAGCTTTCTAGCTCTTTGGAACCAATCTGGGCATCTTTGGAGCTAGACTGGGCATCTTTGGAGCTAGACTAGGCATCTTCGGCGCCAAACTGGTGATCTTTGAAGCTAGACTAGTGATCTTCGAAGCTGGTCTAAACTAATATTTAGGAGCCCTCTGTTGCCAAAAAATACCATCTTCAACTATTGTACATTATAATAACATGTACATACAAAACTAGGGTCTTTCCATGTAAATGTTAGAACAAAGTGGTTTAAACAGATAACAATACTTGCACATAATAACAAAGTTAAAATATCATTTTCTACTTTCAATTAATAAAAAGTTCTATTATGCACATTTAAATCCACTTAAAAAAAGAATACTTTTAAGAGGAAAATGAAGTAATGACTTGGATACAATAAGCCATTTTATGGGATCATCAATGTCATAAAGGCAACACTTCAATTTATAAGTAGTCTCATCTTCCCTGAAGTATGCTACATTATTGATTAGGATGTAACTTTCCATGTCTTCTTTTCATCTCATAAATTTTGTTTTTGTCTTGCTTATTTTACTAGATCTTTTTGTAAACGGAAAATATTGTTTCTCATAAATTTTACACCCATACATATTTCCACATGTTCCTTTTCTCTAAGTGTCCCATCTAAAACTCCCTTTTTTATAAATAATGGAACCAAATCCTCTATTTTTTTCATGTGCCCTTATAATTATTTATACTCGGATTTTGTTCTCTTTGATTTTTGAACACCTGAGATACAAATAATATCCCAATGCCTCTGTATAACCTACATTCCACATAGGATCAATGATTGTATATGAGAACTTAAATGCATGCTACCTTATTTTAGTTTCTAGAATTTCAATTAATTGTGGAAACCTGTTGCTTTCACTCTATTGGTTTGAATCAAATACCACGTAAATGAACAACGTGGAAACCCTTACCAATTCATTTCATCATCAATATAAATGTTATCGTTATTGTCAAAACACTTGTCATCTACATAAACTAGATACCTCACGATATCTCTATGATATCATTGTGTTGTGGGGAAGACAAACAATGAGTGGAGGAAGCCACAATGCTTAGAGAGGCCTCACAATACTTGATATGATACCAAATATAGTTTTTACATCATATTCAATGAGAGACGAAGGCTTGAGATGTGCACAAACACGTAGATTTCTTGGACAGTCTCAATAACATAATTTTATTAAACAAGACATTACAATATATGAGTAATATTCTAACACTCCTTAATAATAGGTTAGTTGTTCTAACAGTCAACCCTAAATTTATCTTACAATATCACTACGTGATTTGTTACAACAAATCACTTACATTAATAAACTCACGTATTTATTGATTAAACCTCTCCACTAATTAATATTTAATTATATGGAGTACAAACCTGAATTCACTAATATATCCATATTATGACTAATTCCTAACAATTCTAACTAAGATCTTGTCCTATTCTAAAACAATAACATAATAACAACAATTTCATGTTTGAAAGAAAACTGATTGAAAGGACTAAATTTTGTTTCTTGCATGATTCATGATCTGCAGTAGTTTACAACTTCTTTGTCAGCGATAACCGTCTAGTCTTAGGCATTTAACAGATCAAAACATAGTACTTACAGTTGTTCATAATAAAACTTCTATAAATACCATAGTTAAAAATATATACTACTATTTTTTGAAAGTCTATAAACAAATGTTAGAATTGTTTCCAAAAATATACTAGACTACTTCTTATCAAGCACATATGTCTTGCATTAATGCACAATCCCCATGTGTTCTCTATCAAGCTTTCTAGCTATTTGGAACCGGTCTGGACATCTTTGGAGCTAGATTGGGCATCTTTGGAGCCAGACTGGGGATCTTCGAAGGTAGACTAGTGATCTTTGGAGCTAGTTTAAACTAATATTTAGGGGTCTTTTGTTGCCAAAAAATACCATCTTCAACTATAGTATATTATAATAACCTATACATACAAAACTAGGGTCTTTCCATGTAAATGTGGTTTAAATGGATAACAATACTTGCACAGAATAATTAAGTTAAAATAATCATTTTCCACTTTCAATTAATAAAGAGTTTTATTATGCACATTTAAATCCACTTAAAAAGAAGACTTTAGGAAAATGAAGTAATTACTTCGATACAATAATCCATTTTATGGGATCATCAATGTCACAAAGGCAACACTTCAATTTATAAGTAGTCTCCTCTTCCCTTAAGTATGTTATGTTATTGATTAGGATGTAACTTTCCATGTCTTCTTTTCGTCTCATAAATTTTATTTTTTTGTCTTTTGTCTTTCTTGTTTATTTTACTAGATCTCCTTATAAACGGAAAATATTGCTTCTCATAAATTTTCCACCCATACATATTTCCACATGTTCCTTTTCTCTAAGTGTCCCATCCAAAACTACCTTTTTTATAAATAATGGAACCAAATCCTCTATTTTCTTCATGTGCCCTTATATTTATTTATACTCAAATTTTGTTCTCTTTGATTTTTGAACTCATGAGATACAAATAATATCCCAATGCCTCTGTATAACCTACATTCCATATAGGATCAATTGATTGTATATGAGAACTTAAATGCATGATACCTTGTTTTTGTTGCTAGAATTCTAATTAATTGTGGATCCCTGTTGCTTTCACTTTTTTGGGTTGACTCAAATACCCCATAAATGGACAACGTGGAAACCCTTACCAATTCATTTCATCATCAATATAAATGTTATCGTTATTGTCAAAACCCCTGTCATTTACATAAATTAGATACCTCACAGTATCTCTATGATATGACAAGGGAAACAACAATCTCATTAATGAGTATAAATGATAAATTAAGCCATCGTCCACAATAGTAAACACATTTTCACATATTAAATAATTTATACATCACCCCTCTTACATTCACAAGTAATATAAGTTCACAATCATATAAAACAACAAATATGCACACATGTTTTAATATGTCTGTCCCAACATATTAAGTCACTTTTAAAATTTATCAACAAGTGATAACAAAATGTATCCATGAACATAATAGCATAATAACAACTTGAAGGGGGACCACTTAGGTCTAAAAAATAGATACCTCATGGCTGAGCACTACAAAGGTCTAAGTTTTTCAAGAACTTTGAACATTGACATGCTAATTTTTATTACCTTAGGAGTATTTTGAAATTGATAAAGTGGTTGACCATATGAAGGTGTAAGTGGCTCAAACCAAGTTAAAAGGTTATGCAACGATATGGTGGAAGGAGGTATAGAGATAGTGTAATGTTCCTAACTAGACATATTTCAATAATATCAAATTCCTCAAAAAATTCTTTATTTAAATTTGCAATGAACAATAATAAATTGATACTCTGATTGCAAAAATAAATATAACTCGATAATTTTTGAAATGACATTTTATTTTGAAATTTGAACTCCTCTTACACAATGAAATTTATTATAATGTTGATTACAAGGATGGACTAACAGTTTATTACAAAGATTAAAATGAAAATATGAAAACTCAATTTTACCAGTTGTTTGTTGGTTGAATATTGAAACCCTTAGTGTTGTTATGATTGATCTGATATTCTGAGTTGTTGATATCTCTATGTTGAAATGTCTGACTTTTACAAATTCAAGTCATTTGAGCTAATATAATTGAGTAATGACCAAGTGCTAAAGCTGAACCAAACATCTAATAAAATACTAATAAATCTAACCCAAATTGTTGTAAAAAATAATTATAGACCAATGTTAGAATCAAATCAGCGTTCATCCAAATAATATATATGTCATATATGGATGTAGACCCCTAAAAGATAATGCAATTGTTGTCGGTATGCAACTGCAATATGTATCTACTAATTGCAATCTTTTCTAAATTTTTAAATATACCTAGTAGCTCCGGTATTATGAATTTTATGATAAAATAGAAGCTTTACAAAAATAATACTTATTCTTCTAACTAGAGAATCGACTTTATAATTGAAATCTAATTTATTACAATTGTAACAAATCGAATTCACTTATCTAAAACACATTGAAGTTCAATTGTAACTTCTGGATGAGATCGTCACTAACAATCATGAGAGTTTTCATCCTTAGATCAGGTATTACGAAAGATGGATGTTTTCATCCCCACAAACCGTTTTCAACCAATAAGAGTTTGTCCTTATGTTGAAAAATCTGAAGAACTGTGAAACTCAACAAAATGAGAAAATATATTGATTATAAACTTGAATGAATACAAATGAGAGAGAACTCTCAATGTATAAACTCAATTGACACTTTCAGAGTCAGGGTTACACTTTGAGGTTTAGGGTTTTACTTTTCACTTTTACCCTTTTCTTTTATTTTTATTTTTTTCTTTTTCTCACCATTTTCTTTTATTTCTAATAATAATAAAGTAATATTAAGTTGTCACTTTTTAATAAAATTAAAATTAAATTACTTAGACAACTTAAAAATATTAATTATATTATTTTTTACTTTATTTGAAAAGGGGAACATGACAATCTGCGCTTCCTAAAAATTGTTTGTCATCAACAATTGCAAGCTCAATTGCTCTGACTTTTGCCAACTAATTTTCTCTATAATACCTTGATCTCAATTCATCATTGGAAACTTGTAATTCCACATTCTAAATTCCTCATGTGATGCAGTATGTTCCTTTGACTGTATAACTTTGGATGACCTTGAAACCTTCTCCATACATCCATCTAAGAGATCAACAACATTATTGGCCAAGGATGAAGCGGCACTACAAACATTTGCATCATTTTGATCAAGAATAATTTGAATGTGTTGATAAGTGTATTTGCCTCTTACTAAATCCATCACATCTTTATCAAATAAGTGTTATAACAATCCATTGATAAATGTAGATTGCCCCGAATCTTGAATGTAATATATGTCTCTATCCAAAAGTGCTCTGAGTCCTAACACTAAAGCATGTAATTCCACAATCACTTTCACCATTGTACTTCCTAAAATATGGTACAAATCAAACTGTGTATAGGTTGGAAACAAGTTACAACAATCACAAATGAATTAAAATTTCACTCGAATCAGAACTATGGTAGCTGACATGTTTGTTCCCTTCAGTGGAGACCTTCTATGTACATCATCAAGTGACAATACCCCCTTAAATTGTGCAAACTTTCAGTTTTTCATGACTGATAACATCTCATGATCTGAAATTGTCAAAATCGATAACATGACACTGACACAACAACTACAAAACTGAATATCCACTTGTATGAGTGCAACTAAAATAATGTGGTCACTGATAATAGTGATGAAAACAGCATTAATAGTGGTATTTTGGTTCATAAATACCATGGGTATGTTTCCTTTATCACTTGTCGATAGTATCCCATCACCACACATTCCCTTCATGTCTTGTTGGTGATCTTTTGCACAAATATCTAAGTTTGGAGTTATTACACCATGCTTATATTGCACTACTCTAGTATTCATGTAAACTTCCCCCTGAGATCTTTTGGTGATTATAACTTCCTCAATAGGAAGGATATATCCAACACAATTCCTCAATGTTTGATGGTATGTTTTACTCAAGGGCAATCTCGAAAGTGCAAAATCAAATACCATGCAATGCTAATCCAAAGTAGACCAAATATCATAATGAGAAAATATCTCACCTAAACCATGTCATAAGAGTCATTACACACCTTGTGTCTACCCCAAGTGCTGACAAGTTTTTGTGCCTTCGTGATGCAAGGAATGATGAAGCCAACTTGTAGTATCTCATCTTTTGTGAATTCTCCTTCACACATCCAAGGGTGGCAAATCTATATGTAGCTTGATTCCTAAAACACCATGCCATGTTTAGTCATAAAATCTTGAATATCAAAATGACACCCATCTTGATTACCATCATCCAACATCAAGCATCCATTATGATTATCATCGTTAGGCCATCATCTATAACCATGTCTTCAAGTGTAGAACTTGGCTCCAAGGAGTGATCTATGAATTGTGAGCATTATTGATCCCCCACAACTTCGTTAGAATGTAAAACATATTTTATATGATTCCTCATTAACTCTTTTTCCATCCAAATGCATGGGATGAAAATATCGCTAGAAATAGTAATATTGATCTCATCAAAGCCTTTATCCTTCTTGTATCTCAAAAGATCTCCTGGATCCCATATGTAAAACCAATTTTGAACTTGAATCACAGAATCTATATGCCTTGTGTTTCAAGTTGTATTGTTGACCCTATCACCATTTTTAGAATGTTTACCATAATGACAAGAATCTTGTAATAGCATAGTATGAAGCAACAAATCTGAAATATAACCATCTTTTGCATAACTTGGGTTGTAATCAAGATGTTCACTTTCCTTTGCCGAATTAAAAATTGTTGAGATATCCTCAACACCTCCATCCTTGTGACTCAAAATTTTTGAGTTAGGATCAACATTCTCCTCAATTACATGGGTATCCTGAAATTCAATCATATACATAAATGACTCACCTTTTAGAAGATCGTTGGGTAGTCCATGGATTGACACATCTATTTCCATCTTCAGCGCTTTGCATTCAACTAGTGATGCATTTTCCTCCTTGACTTCATTGATATTGTTTTAACTATTTATAACTTAGACATGTAAATCCTAGGTTGTTAAAGGGGTTAAGTACGAAGGGTAAATATTGATGCATATTGTAAATAGATATATCAAACTTATTTACCCAAAATATAAACACAAATGAATAAATTCACTTATTTGGAGTGAAACGAGCATTGTTGGATGTCAGGAAGGCTGAAACAGGCTTGGAGATCAGTTATGAGTCTTTCATTTTGGAATCAATGTTGAAAATTGGCTTTGGATAGTAGCATGGTTATGAGGATAGTAGTGCAATGCACTAGTGTCTGAGGTGATGCGCTAGTGTTCTTTTGTAGATAACCTGCCTAAGACTTCCAAGGATGTTGTGAAAGGGTTTCAGGGACCTATAGGTGAGTTTTAAGCTTTTGATCATTCGTTTGTGTCCCTATTTTATTGAATATTTTTCAAAAAATAATGAACACTTGTACACATGAAACAACAAGAACAAATGCAAAAGAAAGAGAAAAACTGGGTTGTAGGATGGTACGATTATGTAGGACAAAACCCTTGTTGTTTTGGTCGCTACTTACATTAATCCCAATGATAGGGGTCTCAGATCACATGTAGTTCTCCCTTAGGAAACGTGCATAATCAGCGCACATGCTATGCTAGAATGACTTTCGCTTAAGCCCTTTTTTGGTCAAGCATGCAAGTCTATGTGTGTTGTTGAGTAATATGTAGAGTGTTGAGCTATACTATTGATTGATTTTTAAGTAATTATGTACCAAAGTAGTAAATGCTCGATGCAAAATGTCTTGTAAGGCTTTTTATATAGAAGGAACTTTGATTTGAATGTAAGACCCTTGTTCGTTGGCCGACAAGATGTAAAAAAAAAGATAAAATCATAAGAGAAGGCTCAAGAAAGGGTTAGGACCCAAAACATGTTGAAAAGGTAACCATTGGACATTGGCGCTAAACTAGACACTAGTGCATTGTGCTAGTGTCCTTTGAACACAAAAATGGGTGAAGAATGTGTAAAACAGGGCAGGTGGGGCTTGTGACTGGGATGGGATGACAAAGGACCACTAAGGGTGCAGCAAACATGGAAAAAAGTCATAAGAAGGATCAAAAGACCCAAAATGGCCATGCGAACAAGACTCACATTCATCACTAAGACCTTCCTGTGAAAGAGCAACAAATGACATAATACTTATAGTTGTTTGACCAAATTAGGGTGTGTACATTTGGCCCCTTTTATTCTAGTAATGCAATGAAATGGAAGTGTTAAGAGTAAAAGGAAAAATAAAATGGGTACTTGTACTTACCTGTGTGATCAATCTGTGTGGAGGTTGGATGTGCTCTAGGCCTTGGCCCACTTCTTGGCTAGAGAAGTGGATAGGAGCTAAAATGTTGTATGTGAAGAGGAAATCCATAATGTAGATGCCCCCTATACTAAATATGAATGATGAACTAAATTGTGAGGAATAAAACCCTATTTTGTCCCCACCCTAATATGTGAACTAAGTCATGAGAGGTATTTGAAAGTGTGAATAAACAAGCCCTACTTTCCCCACTATGGCATGTGAGTTCAATATGAGAAGTGATCTGTAAATGTGGAGTAACAAACCCTACTTGCCCCTATTCTGGTATGTGAACTGAATCTAAGAAGTAAATTGTAAATGTGGAGAAACAAGCCCTACTTTCCCCCACTCTGGTATGTGAAATAAATATAAGTAATTTGCTCAAAGGTCAAAATTGTCACTCGGCCTTCATAATCTAGGTCGCGTGACAATCTATGGATCAACCGCTACAATCGGCTATATGACCCAACCTTGTGCAATCTTGGGGGCATCCTAGTGACAATCTGAGTGTAATATGATAATCTATGTGTAGAGAATGGTACAATGTGCCATTCCATCTGTATAATCTAGTGAAATACTATGAGATCAAGGACATGTGCACTGCATCATGCCCCCAAACTTGATATCTAAGTAATGTAATTGCATGCCCCGTGTATAAAATTGTATGTGTATAAGGATGATGTACCATGTACATGCCCCCATAGTCATCATCTGAACCTAGAACTGTGTTGAAACCTTGTGTGAAATATGAGAATGTGAACTAATATCTAACAAGATCATGGTACCTTGTGAATCTAAGTCAACTTGTGTGTCTAAACATCTAAGTAAATCTGTGTATCTGAATATCTGAGTCAATCTGAACCAATCTCAATCAATCTGTGTGTTTGAACTAATCTATGTATTTGAATCAATCTGTGTATCTGAATGTCTAAGTCAATATGAACCAATATGAGTCAATCTATGTGTTTGAACCAATCTATGTATTCGAATCAATTTGTATATCTGAATGTTTGAGTCATCCTATGTATATGGATATCTGAATCATTATATATCTAGGTATCTAAATCACTATATATATGGGTATCTAAATCACTGTATATCTAATTATCTGAATCAGGAAATCTAGGTGTTTGAATTGATGTGAATAGTGTATGTATGCCCCCCTTTTGGTGAGAGAACCAAGACTGTGGTAAGGGTGTCGAACTAAAAGTGATGTCAAAAGTAGGTTAATGATAATTGACATGGCTAACGTGAGCATAAGATCGATTATTTTAACATTTGTACAAGAATTGTTTGGAAACTAGGACCAATATAGGCTTGTCACCTATAGTGAGTTTGTTAAGGAAATATAGGTTTTGTCATTTTGTGGATTCAAATTGATTGGGATAGTAGTGTAACTAATATAGTGCAGGGGATGTCATCATCGAGTCCCATGCACAAGAAATGAATCAAAAATTAGAGCTATAATTCTAGAGATATCACGTTTAGAAGAATCTAGTATGAGTTGGCGAAATTTGCGTGCAAGGTCAACCTTAGGTAGGTGGCATTTTTAAAGCATGGCTTAAATAGGTTGGTTGATTGGTTTGACAAATCATTTGAACCACTTGACTTGATAGAAATTATTGCTCTGAGTTTAGAAACATGTTGAGGAGATGAGGAACGAACGTGACATGCTATGAGGAGGTGGAGGCTCCCATCCAAGTCAAGGAGGAGGCTACCCTCGTAAGGAATCTATCACATTTCCTATTTTTTTTAAGATTTTTAAATTTCAATAATTTTTACCCTAATTTGATGAGTTTAGGGTCTTGTTTAGGAGGATTTCACTAGTGTCCCCAAGACTACGCTCGTGTCCTTGGGTGTCGTTGGGTACAATGCCATTGTTTAACACTATTATCCTAGGTGGAGCGTTAGTGTCCACTAGAGTCAATTTTCCTTCTGTTTTGTGTTTTAATGACTACTATTTCATGTTTATTTGTCATTCAGAGATGTTAATGCCAAATTTGGATGTGTTTTACGGGCAGATGTGTGTATGGAGTTCTGGAGTGCCCAGGTGATGAAGTGTTTACATGGACTACCCCTGACAAATGATGAGAGGACAATGATCGATAGAGATGGTTTGAGCCAGATGGCATCACTTGTTCTGATGCCCTAGGATTGCCATATGATGACAGTGTTATGCAATAGGTGAAACACTGATATTTATACATTTTGATTTCCCATTGGGGAGATCACTATGACGTTGGAGGATGTCTATAGGATACTAAGATTGTCCATTATTGGTCGATGGGCAGTGTTACGGGGGGCTACTAGAGACAGAGCTATAGAGTGGGCCATGAGGTACTTTGCAGCTTTGTTCGTGGAGACCCATCGGCCAAGGAGTTGCAGTGATGTGATATTGTCTTTGATTGTTACAACTAATGTTCTGCAATCGCAGAAGTTTTTGGCATTGCTATTGGCTTCATTTGTTGTGGATAGGAGTGGGGTATTTATCTCATACATGATGCATGGTATAGTGCAAGATATAAAGGAACACGGGACCGTATACAGTGGGTCGCACTAAGCTATCCCACTTGTATCGATATTTGTACCATTTTACTCAAGTGTTGTGCACGTGTGGCATTGGGTCTTCGACATTATTGCATTGTTGGGCTTATGAGCATATTGCAGTGGCTAGAACAAAGGAGTTTATATGGATGGATTGGGCATACCCACAGATGTTTGCAGAGAGATGGACTGGTATGACTCATGTGCAATCAAGGAGCACGATGCACTATCAATAGGTGGTAGATCGATTGATAGCTTGAGACATTATTTGGAGACCCTATAGAGGCTTTCAGGGGTGGCCTAAGGATGGTGTTCAGCGGAGATAGGTTCAAGTGAGCTACTAGGAGCATGACCATTGAGTCAATGTATTTGAGATATTTTAGTATGAGAGAGTGGCACGACATTTTGGTGTAACTCAGGATGTGCCACCCATACCATGGGTGTGGTTGAGGAGTTATCGGGTGCCAATGAGGCTGGGTTGTGATGGTTCAAGGGTAATGGTGGTATAACAGTGAAATTACATTGCAAAAAGAATATTACACACAAAATAATATGTTGTATTGTTTCGAAATCAATTTTTACAAAGTGAGGTGAAGCTTAAATAACCTCACCAATGGTTACGGAGAGAAAACTATTTTTCCTGTGTAGCTGTTCATGAAGCTTTTTAAGCTTCACCTCACTTTGTAAAAATTGATTCTGAAATAATACAATATATTATTTTGTGTGTAATATTCTCTTTGCAATGTAATTTCACTGTTATACCACCATTACCCCTAGGCCATCAGTGGTATCAAAGCATGGTAGCATGGTTGTTTACGAGGAATGAAGATTGATGAAATTTGAAGCCGTGGTTGGGAATCTATATACACAATTTGTACATTAGTTTATATTACAACGCCTCCAGGGAAATTAGTATGGTTTTTTTAAAATAAACTTGTCAATTTATTTTATTTTTGACTTCTTTCAAATACATTGAGACCTCTGAGTTATGTCCTATACGTATCAAACATGATAGAATGTGCATTTTTCTTGAATTGATCAAGACACTTAGAGCGCCTATAGCTTGTATCACACATATAAGTATGGCATCCTTTGTGATGAGAAGAGCACAATAGGAGAAATGCATTATGTGGTGAATTCATACATATGGGACAGAGAGCATCTTCCCACTCTTCTTTGACAAAGATTATTGCATCAGAAAGGTTTACATGCGACACTTCCCTGTCAAGGGAACAAGCATTTAGTTGATAAGGATAATGTGCTCTGGATTTTCGTGATGGAAATATGAAATTATTTCTTTCCTTAGCCATTGGAAAGAAAGATATCGCAGACCACCTTCAATCAACCTAGAAATTGATAGGGTCAAAGTTCAAACCCTAACGTCTTCTCTCGGGCATATGTTCTCCTTTAATGTTTGCGGTTAATGCACCCACTGGAAATTTATGCCTACAAGAGCAAGCTACAGACGCAGGGCAAGCTACATGAGCGCAAGCCACATGCAAGAGAAACTGTGTACAGTTTGTGGCGCTCTCTCAATTAGACAAAAATTGAAATACACATACAAAAGTTGTCTCAGGCCCTCACAGCACACTATCGGGCTTCATCATTTGAAGCATCATGCCTATATGGCGTCCTTGAGATAAGAATATTCAGTGTTTGTTTTACTTCAATGTTGCATAGGGTTTGCTAAATTTTTATTCTCATTTTGTGGGCCCCATTAAACAAAAGCAGCAATAAAGGAAACTAAGAAGAGAGTAATCTAGTTTCATCATGGTGAAATTTTTTAACCTATATGTACATATATATTTAATTTTTCCACCTGCAAATTAAAGAATATAGAAACTGTCTCTCAGATGTGTCTCAGGCAAGCTTGCAGGCAAGTTAGATAGTTGAGTTTTCTTGGTTACTTGCACAAGAGAAGGTCACAGGTTCCAAACCTATAA
The DNA here is from genome assembly GCA_037957365.1 of Torreya grandis. Lineage (NCBI taxonomy): Eukaryota > Viridiplantae > Streptophyta > Pinopsida > Cupressales > Taxaceae > Torreya > Torreya grandis. Next base: position 4,116,403 of record JARHVA010000605.1, on the reverse strand, counting down.
ACAAATTTCCTTTTTACATTTGATTTTTTTAGAATATGCCTTTTTGAAAAGGAATATTCTATTTTTTTTAAGACTTTGTAAAATGAATCGGTGATATAAGGGTGTAAGTTGTAACATTGATTATAACTTTTTATAACACATCACCATTTTGTCTAAAAGTGGTCACATGACTAGTCAAATTATAGGTTTTCAAACATTATGGACACAATGGCATAGTTTATTTTGTGTTTTGAAGCATTCATATATGATTTTTTAAACAATGTATAAAGGTGCATTATCGGTGGACATCGACACCTTCAAAATGAAATTTTCATGTCACTTCTTACTTGTGTTGTCGACAAACACATCGTCCTTTACAAGTCCCTCAGGATCCTCATGATTGACAAATTGTGAGTGTCATACTGGACGCTAGAGGATATTTGGACGCTGGAGGACAATTACCCTCTCCAGTTAGCTATTTGCTCGAAGTTTGGGTTCAATGCTGGAATGGCATTTTGGCTTGTGTTCTTGCTTTCAGTTCCATTTTTGGCTTTCTATATTTGATATTCATGACATGGAGCGGACAAAGTTGTTTTTGTTTCTTTCAATGCACGACTTCCCACCTTTTCCCTGAGAGCGAGAGAAGATTTAGGCATTGGTTGGACTTCGATCAATCATCGATGACAGTACAATTTGATAAGGGTTGCTAGCACCAACAGTGTTGAGTAAAGGTTATCACTGTTTGTTGAGCATCATAAAGATGTGCCATATAGAGTACGAGTTTGTCACTTGGATGGGTTCCTGTGTAGGACCTTATATGGGTCGATGTAGTTGGACATGCCCAATCGTGTTCTACTATAAAACGATACAATGATCACCAGGGATGAACAGGTTTGATCATGTTCATCAGTGATTTTTTACCATAACTCACAGGGGTGGGCTTCTTTATGAATTGGCATAGTTTTTGGTCAGTGCCAAAGGTACAATGCACCACTAGTAGTTGCGACAGAGTTTCTTTGATGACTTCAGAGTCATTTCTCTAGTTCATTCATTTGCTACCTCTTTGAATCAAGGGGGAGTTTGTTAGATTATTTTAATGACCCAAAGTATTTTGTTTATTTTTAATTAGTTTGTTTTAATGTTTATAATAAAATTGGTTCATGAGAATCGATTGAGACTCGGAACTAATTGAGAAAGCCTATAAAGTTTTTTACCTTTCTTTAAATAAAAGAGATAATATATTATTCTATTTTGCCAAATGATTTACCAACAATGTAAATTTTGAATTATTATTTCTCGGTCTTGGTGCCAACATGGAGTAGGTCGAGACCCACAACAGTTAATTTGGTTCCAATTCTGATGATGGAGCGAAATCTAGTGTTGGGTATACCCGATGTAAATGACGTAAGAGCAACCAATGCCAACATGGAATGGTGGAGACAGCATAGATGGCCGCCATTATTTCCATGAGATGAGGCTATCATGGAGGATGTATTAGATCCAAAGCCCATTAGGATGGCTAAGGGTACGTTGTGATTATAGATTTGTATGTGTTATTTAGTTTAGTGTTAAACTTGTCGATTAGATGTCTAATGCATTGTGTTTGTGTGTGTAGGTGGAAGACACGATGAGTATTGGGAGACCATCATCGAGGTTGTGTTGCGAGAGTTGACACAGCACATTCTTGTTGATGTCATGGACAATGGGCTGGTGGAGAGGGCCACAGGAGTTGCAGGTATTCATGCTCATCTATTTGATCAAGCGACCATTTCCACTACAACATAGAGACGAGCAGTTGCGGTTAGGGATGGGGCACACACTGAGTTGCAGAGGCAGGGTATGCCCCCACTTGATATTCTGGGTGGGGTAGGTGGTAAGATCTTGGATGGTTACATTTATCTACAGCGAGAGTATGTGGAGCTAATCGTCGAGTTGGCAATACTACGAGATAGAGAGAGGAGACGCAAGTCTCTATCAAGATCTAGAAGGGATGCGAGGGTGTCTAGTTCCAGTGTTAATGTATCTGAGAGTGAGAGTGAGGGTGGTTCTAGTGACCTAACTCTGATCATTTAGTGATTATGTATATTTGTACTAAAACTTGTTTCGAGTTTTATATATATATATGGACCTTTTGGTATATGGGCATTGTGTTATCGAGCATCTTGATTTATGGCATTGTTTATTGGATTGTGTTTGATTGTATTCATTGCTTATGTTTTGATATAGAGATGTGTTTGTGTGGCTAATGTATGGGAATGGTTTGCTCATATGTTTATGGATGTATCTTGTTTAGGAATGTTAGTTGTTAGTATAGTTGTTATAGAAGTATCATAGTATAGCTGAGTGTGGATCATGTGACTGCAACCTGTACTATCTGAACCCTGAAGGCAAAGTAAACAAGTAACCATACTACTCATGTTTTGTAGGTGTAGTAGACTCTAAAACTAATATTTCTCGTGGTGCGTTGTTGGTAACTAGATGTGTAGACTCTGTAGCAAATAGCTTAATCAATTGTTGTACTAAAATTGTGCTCTTATGTGTATTATGCCTTGCAAATATCTTAATTGGTGGTTAAATTGAAACTATGCTCTAATATATGTGATTATTGTCATATATCTTAATCGATGGTCGAACTGAAACTATGCTTTGATCTCTGTGATTGTTGCCAAATATCTTAATTGGTGGTCAAACTGAAATTGTGCTCTGATCTCTGTGATTGGTACCAAATATCTTAATCGATGGTCAAATTGAAACTGTGCTCTAATCTCTATGAATGTTGCCAAATATCTTAATCGATGGTCAAACCAAAAATGTGCTCTGATTCATGTGGTTATTGCCATATATCTTAATCAATAGTTGAACTGAAACTGGTGGTGGTGTTGGTTTCCACTTTTTTACCATGTTTTTATAAGTAGATTGATCTATGTGAACCGGCTTCCATCTCTATTGAATCTGTAGTGTATGAGATCTCACATAAGTAGGTGTCCTAGAAACCACATGGCTCGTATAATGAGTAACCAATGGTTCATTAAAAAGAACAACCTCGGATAACTCACTCATAGAAGAGTGTGATCTAGGAGAGTGTGGAGGATACTCTGATTCCCCCTGTGTGAATGCTATAATGTCTCTGTCAACACATTGATCAATACGATCTTTGAGTGCACAACAATTATTGTCCCAATGTCCATTGATTATGTGATAGTTGCAATATGGTTTGTTTCTTATTCTTTGCAAACAATGTGTTGGATGATGTTGAGCAGGAGGAAATGTGATCATCCCCCTGTCTAGTAATATGAATAATATATCATGAGGCTTATCTATGTCTGAAAACTGTATGGCCCCATTGTTGGTGCCATGTACTCTATCCATTATAGGAGATGCTTTGTAAAGTGGCTCTTTGCCTTTGTTGAGTTACATAATTAGTTATTTTTGTTCCACATTTTCCTTACTCATAGGTGGATTAAGTTCTTGTACCATATTGGATGATTGTGGTTGTGAGAGATCTAAATCCAAATCTGCCTCTGAATCTGTCTCAACTAATCCCAATTATTCTAATGTCATAGTTGTGTAACATATATGTTAGGATGATTTGGATGTCTCATGTAGTAGTTTTTCCTTAAGAGGGAAGATGAGACCTCTAGCAAAGATGTATTGTACCTCTAAATCTATCAGTTGATAGATCCACTGCTGCATACATGATTTGAATTGTAAGATGTAATCACTCACTATTTTTGACTTACCCTGGTGTGGTGAAGGCAACCTCTCATATGTGGCTCGAGGCCCTTTATTTTATATGTAATGCATGAAAAAGACTTCTTCTAGCTCATCATATGTATGTAGTGAACCACTGGAGAGTGAATGATGAAACCAATATGATGCCTCACCCTCTAGAGTTTGTGGAAATAACATTAAGAGAATCAAAATGCTAGTGACATGTGACATAGCCTTCCTATAAACCTTAAGGTGCAAGTATGGTTCTCCATGTCCATTGAAATTTTGTAATATTGGTATCTGAAACTGATTTGGTAACTTTGTATTGAAAATTATGTGTGGGATAGCTCTGATGTGAATAGCATTATCATCAACCCAAGAGTAGTATGCTTTACTTTCCAGGCTGAGTCGGTGTACTTGTTGTAAAGCACCCATGACATGCATCAAAGAGATTACCTCTTGTAAAGGTATATTAACATCATCAAGAGGTTCGTTTAATTCCTGAATCTTATTATTAATTTTAACCATTGGTACACTACATCAGGGACCTTTGGTTTTGTTCACCATAACCTTTGCAGAGGTGATAGCTTGACCCTAGTGAGAGGGAAATGGCTTATCACCCTCGTGGAGGTTATGATGAGAAACAAGGTTTACTATAGTAAGAGGGGGGTTAAGAGAGATTCATTGGTATCTCTTATTTTGTTAATTTGTAAAGAAGTATCCTCTGTTAATGGACTAGAAGATATATTATTATCATGTGAATGTAAACTATGTAAATTATGAACATGAGTTCGTTTGTGTTTATCCGAAGACATTATCATTGGAACTATCATTTGATAAGTAATCAATTTGAACATGAGAGATGGGTGAAGTAGGAAGAAAACTAGAGGACTAGGCTCAATGGTTCTTCACTAAAATCATAGTAACCATCGTTATTCCAAGGTTCATCAAAATCAGAGTTTTATTCACTTGTACTTTGATAAGAGTAGAAGAATTTTCATTCGCGTGCTCACTAAGAGAAAAAGAAGAAGAAGATTTTAACTTTTTAGTACTATGTAATGGATCATCATGTGTAGGTGCAATGCAATGCATGTATTCACTAGCTATAAGTGGAATGCATGTATGATCATTATTTTCAATCTTGGAGTCAAGGGTAGAAAAAGTAGCAATCATGTTTTCATTTGGCACATTATGACATGTAAGATAAGGTTTAGATATATTTGAATTATCAACATTTTGCAAAGAATCAATGTGTTGAGCTTGGAATGTAAAAGAAGGTGATAAAATAATCTCATCCACTTTAGTCTGTGCATCAGTAAGAGGTGCAATATCATTTGTACATGCTTTTTCAAATTGAATTGAGAAGGGCAAAGAATATGCATTGTTCTTTTCTATATTGCACTTATATTGTTTTAATTTGAATAAGGAGGTAGCAAAAGTGGTTGAAAAGCTAGAATCACATTGGAACAAAATACTATCAACAAGAGATTCTTCTGACGTTATATTGTTAGTTTGATTTTGAGAAGTAGGAAAAGACAGAAGAAAGAGAAGATGCATCTAATCTATCTTTATCAATGTTTTCACTGTCATGCTCATAGTAATCATAATATCCATCATTACAACAATAATAATCATCATCATTATAAATGAAATCATTGTCATATGCTAATGTGCAATCTTGAAAATTTGTCTGTTCATTCTCATAATTATGAGAAAAGTTTAGATATTCATCAACTGGGTGAAGGGCAAGAGGCTTCTTGGACGTCATTTTAAACTTGCCAAAAAAGAGAATGCAAACAATGAACAAGCACATAATAGGTAGAATACAATCCAACATAGATATATTCGAAAATTATGCTAAATATTCAGCGTAATGTGTAGGAAGAATCAGAATTTTACTTGAAAATGTAAGGTCTAATATTTAGATGTATAAGGACCTAGTATGCGGATCTAGGGTTTTTGAGGGTTTTGTGGACAACATTTAAAGTGTATTAAATTAATGAAACCCTATTAGACAATTGATTTGGATTAGTTAGGTTGTGTAAAAATCAAGAAAAAATAAAAAAATTATAAACCCTAATTTATTACACAAAAATGGAGAAAGTAAATCCAAGGATGGAACTAAGGTTGTAAAGCATTATTCGAAGTAAGTGAAGTTCACCAAATAATTTAATTGTTTAGGACTTAGACATGTAAATCCTAAGTTGTTAAAAGGGTTGGGTGTAGAGGGTAAATACTGATAAATATTGCAAATAGATATATCAAACTTATTTATCTGAAATATAAGCAGAAATGAAGAAATTCATTTATTTGGAGTGAAACATGCATTGTCGGATGTCAGGGAGATTGGAACAGGGTTGGAGATCAGTTAGGAGTCTTTCGTACTAGAATCAGTGTTGAAAATTGGCTTTGGATAGTAACGCAGTCAGGAGGAAAGTAGCGCACTACGCTAGTGTCTGAGGTACTGTGCTAGTGTTCTTTTGTGGAGAAACTCCTTAAGATTTCCAAGGATGTTGCGGGAGGGTTTCAAGGCCCTATAGCTGAGTTTTAAACTTCTGATCATTTGTTTGTGTCATTGTTTTGTTGAATCTTTTTCAAACCCTAATGAACACTTGTACACATGAAACAACAAGATCAAATACAAAAAGAAGAGAAAAAATAGGGTGTGAGATGTTATAATCACGCGGGACAAAACCCTATTGTCTTGATCATTGCCTAAATTAATCCCAATGATAGGGGTCTCAGATCATATGTAGTTCTCCCTTAGAGAACGTGCATAATTAACACACATGGTGTGCTAGAATGACTTTCGCTTAGGCACTTCTTTGATTAAGCATACAAGTACGTGTGTTGTTGAGTAATATGCAGCATGTTGAGTTATACTATTGATTGATTTTTAAGTACTTATGTACCAAAATAATAGGTGTTAGATGTAAAATGTCTTGTGAGGCTCTTTATATAGAAAAAACTTTGATTTGAATGTAAGACCCTTGTTCGCTGACCGATAAGATGCAAAAAAAATATAAAATCACAAGAGAAGGCTCAAGGAAGGGTTAGGACCCGAAACACGTTGAAAAAGTGACCGTTGGACAGTAGCACTGAACTGGACACTAGTGCACTGCACTAGTGTCTAGGACTGCGCTAGTGAACTATGAACACAAAACTGGGTGAAGACTGGACAATAGATCAGGGGGGGCTATGACTAGGATGGGATGATAAAGGACCATTGGGGGTGCAGCAAACAAAGAAAACAAGTCATAAGAAAGATCAAAAGACCCAAAATGACCACATGAACAAGACTCACACTCATCACTAAGATCTTCTCATGAAAGAGCAACAAAAGACAGTATTTGTGGTTGGTTGACCAAATTAAGCTTTGTATAGATGTACGTGCAATCATTAAAAATCAATAAAACATATTCTACTATCAAAGGATCTTTACCCTCACCTTGCATGTTGGATCCCTCTTGTTCTTGCTCAATGACGTCTTGTGGTTCTGAATTTGACTGTTCTTCTTGTTACATAATTTCTTCCTTAGCAATCTTTTGAGGTTTTGACTTTCCCTCTTTCTTCTTCAACCTTCTACTTTTATTTTGTTCATATATCTCCAAGAATTCTTCAAAGGTTAGTAGACCTTAGGGTTTTTATCATATGCATCAAAGACAAGAAGTTGGACCTCATTTCTATCACACTATTCTTTTAACCATGCCTCATAGATAGGCTTTTTCTTTCGTGATCTTCTAAATAAAGTTAAATCTTCATATAAACTACTCCAATAACTGGTTCTTAAAATCTTGGATCTTCATTCGCTCCCAGATATCCTCAATATTTTACTCTGTTGATATCTCCTTGTTGAAATGCTTGACTTTTACAAATTCAAGCTGAATTGAGCTGATTTAATTGAGTGATGATCAAGTGCTAACATTGAACAAAACATTTGATAAACTATTGATGAATCCAACCCAAACTGCGATACAAAATAATTATACATTGTTGTTAGAATCATATCAGTGATAATTGACACTTTTAGGGCTAGGGCTACACTTTTTATTCCTAGGGTTTTGTTTTTCACTTTTACTATTTTTCTTTTATTTTCATTTTTCCCTTTTCTCACGCTCTTATGTTATTTCTAATAATAATAAAGTAATATTAAGTTGTCACTTTTTAATAAAATAAAAAATAAGTCAGTTAAACAACTTACAATATTAGCTTTATTATTTTTTATTTTATTTGAAAAAGGGGACATGACACATAAATGAATAGACGGGGTAAGGACAAGAATACCATTGGGAGATGATGGTTGCAAAGCAAAAAGGCAAATTTATACCTCCAAATTATGAATTAGATTTGTTGTAGAGGCTACAAGACTTGAGGCTAAAAAAAATAAGTGTGAAAGAGTACAAAGAGGAGCTCTACAAAGTCACAATTTGGGCTAGCCATAGTGAGATGGACTAAGAAAAGGCGGCAAACACATCAATGGACTATGATTGAATATTCAAGATGAAATCGGCCTAGTGAGGTTGCATATGGTGGAAGAAGCATACCATTAAACTCTAAGGGCAGAAGAGAAGTAATCTAAATGGCAACAAAGTGTGTAAAAAGAAAAAGGAAGGTTCAATAATGGTAGTGGCCAGGGATCCCATGAAAGTAATAAATAGTGGAATGACAATGAATCTAACACTTCTCAAATGACAAATCGACAAGCAAGAGAAGCCACCTCTAGAAGAGCAAGGGGCAACTATGGAAGAGGAAGAGGAAAATCTTTCAATGGAACATCCTACAAATGTTGGGACTTTGGTCACCGTGCTTTTGAGTGTCCTCGTGCACAATGTGATGGTGAGAGAAGAAGAAATGAAGGTAGAGTGTAAGTTGCACAATTAGATGTAGAATCTATAGCATCACCTAAGCATATGGAAGACCCTCAACAAGGAGAGAATTTGCTAGCAAGGAGGAGCTAGCAAGGAGGAGAGTCTTGCACGTTAAGAAGAAAATTGGAGGAAGAATGCCAAATAAGACACATTTTCAAAACCAAGTGCAAAACAAACAGTAAGTGTTGCAATGTTGTGGTTGATAGTGAAAGTTCGGACAATTTAGTATCCACTAAAATGGTATGCAAGCTAAATTTGATGCGTACACCACACCCAAGACCACATAGAATGTCTTTGTTATTAGAGTGGCATGATATCACTTTAAGGGAATGTTATGAAGTGGATGTGCAATTTGGTAAATATTTGGAGCAGGTCTTGTGTGACATCTTATCCATGGATTTTTGTCATGTTTTGTTGGGAAGGCCATGGCAATTTCATAGTGAAATGTTGTATGATAAAAGAACTAACACCATGAGTGTTAAAGAGGATGGGTAAAGGTACATTTTAAGCCCCTTAAAGGGAAAGGATGACAAGGATGAACATAGGAGCCATCTTATCATGTGTGTTGAAGGAAGAGGTAGAAGCTCCTCGTTTATCCAAAACAAAGGCAAAGGAGGTTGAAGGGTTGCTTATTGCAGTTGGGAAGAAGATGGAATAGGAAATTTTGTTATCAGTATAGGTGTGTACAACAAAGAAACACGAGGTGGTGTTGAGATTAGGCTAAGAAGGTCAACCCAATGTCAGTGGGGGTTCGAATGGAGATAGTGCAGAGAGTGCTTGGTGGAGGACAATTTGCAATCTAGCGGGTGGTTGGAAAATATGGAGATACCTCACATGGTGGAAGGGCACACCGTGGCTTTATGTCTCAAGCCAAAATGATGATTCTACCATCTAGCCAAAAGTTGTGAGCATTAACCTCACAGACTCTTACTTCAAGTGTTTGATGCAAGAGCATCCAAGAAACCAAGTAATCTTGCATCACCCAAAATGATTATCAATGTTTGTACGCATCCGGGTCCATTTGACAACAGGGGAACGATTTAAACAGATCTCTAAGCACTAGCAGGCTCCTATAAGAGAAGTGATTCCAATCATGGAGGTGGAGAGTTCTCAACCTAATGACAAAATTGCCCTATGTTAACTGACGATTACAAAACTATCGCTCTACATTAAGCAACAGTTTCACCGGCAACAACTGCACACTCCCAGTAACAGTGCAATAATGTTCGAGTATCCATTTTGAGTGTTTTCAAAATCCACGAGGATTCCAAGATTCACTCCACATAGCACAAAAGGGACATGAAGGATTCAAAGTAGGTAGGTTGGAGTTAGAGGATCTTACCAAGAGAATCAAGGGGCTTGGATATGAAGCACAAAGAAGCAGACAGTGGTGTTTAGTCCAAAAAGGGACTATGTGTGTCATTTTTCTCGTGTTGTAGTCATGGGGAGAATGAGTGAGTGTGGTGTGTGTAATCTCTATACTTATTCAAGAAAGATCAATTACATTATGTTTGGCTTACAATCTCATATTGATATGAAGCCTACATCAAGGCTATATGATGAAAGAAGGAGGTATAAAGAAGCATAATTATGGTTATTAATGGTTGTACCCTAACCACACACTCATAAGAGTATAAGAAGCAATAGTATCACCTTTCCTCTTACCAAGGTGTGTCCCAGATAAATTGGTTGAGCAATAAATTCCCTTCCAATTGACTAAGATCATATATGGACTCTACCAAAACATTAAGGTGGCCATAGTGCATACATCACCTATGATTCAAAGTAGGCAAGACTATATTTCAACAATGGCCCATTCTACACAAGATATTATTGAGAATATTGGTCTTTATTGATAATATTCCTAGTATACTAGACCCATAAGAATTTTATCAATTAAGAAACAAGGAATCTATAGGATGAACCATGGTAGGGTTTGAAGAATGCACATGCATGGAAAAGTTGTCAAGCCCTTTGATAACAAGAAGCACAAGTAAAAGACCTAATCCTAAGAAGGGCAAACAAAAGAAACTAGGGTTTGAAGATTGCCTACTAAAACCCTAAAAAATATAGACACCAATGAAGGGGAAATCATAATTCAAATCTGAAAATCAGATTTTTATTGTAGAAATATAAAACCCTAAGAAGGAAGGATGAAACCCTAAGGCAAAAAACATAGAGCTTATTGCACCCAGTACAAAGATCAAGTTCACCAAAATGTTTTAACTTATTTGGGATTTAGGTAATCTAAACAAGTATAAAACTATTGAAATTCAAATTGCACAAAATATAACATTCAATATACATATCTGAATGTAACAAGGAGATTGATTGTACTTACTATTTATAGAAATGATCAAATAAGAGAGAGATAAGACACTTAGCTAGTATTTTGTTCTATAATGTTCACTCCTTGTGTACAGTGATTTAAAATGCTTTGAAATAGCTTTGTGAATGCTCAATTCAAGAAATAGACTGTCAGAATCTAGCAAGGACGTTCCCAGCAAAAGCCCAGATACTTATGACAACCAATATTGTCCACCATTTGTCGGTACTATCCTTGTGTATTCTTTTCGTCTGTTCTGCATCTGCCTATCTAGATGATTTATGTGTAATTTATGATAATCATGTGCACGTATCCAAATTTGCCTTTCTTTGTCTTGAAACCCTAGCTCCATTTTCAAGACCTAATTGATGAAAGCCATGGACATTTGTCAAAAGTAAAGGGCATAAATATATGTAGTTCCAAGGTTTTTGTTGTGTATTGTTTAAAGAGAGTGTGCATGTTTGAGAGGAGATTTTCTATTTTTTTGTCAATGCTCATTGAAGTATAATGTTGAAGAAATAACTATGCATTCACACAATTAATAAAATAAAAATTGTTCAAGTTAAGTTTTTTTAATTGATAAACTTGCATAGGATTTGCACCTAGCCCCATCAGGTGGCTCATTATAACACAAAGCATGCCCAAAGACTTGCACCTAGACTCGTTCAAATGTGATAATACCCAACAAGACTTGAACTCGGTTCATCATCATTTTAATCACTAGCTAGAAGATATCTACATTATTATGTGAGGTATAATTATTATTTGGACTATCGTGCAAATTTTGTAAAATTATATATAATGTTTATTATTAACAAAAGACATTCACCACAATGCCTCCTCAAAGTTTGTCAACTAGTAACGAGATTAGTTGAAATCAATTTTTTAGAGGAATAATATTACTTAGGACACAGAGGCCATACATACATACATATGTCAAAAGTTCACTAATAGTAAGTCCCATGCTTATGAACCTTGCATTAAACACGTGGAACTCAACATATACTTATTAAGAGTTTTCTGTTAACTAGATGTGCCCACCACCTTAGAAGTTTTAGAAAATCAGAATATCAAAAGAATCTATTAGTTATGATCTTGATCAACTGCTGGTTTTGGCAGTGCAATCAAATAACTCAACTTTGTGACAAATACTACACAATTAATTGTTTAATGCCTTCAATTGGGCATTGAATGTGCTTACACAGCAAGCATGGTAGCAACCAGATGGCAGCCTAGTTATCTGGTTTTTTTACAGATTTCCCATATTTCTCCCTTGACAATTGTTTACAGCAATGCCTCTTGAGTGACTGTTTGCAATAATACCAATGGGAACTTATTATATCACTAAATTGCTCAAGCATCTTGTCCATGCATGCCATGAATCAATCTCGGATATTCCAATTGCATGTAAAAAATAACCATATAGAAAACACAGCGTGAAAAAACTATTTACAAATTCATCTCACAATACAACATGGAGAATTGTTCAGGAAGCATATGACATAACTTGAATCTTATTTGGGAATATTCAACTGCAAAATTCAATTTATTTTGTATGAACAATTAGGCTTCCAAAGCTCTGATACTGTGATTTTACAACTTTAAGGATTCAAGTGGGTTGAATCCAAGGCAAAGAGCTGTTCAAGTAGAAGCTGTGGCAAATATAGTTTCCACTCTTGGAACTAAACTTTCTGCTGTGTGATAAGAACAAGAAGGCCTTGTTGACCAAGCAGAATTTCATTCAAGAAGCTGATAATGGCAAACCACACAACAGGGGAGACATCAACTCCAGCAACAGGAGGAATTACCTTACGCGTAGGACTAAGAAATGGCTCTGTGGGTGCATAGGCTATGACATATGGAAACCTTCCCACAGGAAGTTTCGGATACCACGACATAACTATCCTCACAATGAAGAGAATACTGAAGACTGAAAACAGAGGACCTAATACATTTATTGCAATTTTTGCTGTTGATGGATCCAAGTCGCCAACAATAATTCCATGGATGCCCCCCACCATTTCATCAACTCCAAAGAGAGGGATTGCACTAGCCGTATCAGAAAAGAATAATCCAGAATGAACGATACCAATTCCCAGCAGAATAACCATATTTTGGAAGGAAACACTTTTTACCTTGTTAATCTTCATTGTTTCCTTTTCAGTTTCCTTGAAAAAACTAGAAACAAAGCTCAAACCTCTGATCAAAAGTCTGTTTTTCACATGGTACTTCTGCCAATGAAGCCAAGTCAAACAGGTTATACAATCACTATTGCATAGAAGAAAAACTCATTTTACTATACTGGATGGCATTGGATATGATAAGGCAGCGGAAGAAGTAATTGGGAGCTGAGCATTTCAGGTGGGGAACTGCAAGTTTTTTAAATTTTAGGATCCTCCAGTCTATCAAGACTAACGTTTTCAATAGAACATATAACACACAACATGCATGAACCAAAGCAATTATAAATAATTATTTATTATAGAATAGACTAACAGATTGAATGCAGTTTCCATTATAGTCGTTTTTCCAAAGCATTCTTTTACGTTTTTCACCGGGTTCTATGACTAGTTTGAAATGTAAGCTTCCTATTTTAAAGGATCACATTTGAAATGTATCAAGGTTTTAGAAAGGAATCCACCATACAGATAACCAGATTCACAAGATTTGGTTAGAAAAATGATCCTAGTGGATCCTATAATCATCCAATAATCCTAGATCCTTCTGACCCAGTTTTGGAACTGGATTTAGACGGATCCAGTAACCTAACAATAAATGAAATGAGAAAGCTTAGGCATATTAATAGTTATAAGAAGCATGCTAGCACCAAAAAATGTCAAAACGTCAACAAAATGTGCGTAAAATGTGCAAACGAGAAAGTGAGGCTCAATGACTATTTTAATTAAAAAAAATGATAAATACACAATGCCCTCAACAAGTGAATGTAGCAGAATTTTCCGAGGATCACGCTGTACTCGCTCTTTTGAACAGAGAATGATGTCATTATACTTTTGCATGCCAATATTAGAGGCCAAACTCAGGACTCCTCAGCTGAAATAGCATTTTATGATTAAACAGGCATGTGTATTTTACAATGTACTCCAGCGGCAACATGCATTTATTATTGTGTGGCCTACTCAAAGAGGTACAGTTGGACTTTATGTGGTTCATCCAATCATTGGAATACTAATTTTGTAGTCCCAGAAGGTACAATGGATCAATCTCTCAGCTATTTCTCAAGCATCCTAATGCAAAATTACTGCTCACCTTTGTGAAAGTACTCTTTGAGAGGAAGAATCATCCCAAAGACCAGTTTAACCGGAATATGTTCTTTACAGTTGGAATACAAGCAATGTATGGTGGGATGACTGAAAAACTTAATTATACGGACATTTGCCAGTTGTCTGAATTATGCATTTCTCTATCGCATTTCTGATTGATGATAAGTAAGCTTGACTGCATATTGATCTCTGTCTGCCATTTCCAATGTTCATACGATTCAATTCACCCCCACTACCTGAAGTTGAAATGTGTCCATGAATGTAATCTATTGGATTATATATGGTATGCCTCCTTGCTAACATAAATCATGATATGGCAGGATATGTCCTTAATAGCATGACAAAACTGTGTTGGTGCTTTGTCTTGGGCTATTATATACAAGTAGCTTTGGTGGTTAGGTGAGTAGGGCAAAGTCACTTGGGAGAATCTATGGGAATAATCACCAGATAACTAGCCCTTGTTCATCTGTAAAAATGGGTCCAAAAATGAGCAAAGGACGGAAGCTTAGAAAGGTACTGAGGCGAGGTCGTACTTGCATCTAAAATGATTAAAGTATTGCTTTGATATTGCGGAATTCTACCTGTTACCACTCTAGATGTTTGCATGGCAAAAAAAATCAATACGTAATAAAATCAAACACTACCAGTGAATTTGAGGCATTTGTGCGGGCAAGTTTCAACTGTGTACCACAGTCCACGAGGGTTCCAAAGAAGCATAAGAAGGATGTCCTAAACCACTCTAAAATCCCTAGATTAATAAGCCTATGGATTAGGAGGCTTTAAGTGACCTTACGGAAAGTACTGGTGTTGCACCCTTTGAATATTCTTGAACCTTACCATCTCCAAATCAAATTAAGATCCTGAGGTGAAAGGTCCTTTTGTGACGCATTTTAAGATCCTTAAGTTTCTTCTTGTGTGTTAATATGCTAATATGTGCTTGTTGAAATAGCTGTATTCCAAATGTACAGTTTTGGGTTTGTATCAACCAGACGAAGGAATGGGTCCTTTTGAAACTGAACCTAAAAGTTGATGCTATCTAAAAACCCCATTCTACTTAAGTTATGCACCTGGCTATTGACTTTGCTATTCTTATCTAAATAACTATCATTTTGACATGCCAAGAAATTCATAAATGCTTCAGGAAAACATCATCAAATATATAATAAACCATACCGGGCCAATAAATGATCTAAAACATAATCATAATCTTCAGATCTTATAGTTGTAGTTTTAATACAATATCTTTAGTTTCACATTCTTGGTTGGGGCTGTAAAAAACAACATTCTTCATTCTTGAAAAACCTATATGATTTCCGAATTAAAAAAATATGCATGTGGTTAGAAGCTTGAGAAATTCACAATAGGAAACAAAAACTGTTAAAACCTAACATGTACTATAGATCCTACATATCAGGCTTGCCAAAATGCCATGTAAAAAATCAGCAAACATCTAAACTCTGAAAATAATGAATGACAAAACACATTCCCTTGGGAGAAAGAACTTCCACTAAAATCCCATTTTTTACAGCCTAAAACATTTGTGAATGATTTGACTAATACCAAATATTGTTTGATCCATATATCACAAAAGATAGATGCTGGAATGTTACAGGAAACTAATTTCACTTTTAAAGAAACAATCTATATGGCCGACTGAGAAACACCTCTGCAGTTGCCCCACAATTGAACTAGCACAGCTGAAGTGCGATGGCAAAGGCATTGCCAAAGTATATGGAAATCGCGGTCTTCTTTCCAGCACAAAGTCTTGAGGTGGCTTGTGCTCCACCAAGGTTTGGCTGTCAAATCAACGCTGCACAAAGGTTTGCACCATAGATTCTTTATGTAGTTGTGGGAGAGAGGAATCAGTTGGTTGTGTCCTCTAGAGTTGTGCCTCTGCAAATACATTTTTGGCAGGGTTACAAGTTGAATTCCATAATGTTTCCATCTTCCTCCTGCTTTCTTGGTGTGGTCCTCTCCTTGGGCACATGTAATGAAATTACTATACCACTTGAGTAGAATAATAGCAATAGATCACAATATGATTGAAATAAAATAGAATACTTGAATAATTATAAATGATGAGCCACTTCGAGGGGGAAACCTCCACAATCTTACCATAAGAATATAATTCGCAATATGATGATCTAATACTAACCACTACCTCCTATACTACCAATATGAATCTATATAAATGATCATATGACTTAATTCAAGGTTGTGTTAGTCATAAGTCGGCCCACGTAACCCAATACACGTTAATGGCTAAGGGCGTAGCATGCTCCTCCCATTCAAACCAACGTTGTCCTCAATGTTGACAATCGTTGGATGCTTCTACAGGAATGCTTCATCTTACCATGTTGCATCTTCACTGGCCAGATTCTTCCACTTGATTAGATATTTTATAATTACCTTCTTCCTCAACCTTTCATGTCTAAAGTATTTCGTCGGGTTCCAAAATGATTCTTCCCTCCTCGTTAAGCTTTGGTAACTCTTTCTGACTTGAAACTCTTTGTCCAATTACCTTCTTTAAGCAAGAAACATGGAAGACTGGATGTATTTTTGTTGACTGAGGTAACTTATGTTGGTGTTGAGTGTGTTACCCGACTACTTGAACCCGTGGTTGTACCTTCAAGGATGAGATGATGGATGGTAGCTTGTAACCATAAAATTTCCTGAATGGAGACATCTTGGAAGAAGTATCTCTTTTAGGTGGCAATTCTTACATCATATCCCCAAATACCACTGAGTGCCCATCTACATTTTCCTATTGATCTAGTGGTGTAGGAACCTTTGATTTTTGTGCAACTAACATATTAAGTTATTAGCTGAGAATTTTCGGTGATTAGAATTGGCATCACTAATTGGAGATGTTGCAAACCGTTCCATAGAACCTTTGATTTTTGTGCAACTAACATACTAAGTTATTAGCTAAGAATTCCCAATGATTAGAATCGGCATCACTGATTGGAGATGTTGGGATCGGTTCCATTTTGTGCAACTAACATACTAAGTTATTAGCTGAGAATTCCCGTTGATTAGAATTGGCATCACTAATTGGAGATGTAGTGATTAGAATTGGCATCACTGATTGGAGATGTTGCGATTGGTTCCAGAACCGATCGCAACATCTCCAATCAGTGATGCCAATTCTAATCACTGGGAATTCTCAGCTATTAACTTAGTATGTTAGTTGCACAAAAATCAAAGGTTCCCACACCACTAGATCGACAGGGAATTGTAGATGGGCACTCAGTAGTATTTGGGGATATGATGAAAGAATTGCCACCGAAAAGAAATTGATAGAAGCCGTGAGAGTAGCCAATTGTGTACTAACGCTAGTCATATCTCCTTGCATATTAGCCATATCTCCTTTCATGTTGCGTATACTATCATCCAATTCATGCACTTTCTCATCTAGCAAAGAAAACCTCATAGTAGAAGTAGCCACTGATTCGGACTCAAAGTCTATCTTGTTAAGAGGTTTCCCTGGTGTATATGCATTCTTTCCCTGTCATTGAGGATTGACAATGTAGAATTTGATTTGACTGAACTTTGACCAACCAATTTCAAAATTAGGTCAGCCTCAAATCCAAAACTTGAAAGAACACACCACTAGATTTTTGCGAGCTTTCCAAAAATGTAAAATCAAAATAATTCCGAAAATTGCACCCTGTAGAGCGAATTTATGAAATACCCTAAAATCGCAATAACTCGCTCAAAAATGATCAAATAACCATAATTTTTTCCTATGGCTTCATTGCATAATTTTCCCACTTCAGTAATAGAATTATAGAAAAAATCCTAAAATTGCAGCCTATAGAACGAATTTAAGTAAAACCCAAAATTGTAATAACTCGCTAAATATTGATCACAAAACCCTAAAAATTTTAGGGTAGCTTCCTTGAATGATTCTCCTACTTCAGTAAAAACAAATTATACGCAAATTCGCATTGGTATAAAAGATAAGATGAATCTTCACTTTTAGGGTTTTGACCGCACTTTTGTCCAAACCAAAGCTCGGATACCACTTGTAACGAAATCAATATACCACTTGAATAGAATAATGGCAATAGATCACAATATAATTGGAATCTACATTGCCGATATGGATACGGATACAAGAATCGGATACAAGGATTTTTTTGGGGCTTGGATATGTTTTTGCATATAGTCGTGTATATATATATATATATATATATAATTTAAAATATAAAAAATATAGGCATATAAGCAAATTAACCACATAATCTGCATAGAGGGAACAAAATAAGTTAAATAACCACAAAACATACTCATAATTCAATGCCGAATATCATAATATTCAATGGTCGAACTTCAATATAATAATGTCTTCAAATATGGGAAGTTCCCCAAGGGCCAAAGAAAATCCCAGTGACTAACAAGGATATGTCTAAAGTATTTGACTTCTAAAAAGTGTTCCAAAGTTTATGGTTTTTTGTCATATGCCATTTCTCCTTTGAAAGTTGTCTGATTAGACAATGTTACCAAATACTTTACTTGAATGGGTTTCATAATTTTACTAGAATCACTTATTTTGTACAAGACATCAAACTCAATCCCCACAAATATAATTTGGCCCTTGGGGAGCTTCCCATGTTTTAAGACATTCACATAATTGGAATGTCTATAGGCAACAATCCTCCCCAAGGGCCAAAGAAAATCAGAGAATGCACGTCGCAAACAATAATGCACAACATGAAAAATGATGAAGGCAGAATCTATACAGCAGGAAAATACTGCACAACAAATTTGAATGCACCTCTTTTGTCTGCAAATCCCTCAGACCTCTTCACAATTGATGAATTTTTTGGTAAAGAAATGTTTTTTTAGGGTTTCCTTACACAAAATTGAAAAAAATGCTTTTTCTGGATACAGGATGGATATGCGTAGGGACGTATCTTGCCCATACCCCTAGTGTATCCGTATCAGATACGTGACGTACCCATATCAGAGCAAGGGGCATATCCGATAACATAGATTGAAATAAAGCAGAATACTTGAATAAATGTTGAGCCACTTTGAGAGGACAACGTTTTCAACCTTACAATAAGAACATAATTTGCAATATGATAATCTAATACTAACCACTACCTCCTATATATACCCTACTTATGCTATGGAGACTACCTCTACCGACCCTAGTACCAATATGAAGCTATATAAATAATCTATTGACTTAATTAAAGGTTATGCTAGTCATAAGTTGGCCCACATAACCCAATACACACACACTAATGACTACGGGCATATCAGCACACTCGGATGATCAAGGATAGCTACAAATCCTTGTGGCATACAATTCCATTGTCTGCAATAAGTTTCTTGTGGAAGTTAATATGTGAGGAAATTTTTCATAAGGACCATTCCCCACTCAATTTAGGGAAGTTGGATTTGGCCATGCTTGTCAAAGTCAAGATTGTGTGTTTCCACCAAGATGTTAAGTCTACGCCTCTTAGCGCAGGCTCAGATGTTGGTTGTTATGGCATTTATAGGGAGAGATTTCTCCTAGGGAGAGATTTCTCCTAGAACCCTGTTGTAAATGTAATATTATTTTCCAGTTCTAATATAAGATGCGTTTCTCCAAAAATCAAAGGAGCCTTTTATTGGTCAAGTATATTTTCTAAAGTTGGATCCTGCTATCATTTTTGAAGACCTATTTGCAGCATATTTCAAGCAAACATTATCAAGACTGAAGACAAATGAGGAAGTTTTCATAAATAAGTGTTCCAAATTGTTTTTATTGGTTCTTTTCATGCTTAGTATTCAGTGGCTCAATCATTTTCACCCCTTTATTTCTAAGTTATGGACACTACATATTTTTAATGGACTATGTATTTGGAAAATTCAGTTTCTATATGTACTCACATTTCTTCATGTTTGATCACAAACTTGTAACTTGCAACTATGAGGGCATATTGGAATTGAGTTTTTGTGCATGACTTTTAGAAAAAACATGCCCCTATCTAGGCTCATGAAACCAAGCGAAAATGTCTATAGAGATGGGATTCCAATTCTCAGAAGGCAAGGTTGTTCCTTTTCATCTAGCAGATGGAGTAATAATTGTGCCAACCGAGGAACTGACAACCTGTGGTAACAATCAGATCACAATATAACAAATCTCTGAAGCTCCATTCCATGCATCAACCACAATAGTCAATCCATCCTCCCTCACCTCTAATGTGTTGGGTTAACCCAATTCAACAAAATGTATAAATTGTTGTTGCATCACCCTTGCCTCCTCTAGAGATATTATTTTTGAGATAATGTTTTACAACCACTCTACATGCCACCACATACCATTGGGATAGAATGCAATGAAATGACCATGTGACAATGATTTTCATCTTGTCCCACCTCTTTCGTATCATTAGTTGAACTTATCTGAAAGAGTACAAAAAAGATCAATCTAACTAATAATGAATCTCACTTTCCCACTCAAGCTATCAACTGCCTCATAAATCTCTCGAAGGTTAGGGTGTTACAAATTGTTCCCTCCCAAATACCTTCACACAACAGAAAAATATAAATATACTAATGAAAGCTTCATACTAATGAAAAATATAAATCTAAGCATTACGAAAATATCAAGAAAGAAAACCTTAAGCTCTACTCTAAAGGAGGTCTATTAAAAACCACATATGACGATGGGTATCTCTTAACATTCATAGCCACATGGGCATCAGTAATCTAAGACTCCAACCAACTCGTCTCCAAAACTAGCTTCAACTATCAAACAATAGCAGGTCTAGTGGGCATGATGGAGTGGTAAAGACAAAACATTACCACTATGATGACCTGGGTTTAATTCTCACCTCGGAAACCATTGAGCTCGCTCCCCACTTCAAGGTGACTATGTTAAAGCGGGCCAAAAAGCGCGTGTTGAGGGATCCATTGGAAATCCTCAATCATCTACCAAAAGAAAATTTCTCTCTATTCTACACCTTTTACCTAGACCATGAGATTTCTCACTATTTGGTTGGCCATTGTAGAGCTCAAGAAGGCGCAATTTGCACATGGGCATGTCCAACCCTAACTGCCATGCCTGCGAGCAGCCAAAATCCTTTGAGCATTTATTTTGGTTTTTTTCTCGTGCTCAACAAGCATGGAGATGGATTCATTCCTTCTTCAAATCCTTCAAGTCTGAGCCCTTCATTTGGAACATAGCCCTACCACATGCAAAATTCAAGCAAATTCAGCATATCTTTTACATTGAAATTCTTTCTCAACTTTGAAAAGACAGAAGTCATGCAGTCTTCAATCATGAAACTTTGGAAATAGATTTTACAGTTACTAACAGAATACTTTTTTTATCCAACGGTATACTACAAATTCAAGTACAGGGTGAAAAAGTAGCCCTGAAGGTGGAGCACCTCTGCACCCTTAACGGCCAGTAGAGCAATGTTCCTTGTGCAGTTAGAAGAGTGCCCCCTTCTTTGTAGCATAGCTCCCCCGGTCATACATGAGGGTGTGGAGACCATGGAACGGCTCAGCGTCACTCGCATAGCCATTCGGTTATTTCGACTCCTCGCTACAAACATTCTCCACCTGCAGTTGCTCATGGTGAGTGGCCCTCTTCTCAGAGTGGGCATGGTGGTCAAAGTGGTTGAGCAGCCTCTTTGCAGGCAAATTTCCTGCATTTGGCCTTGGAAATCTCACTACCACAGCACTTGATTTGCAAGGATGAATAAAAAGAAGAAGAAAAGCAATGGGGATGGGAGCCTATACCTAATACCGCAGATCCAGCCGGTGGCAGCATATCGAACAACAAGCACGATGATCCTCCACCTCCTTTTGTTGGCTCAGTGCCTCTTTTGGCTTGATTTTATTTTCTAAGATTGGGTTTATAGTTGTGTGTGCCTGTTTGGCCCTTACTGACTTGTATTTTGTTCTTTTGATTATTATGAGACATTCATGTTTTTGGCCTCTAGCCCTTGGTAGTGGCACTTTCTCGAAATTTGGGCCCGATGTGAATTTTGATCTCGAGATGTGATCCCTTTCCACCCTATTTTTAACTGGAGTGCATATTTATTTTTAATTACTTCATGAATATAAATGGCATGCTTCCAATCAAAAAAAATAAAAATTGTCAGACAAAAAAAATTCAATTAACAATGAATAGAGCCTTATCCATCTCTGAAACAAGAATCCCTAACATAGGTCCATCAAAAACACGGACATTCAAACAAGCCCTAGGACCTATCCTAAGACAAGAAGGCCATCTCAAACACAGAGAATTAATCCCAGAGGTGATTACATCTCGAACAAGGATAAAGAAACTAGCCCTGGGACCCCTATCAAGACAAGGATAGTACTAGAACTAGGCCTCATCTCGAGACAATTGGAATCATGTAAGCATTTCATTAATTACATAGTACAGCGGATCTATAGCATTTGTAACACTCAATTTTTCTCTTGCTTCAATCAATAGCATTTATTGCAGATTGAAAGACATCAAAATAGTCAAATTTTCAATTGCTAACTATGCCAATAGGTGCCACAATTGATACTTATAAATACAAATCAATTACCATCATAAATACGTCATTCGGTGAATTCTCTCTCCTTTGACCTGCTTTGAATTCAAGGATTGCAAAGGGGACTTGGGGGGAGAACTTATGGTTGACATAGGAGAAGCCAGTTGTCTTCTATTTTGTATTTGTGTGCAGGTATCTGAGTAGGACCATACGTAACATAAACAATAGGTGTCTACACAGTGAATAATGATGATAGTCTCGAGGAAGAACATGATAGAAAATGGAAACAGGGCAAAATGCACATGAAAACAAACAACAATGAAATTAAAACAAGACAGAAACATTAAACAAATAAGTGTAATGGATGAGGTAGATGATGATAGAAATGGTTGGATGGTGAACAATGATAGAAGCATGAATGAAATAGTAGATGTGCATAGAAATGGATAGAGCAATACTAAACAACAAGCACAGAAGAATGAGCATGAGCTGACAATATGAGAAGAGATGGGTGAGAAGAGATGGGTGTTCCAGAATGCAATAATTCCTTGCATTGATACCACATGTTGTGAAAAATATTGGATCAATTCAATGCATACAAAAAAATGCCTTTCCCATGGATGATAATACATTGTTGAACAAGTGATTGAGAAAATAACATAATAATATTTTATAACACAACTATCCTTTGACGTCCCCAAAATATGGGGCACACCATGGGATGTCCCCGAAGACATCTACTGTTGATAGGAGATGTCCCTAATATATGGGTAGGATTGTATCAAGCTGCTAACATACCCTACATCTAGCTATAGTCTACAGCTCATTTCCATAAATCTAATCAATGGACAAGATTAAATTGACCAATCGGGTCTCATTATTGTATGTAATTTGTATGTCCTGTAATATATAAAGAGAACAGTGCAGATTTTTACTTCCAATTCAAGTCTTTTTCAAGATCTAGGACTATTAAGCTCATAAAAAGGCATAGTCCGGATTGTATAAGTTATAACATACCCTAAATCTAGTTATAGTCTACAGTTCATTTTAATAAGCTAATTAATGGACAATATTATATTGACTGGTAGGGATCAAGTCTCACAGTTGTATTGAATTTACATGCTCTGTCATATCATGACGAATGATGCAGCATTCTTTTTCCAAGTCTATTTTCTTGAAACTCAGGACTACTAAGTGTTTTCATTAACATTTTAGGGCATAGTGTTCTATAATTCTCTTGATATATCCAGAGAAGAGAATAAAAACCTATCTAAAGAAAATGTTGTTTAGTTCCTTCATCTGTGGGCAGAGTTAATCTCTCACCCTTCAAAATTTTCTTCACATGTCCAATGAGGCTCACTTATCTGGTACAAATTATTTCTGTTTACCACCTTTTTACACAGCAATTGCTTGTTATGGTACATGGTTTCTTAGAAGCTGATTGTGAATAAAACAATTATTAAATTTTTTGATATCTTCCATATTAATTCTTGTGCTACCCGCCTGAAATCTAAGGTGTGTATCCCCAGCCATTCCCAAGACACATGCCGTCACACCTGCATCCTCCCCTCCCCAAAAACATGGTGGAATATCATTTAAATGGATCCTGGTTAATGTAATTATATATCCTTAATTGTGCAGGTAAATTTGACAGCCATCCAAAGCTGTGATACAAAACAAAATAGATGGCATGACAAATATGTTGAGCTGAATTGTTTTTTAAATGATTGTAACTGATGTGTGTGTCTATAATGTATTGTATTGAAGCATCATACATTCTTCTTCTAACTTTTTCCTATTTCTTCAACCTGAATTCCATCTATAAATCCTTTCTCAAAACTTATGCCACTTACAGTCTTCCACTTGGATTCTTCACCATGCAACTTAAAACTTTCATTCAATAAGGTTTTGCAGCTTTATCAACAGGTTTAATGTCTTAATGTATTGGTTTGATTCTTCTCAAACCTTTCAGCAGGTATGAATCAGTAAAAAAATATCTTTTACTAGAGATACCCATGTTGAGATATGTTGGATGGTCCCAATATCGTGATTTAGAAGATTTTTTATTACAATTGACAGAGAAGCTATTCTTGATCTGGATCACCCAAATCTCTGATCATGCTAAAGCATTGCCTGAAGGTAGTTCAGGTGTCACTAAAAGGATAATTACAAGTAATACGCTCTGAGGTAGATAAACATGATTATACCTTTTAATCTGGCATACTAAAATGTATGCATATGCAAAATAAAATGGGCAAGATAGGGAGTTGTCAAGTTCTGACTGCAGGTCTCAAAAAACAAAAACTACTTGTTTTCTAGACACCAAGGTAGATATCTGAGCTTTTTGTGATTAAGATTGAAAACCAATGCGCTCTATGTTTTCTGTATTAATATTCTACCCTTAGATATTACTTTTGTTTCTTCAGTTCTCATTATCATCTTTAAGACATACTCTTGAAGATTTTCTTCAAGCATTTTGTATAAAAGTATACTTGTTTGCCTTTTCTATCGCACTAGATTCTCTTGTAAGTCCAATGGGCCATGGTCTAGTGGCAAAACAGAGCAATTGCCATAATGATGACCTGGGTTCAAAACTTCAAGGGCTGCTTGGCAAGTTTCCTTTGTTAAAGCAGCTGCTATAATGCAGGCCACCTCCAAACACGGTTGTGTGCAAGTCTCAGGAAAATTTGGAATTTGGAAGAAAAAACAAATTCCTCTGACCTTCATGGCGCATTCCCAATGCATTAGTAAAAGACAGTGTGTGAGGGTGAGCATTACCAAGCTCCAACCCAACATATTCGCTTGTAATATTGGGCAGTTTACCAATACATCTACAATCCTTTAACATCCACTATTTGCTTGGAATGGTAAATGTTGATAAAACCAAAATCATGATTGACAAATCTAATAAAGCAACTTACCCTATAGTTTCCTTAAATAACCACCCACTTGGGCTTATTCGTTCCTAAAAATATGTAAGACTTGATCTTCAACATAATTGAATTGAAGCCTTAGTATTGAAAATGAATTTATGCAGGTTTGAAAACCTATTGTGGTTTAGAAAACAACTGCAACGATGTTGACCTCAGGAATTGAGATAAAAAGAAAGCACTGTTCTACAGCCTAGTTACACCATTTGTCCTCTACAGTTGCAAAGTCGGGGTGGAGGCATATCTCGAAAACTTGGGACAAAACTAGGTAAATTCAGATACCATTTGCCACCGATAGTTTCAAGATTAAGAATGATACACCTTATCCTATTCTGCTCGTGGAAGCAGGTATCCTTCCCATTGAAAGTAAATCATTAAAGCACTATATGCCATGCAAACACAAACTTGGTAAGGTTGGTGAGGATAGGCTTCCGTCATTGCCCAATATTTGTGTTTAACCCATCTGCAGCTATAAAAAGTTGGCAAAAGGACTCAAACAAATGGCTGAAGCACTGGACCATCTGTGATGACCTACCATTCATAGGCTTGGACAATTTAAAATCATGTATTCAAACTAAAAACACTATAACCTCTAGAACAATGAAAAAATCGAAGACATGAAAAAACTTCGATATTATAAAAATAACATTAACCCAAACTAAGACATCCCAGCCATCCGCACAAGATAATGAGAAAATCACGATTGCAAAGCTAAGAACCAACTCATGCAAACTACATATTGAAACTGGTAGGTGGACCCTCCCAAAGACACCATGGAAACAAAGAATATGTAATACGTGTAACTTGAATGAAGTAGAAGACGAAATACATTTTATTCTGACACGCCCACCATGTAGCAATTTTAGGCAGAATTAGACAAATATCTGTAATCATAACCTAGTTCTTGAAATCCCATATGAAGACAATAAGACTTTGGAAATTTATTCCAAAACTCAAGAGTCGTTGAAACAATTTTCTCAACAAAAAACAAGTAAACATACTTTCGATAGGTCCTAGGGCCCTCTTTGGCCTAAAGTATATTCAAAGTCATCTCATCTCATGATATATATGCCAATTACATTCCCTGAAGTTTCTTTAAGTTGTAATGGGTGCAAGTATGTTTACCTGTATTACATTCAGGAGCTCTAGTTTACCACTAAATCATGCTAGCAAGTAATATAAACTGCAAATGATTGGACTCAACTGGAATTTGAATTCTACAGGAGCATGAGGTTACTTACATTCTGGGGAAGAAGTCTAATCTTGTTTCTGTGTGTGCAGTCTCTTAACAGCTGCTGGCAATCTGAGAAAAACGAGGACAATCCATCATTAGAAAATTTCCCAATTACTTGTAAGGGGTAAAGTGCAGATAAACAAACATACAGACTTTTCACTTTCAACAGCCTTGGCGAACCAGAAGAAGCATGAAATGAAGTGGTGAATGCAAAGGCCAAAGTGGTGGCCATTAGATTTTCAAATCAATTTAGTTAAGCATTCAAATGTCGTGCAGCTATTCTTATTCCCTGTCTTCTCTCTCCATTTACAATGGGCGGACAGCAACACGCTAGATGTGTTCTTCCCATTTTCGAAGGGGGAAACAAATTCGATAAGAAATATAATCAATACTTAAGAGGGTTTCAATGTAGTATGGTAGTAGGGTTTTATTGTTCGTTCACATTGATTACTATAAAAATGTGATTAGTTGGTAGGTATTCATGGTCCATGAAATGAAAGTAGTTAAAAACAAGTGTTGTTAACAAAAATTAGTAGATTGTATAAATACGGGTAACAAATAATATTAGTAGGAGGGTGTGGATTATTAGAAGCTTAATAAGATGGTTTTATTGATAGGGATTATGGGAAACAAACAATATTAGTAGGAGGATGTCGATCATGCGAGTCTCAATAAGATGGTTTTATTGATAGGGATCATGGGAAACAAACAATATTAGTAGGAGGATGTAGATCATGCGAGTCTTAAGGAGATGGCTCCATTGCTAGGGATCATGTGCCTCATAACCATCTTGGTCGTATTGTATGTCAATAATTAAAGGAACCAAAACTCCTTATCCATGCAGAGGAGCCAAAACAATAGTACCCACTGCCACCAGCACCAGAGAGACATATCAAGAAGGCGCAATAGCAGTAGATGCTTTACCATGAGGACCAAGCAGACTTTAACCACATGACTCAAATGGAGGGGCAAGAAGCAACCAAATATTCTGTAAACTAGGTGAATATTCCACTCTAAACTTCACCAACACATATCTTATGACTCCTAACTCAACATTGATTGGAAAATTATTGTTCCAAGCTATTTGCGATGTTAAAACAAAGACAAACAAGTGTTGGGAATAAAATGTACAATGTATTGCACATGAACATGAAGCATAAGAATGGAAAAAGCTCATTATATACACAAGAGTTATCCTGGAGAAATCTCATGTGGGAAAAACTCTAGTGGGTGAAGCAACTGCATTCCCCTTCCATTATATAATGCATGAAATGTACAAGGTACTACCAAACATGGCCTTCATGGACATAATTATCGCTACCACTCTATCTAAACCTTGTACACAAGGATACTTTTCATTTATCAGACACTTCTTTGTACTCCAACATAATTGAACCAACTATCTACAACTAGGAAATAATGAGACCACAAGAACAAAGACTCAAACTTGTAACTTGTAATATGAATCCAACTTCAAGACTTCTCATTGTGTATTATGATGCCTTATGCCTAGCACAAGACTTATATTTATTTTCTCTCAACTTTGGAGTCCAACAAAAAGCTTAAACGAACCAACCATGAGAAGAAGTGTTTTCAACCGTTCAATTTTAGGGGTTTTGTATGGTGGCAAAATCGTCGGTGTATGGAGATCGACGATTTCAAAACTACTAAGGTGATTAGACAAATACCACTGATACACCAATGGTTATGTAATCATTGGATAGTTGCATAACTGGCAACTTACAAATATCGACAGTTCCACAATGTACGAAAAACACTTTTATTTTAAGAGTTTAAACTCATTGACATCATCACTGTGAAGATGTTTGGATCACACCCACACTAACTATGCCATTGTAACATGTTAGATTTGATGTTTTGAATATGAAATGTCTTACATTAGTGTCTTTCAAGAATGAATTACATACAATTGGGCATAGTGGAATAATCTAGTATACATGATTAATACATTAGGACCCAATTTGGATCACACCTCCTCAATTTGAGATTTTTAATTCCCTAAAAGCTTTAGAAATCTTATAGTTGAGGAAATTTATTCCCCACGTCTTCTTTGTTATGCCATTTGGCCTTTTTGGGCAGCTGACCCTTTAATTCAATCAGTGAATGTTCTTGCAATTCTCTTCATGTTGTCCTTTCTTTCTTCTGTAATATGACATCCTGCTCCAATGCCAACTGACTATCCAGAGTGAGGTCTCCAATTGAAGGTGGCAACAACTCTTCATCTTCATTATCTTGCATAGAAATCTTGAAAAGACGTAAGCTTTCAACATTGACAACTAAATAGATCTTCATATAAGGAGGCAAATCAAATTTAAAAGCAATTTTTTCCACTTGTTCCATAATTTCAAGTCGACCATACCTAAGAAAGTTAAGCTTCTTAGACCTATCTTGGAGCCTTTCTATACTCAAGTACAACCATACCTTGTAATATGCACAATCTTATGTTGATCATTTCTTGCTTTACACTTGTTTAACCCTAAAATGTTAATCTAAAGTGTTCTTATTATTAACCCTATATTTAATTAAAGGGGTATATATAAATGAAATGGCATGAGGCTGATAATCATATCTACAGTAGGCCAATTAAATGTTAAACTCATAGATAAACATACACTTAATTTATTATGTTGAGAGTAGATTAAATATAGAAAGTACAACTAAGTTATACATGAAATGACAAAGAAGTAATATATTTAGTTGGTTATGATGCTAACACAGTGTTGGATCTAGAATAGGTAGAAAGCAGGCTGGAAGGAGATTCTACAACAATCATGAGATTTTGGATATGACATTTCTAGATCTATGGACACTAATGTTAGCCTATGACAGTTATGTCGACACTACTATCCATGTTTGATGCAAGTGTCATATACAAAATCCCTGCTAGAAAAAGGTGTGAGCACCTAGATGCTTCTAGGTTTTGTTTTGCCTTCATTATGGTGCATTCAGATCTTAGTCATGAATTGTTTCTCCTTATGAAATGGCAAAACCCTTGTTCTCCATCTTCATAGTGACCTTGGAAAAAAATGGGTTTGTGGGCATATAGTGTCAGGCTAACCCCAAAGACCTCATTGTTAGTGGGCATTGCCTACATAGCCAATACTCTGGAAGAGGGCCTCAAACTCATGTAGTTCTCTCTTACGTGTTAGCTTGTGTGTGAATCATGCAATATATGGAAAGCAAGTACAAAGTGGCATAGATTGTAACTTGGTAAATTGGGCTCTTGGGTTGATCCTTTAGTACTTTAAAATTGTAGATGTGTTGTACCTATGATTGGTATGGAAATAGGGAAGCTTTGTTCAATTGAATGCTTGGTAGAGTTTTTGATAAGTTATCTTAGTCTCTTTGGTCTTTTGCTAGGTAGTGAATGAATGAGGGTTGATCTTGTATTTATATCAATCCCTTTGGAGTAATAACTCACATTAAATCACTTAGGTTGACCATTATAATACATTTCATTTACAAAATAGATGACTTTAGGGCACTAGACACTTGCGTTAGGTCAAGACACTAGCATCGACGTTAGTGTTTATCTTGAATGTTAGTGTCCAGGGAGCATGAAAGTAGGTATAGGCTCAAAACTTGCAAGAGTGAAAGATAAGTACATTTTAAGCATTATGGGCAAGATAGAAGGCCTAGGTCATCAAAATAAGACTGGTCGAACTAAGAAATATAGGCCAAGGGGCATATGCAATACTTACGAAAGTTGTAAAGGTCTAGAACTGAGAAGAACAACCAAGGTCTGAGTTTTCCAAGTGTACAAGAATGGGGTGCTATATAATCATAAAATAGTGTCTACATTCCCCCCTTTAATCTAGTAATGAATTTGTTTATTTAAAGGAAAGAAATCGTACCTAGGTGTGTGTGCATACCTTGTATTTGCATGTGCCCAACTTGAGTGCTTTGATGGTGATTGACCTACAACTAAGAACATGTTATAGTGTAAAATCAGTGCATATAATATGGGATTGAAAGTGCTTGAAATATATTGAAATTGAAATAGCAAGGTTTAAGAGTACACCTGTGTGTCGTAACCACCTTGCCTATTGGTAAGTTGATTTGAAAAAGATGTATCATTATAAGGCTTTGAAACTGAGATTAGGAAAAATATAAATAAATCTTGAAATTGCATATATCCAAGGGGAGAGAGAGAGAGAGAGAGAGGTGCATGCCCCCAACCTTAGAGCAAAAGGTGAGTTGTCACCTAGCGGTTGAGATTAACTCAACTGTGCAACCTAATAATACTTATAACCTAGTGAGGCTATATGATACAATCAAGTCCAACGTAAAAACTTGGTAAGATTGAGTGATTTTATCACCTCAACCATACCAAAAATCAAACTAACTATTGTATTAGAATGCTCATTAAAGTTCATAAAAGTTCACAGGGTATCAACACAAAAATGTTTGTGATGTGGTAACAATCCATAAAAGAGTTTTGGAATCTAAAACTTATTTATATTTTCTAATATTAGGCACCTATTACATAACATATGCACCTTAGATATGTTTCATGATGAAATTGTATAAAACAATGGTACTAATGTATAGAATTCTACCACAATTGTGAATCTAAATCATATAACTATGCACTTTGGCCAATTCAAAAAACTATGTAAGTGTGGAGGGCATGATTTCAAAGCATGCCAGCACTATATATGGAGAAATTTGAAAACTTATATAAGTACCAACATGGAGGACATGTTTTCAAAACATGCCCCCACTGTAATCTAAAGATGTTGAATACTAAATAGGTGTGGAGAATATGCTTCCAAAGCATGCCCCCATTGAATATGATAATTGTGAATGTGTGGAAGCTATGCCCATATGACATGCCCCCATTTAATTTGAAAATTGATATAAGTGTCAAATATTGAATGAGTGTGGAGAACATGCTTCCAAAGCATGCCCCCACTAAATCTAGAAATTGATATGAGTACCATATACTGAATGAGTGTGGAGAACATGCTTCCAAAGCATGCCCACATTAAATCTAAAAATTGTGCCAAGTGTGGAGAACATACCTCTATGACATGACCCCACTAATATTCCCTCCTTTGAAGTGAGGGAAAGATAGGAACTGGTAATTACCTCACCTCAAAAGGATAAGACAATTGTATAATCTGTGAATGTAACCATGTAACATATAGAAAGAACATGTCTAGGTAAATATAGCATTGAAGCCCATAGAACCAATGTGATCACATGTAGGCCTAAGATGCATGATAAGGATTATGGCAACATCTAGATAGTAATAGTACAAGATCAACAAGTAAACAATCACACACAAAAGAGCACTCAAAATCAAGTCAAAAGGCAATGGTCCAAGGAGTCCACAAACAAGGGGCATGTTCAAATACCACACAGTCGAAGGGACATGACTTAGTCAAATATCCATAAAAGCAAGAGTGACATTTTCAAATATCCATACAATAAACAATGACATGCAAATGTCAATAAAATCATACATAGATAGGGGGGCCACAAGCAAAGGATCATATTCAAATGCTCGAATAAAGAATACAATAGAATGGCAAGACACTCAAGGAAGTGCATAAAGAAAAGCATAAACAACCAACATAAACATGTCATAGTAGCCCATGGACCAAATGTGTTAGGAAAAAAAGGTATTTAGCATATCAAGTACCTTGTGTAAGTTATAATTGTAGATAAATGCATGTGTAAGTACATATGTAATCTCAAACTTGATATTGTAGAGTGATCATCAAATCATATAACCAATGTGTATCAAGATCAAAGAAGCGGATGCCCCCAATGTCTATAAACATGAGTAGAGGGAATGCCCAACATCTGAAATAGGGATATATCATATTTGTGTATGCATGTATCACACTCAAGTAGAAGTGTGACACATATGTGTGTATGTATGAGTAACTGAGTATGCCATCCATCGACATGGAACTAACACATAGGTGCCAAGGAGCCAGTAGAACTTGTAGGTGCTAAGAAATTTTTTGGATTTTTTAATGTTTTTGATTTTTTTTCGTATTGTTGGAATATTTCTTAAGTAATATATTTATGCAAGTGCATAATGTTCTTTGG
Organism: Torreya grandis; assembly: GCA_037957365.1. Taxonomy (NCBI): domain Eukaryota; kingdom Viridiplantae; phylum Streptophyta; class Pinopsida; order Cupressales; family Taxaceae; genus Torreya; species Torreya grandis. The sequence continues at coordinate 4,083,495 of JARHVA010000605.1, read as the reverse complement.
GATTTTTAAAGGCTTTCCTTCAAGTGTAGCAAGGCGGTATACACCTTTGCCCAACTTTTTTATGACTGTAAATGGTCCCAATCAATTTGGTTTGAACTTTCCCTTTTTATCTTTTTTGCATCGGTATTATTTTGATTTTATTTTAGTACCAAGTCACCCACATCAAATTTATGTGGCCTAACCTTTTTTTTATATTCTTATTTTATGTGATCTTGATAAACGTGTAAGTGCTCAGCAACTTATGTGCGTTTGGCACTCAACTGCTCTAATTGGTGTAATCTATTTTCACGGTATTCATTATCTTTGATGATGTCTTTTAGAGAAACATACAAAGAAGGTATCTTAAGTTTAATTGGTAAGACGACCTCTATATCATAGACCAAAGAGTAAGGTGTGGCTTGAATAAGTGTCCATACACTAGTTCAATGTGCTCATAGATCATATAACATCTGTTAATGCCAATAAGTGTTGTATCATTCAACTATTTTACCAATTATTTTGAAAATTATTTTATTAGTTATCTCTCCCTGGCAATTGCCCTGTGGGTAATAAGTTGTAGAAAAGGTATGCTTAATCTTGTATTTACTAAAAAATCATTTGACCATCTTGTTTTTAGATGATGTTCCGTTATCATAAATAATAGTTGAAGGAATGACAAAATGGGAGATAATATTGGTCATCAAAAACTTACATATGCCATCCCTTGTGGTAAACTCAAATGGAATTGCTTCCAACCATTTTGTAAAATATTTTGTAGTTTTAATGATAAATTTATGTCCATCAATGGATATCGGATTTACCTTTCCTATTAAGTCAAAGCCCCATAAGGAAAAATTCCATGGTGAAACGATCGATTGTAACTCATGTGACTATGCATTATTCAAATTGCTATATTTTTGGCATTGAAAACACAGTTTTTCATGTTTGATACATTCTTGTTTCATTGTAGGCCAAGAATAACCTTGGTGTAATAGTTTTTAAGACATGGCACATCTGCATAAATGCCCACCACACTCATTGTCATGCATTTCCAAGAGTGCTTTGTGTGCCTCATCTTTGCCTAAGCATCAGAGCAATTGTCCATCAAAACCTTGTTTGAATAAATCATTTCCAATAATAACATAATGAAATGGTTTGCATTATAATTTCCATTTATCATTTGTGCAAAATGGTCTGGTATATAGGCTTGATAAATAAAATTATAAATATCAGTGCACCATTCTATGTTTATAGTACTATGATTAACAACAAGAATGGCCAAGGCTTTCATTTGATTGGAATAAATGGAAGGATTTCGTAGTTGACCTATTGTAAATTTTATATGATCATTGTCAAAATTCATCAATGATGTCGTGCTTGCCATAACCTTTGCATTGTAGTTATCTTTATGTGGACTATTGTTGATAGAAAATGTGTCAAATGTTTGTGTGATTTTATCTACCATTTCTTTATATGGCAAAAGATGCTCTTCTTTAGTTTGGTATTGATTAGTAACTTGATTAATAACCACTCAACATATCTTGGGACAAAGTGGGTAATGTATAGGGACCTACGGTAATATTCAATTTTATTTGTCCTAATACTCATCATGACTATTATCAAATCCCTTGATACTCATATTAGATGGTTCCAACTTTGATGATCTGATTCCCATTATAGAGAGAAATGATATGTTGATTCCTAAACCATTGTCCATGAGAACTCATTTTACCATTTTATTGTAAACACACACTTGGATATAGAGTGGTAAATAGTTTCTTATAAGGTGTTGAGGTGGTAAATCCTCCTTTTAAAAGGATAAATTATCCTTAGTGTATTTTATGGAATTTAATACAGAGGCCACATATGGTGGTTTAACATTATAAGGGACTAGGGTCATACATAATGCATATTAAAGAACATCCTTGTGATCGGATGAGTTTTGCAATAAGTCCAGTAGTGAGGTTTTGGGAGTAGTATGCTTGGATTGGGAAATAACATGTCCTAGGGAGGATGATTATTTCATGCACTCCCTTTGGTGCTTTGTAGTGACATGTAAAAGCTCATTACAAACATTAAAACAAGAAGTAATATGCAGGAATGCAAGTTTTGAATCCCTTATAGATTGAAATGATTTAATCAGGCATGAATATAACAAGTAATAACCACCATAAGGTATTGGATCATGAATTAATTAACAAAGATATCCATGGTAACCATGATTACAAAATTATAGCAATCAGGGAGTAGTAATAAAAAAATAGAAAACCCTAAGTGACTTAGGATTTGTTGTTCGAAGATCGGGTTCACTAAATGTTTAACCCGAAAATGTTAATATAATGTGATTTTATTGTTAACCCTATATTTGATTAAGGGTGTATATAGAAATGAAATGGTACAAAGGTGATAATCAGATCTATAGTAGGGCAATTAAATGTTATAAACATACATTGAATTTCTCAAACTAATAATAGGCTAAATATAGAGAGTAAAACTAAGCTATGCATGAAATGATAAAGAATTAATATACTAAGTTGGCTCTAATGATAACATAATGCTATATCTAAAACATGTATAAATCAGGCTAGAAGGAGATTCAAGAACAATCATCAGATTCTAGATCTGACACTTCTGGAGCTTTAGACACTAACATCAGCCTAAGATGGTTGCATCAATGCTATTGTATGAGTTCGATGCAAGTGTCCTATATAGAATACCTACTATAAAAGGATTCAACTACTTAGATGCTTTTGGTTTTTACTTTCCCTTCTCTCTAGTACATTCATATCTAGGTCATGGACTGTCGCTCCTTGTGAAATGACAAAACCCTAGTTCTCCATATTCATAATAACCTTGGGGGAAATGGGTTAGTGGGCACATGGTGTCAAGATGACCCTAAATATCCCACTCTTAATGGGCATTTCCTACATAGCCAATACTCTAGAAGAGGGCTTAAGCTCATGTTGTTCTCCCCTACATTTAACTTGTGTATAAATTATGCAATATGTGGAAATCAAGTACAATAGTGACCTAGCTTATAATTTGTAAAATTGAGCTCTTGGGCTCCTCTTTTAGTACTACAAACCTGTATATGTGATGTAACTATGACTATTATGTAAATAGGGAAGCTTTTTTCAATTGAATTCTTGATAGAGTGCTTTTGATAAGTTGCCTTGGTCTCTTTAGTCTTTTGCTAGGTGGTGAATGAATGAAGGTTAATCTTGTATTTCTATTAATCCCTTTGGAGTAATAACTCACATTAAATCACTTAGGTTGACCATTAAGATACATTTCATTTGTAAAATATATAAATTTAGGGCACTAGACACTTGCATTAGGTTAGGGCACTAGTGTCGATGCTAGTGTTTATCCTAGACATTAGTGTCTAGGGAGTAGGAAAGTAGGTATAAGCTCATAACTTGCAAAAATGGCTGATAAGTACATTTTAATCATTATGAGAAATATATAAGTCCTAGGTCATCAACATAAGACTAGTAGGACTAAGAGATATAGGCCAAGGGGCACAAGATAGAGTAGATGCGAGACTTGTGAAAGCAAGAAAGGTCTAGAACTGAGAGGAACAACCAAGGTTTGAATTTTCTAAGTGTACAAGATTGAGGTATTATATAATCATAAAATATTGTTGATAGTACTTGGATTAATACTCATTCAAACTTTGTTACACTTGAAAGTGAATTTGTTGAATATTCTCAATGAATTTATCAGCTTTGTGAACCTTTAGATCAACCTTTCTCATTGCCTTTGTATGGTTGTCTCAAAACAACATCAAATGCATATCAAGGTAAGTAGCCAAAACAAGTTTCAAAAATGATATTTACTATTATAATAATGCACTGTCCTATTGTAGGAATGCTAAAGATACACCAAATTTTCATCCCAAGGCTTAGGATGCTTCCTATTGTATCCTCTCAAGAGTTGTACCAGTGTTTTGTTCACAACCTTAGTTTTACCATCATTTTGTAGGTGAAAACAATAGACCATTTGAATTAGTATCCATCTTATCCCATAATGTGACCCAAAACTTCCCAAGAAACCTTGAATCCTGATCTAAAATAATAGAACTAGGCAAACCAAAATGAATCCACATATTATCAAAAAATAACTCAGTTGCATCACTATCTTTGAGGGTATTCTTACAAGGAATAATAATACACATCTTCTTATACCAGTACATAATCATCAAGAGATAGTCATGCCCCTTCTTTGGTATAGGCAACCCACCTATAAAATCCATGGAAATGTTTTCCCATGGCCTAGAAGGAACTGGTAATGGCATATACAAATCCAACTTCTTGTTACGATGCTTGCTTGTATTACATAGTAACATCCTCTTATGAAATTGGTAACATCTACTTGCACATTAGGCCAATAAAACATAACTTTGCAATTGTGCAACAGTCTTGTTAAGATCAAAATATATGACAACTTTTAAAGTATGTGCTTCCCTTATTAGCTAATTTTTTTCTTCCTTAGGCACTTCAAATAATATTTTATGGATTATATAGAACCTTTATCTTGTACACTTGGCAAACTTAGACCTTGGTGGTTCCTCTTAGTTTTGGACCTTCCCACTTTTAGAAGTCTTGCATCTACTCTATCTTGTGCCTCTTGGCCTATCTCTTGGTCTGACCAGTCTTATGTTGATGACCCAGACCTACTATCTTACCAATAATGCTTAAAACATGTTTATCTTATGCCCTTGCCAGTTTTATCCCTTTACCTAATTTCATGTTCCCTAAATACTAGTGTCTTGGATAGACACATGCATCAACACAAGTTTCTAGCTTTGACATAAGTGTCCAGCATCCTAAAAGTCATCTAATTTACAAATGAAACGTATTCTAATTATCAACCTAAGTACTTTAATGTGAATTATTTCTCCAAAGGGCTTGATATAAATACAAGATCATTCCTCATTTATTCCTCACCTACACGTAGCATAGACCAAGACAACTTATCAAATCACTCAATTAATCAAAAGCTTTAATGTTTTCTCCTATTCTCATATCAATCATAAGAACAACACATACACAGGTCTAAAGTATTGAAGGAGCAACCCAAGAGCTATATTTGCCAAGGTATAACATAGATCATTATTATTCTTGCTTTATGTATATTGCATGATTCACACATAATCCAACACATAGGGAAAAACTACATCATTCTAAGGCCCTCTTTATAATATTGGCTATGTAGGCAACACTCATTGGCAAAGGGGTCTTTGGGGTCAGTTCGACACAGTGTGCCGACTAACCCATTTTTTCCAAGGCCACTATGGAGATAAAGAACTAAGGTTTCACAATTTCATGAGGAGGGATAGTCCATAACCCAAATCTAAATGCACCAAATTGAAGGTGAAGATAAACCATAAGCATCCAAGTGATCACATCATTTTATGTATTTTATACAAGACACCTACATTAGCTTTAGATAATAGCATTGACACAACTATCCAAGACTAATGCTAGTGTCTATGACTCTAAAAGCACTTAAATCAAAATTTGGTAATTATTTTAGAACCCTCTTTCAATTTGCTTCCTAAATGTTCTGGATCCATAACTATGTCAACATTAAAACTAGATAAGTACATTATTTCTTTGTCATTTACATATCTATCATAGTTATATTTTTTATTTTTAGTCTAGATCTTAGTTTAATGAAGTCAACATATGTTATATCTAAGTTCAACATCTAATTGGCCTACTATAGAGATAGTTTATAATCCTTGTCCTTGGGATATCTCTATCCCCTTTAACCCTAGATAACCCCAATCTAGATTTTTAGGGTTAAACATTTGGTGAAGTCAAACTTTGAACATCATTCTTACCTAAGTGTACCATTTAGGATGTTTCTTACCTATTGTATCTTAATATTTATGTTTTTTATCTCTCTCATCATGGATGATATCGATAGCTTTTATGACTAGGATTATGAAACTCTCTAACTTTCTATTAAGGAAGGGAGAACATTGATTACTCTTGTATTCTTCCAAATCTTCAAATATTAAATCTTTAAATAGTGGTAGCTACCATCCCTCTAATCAGGTTCATGCTCTCAATATTTCAAGAGATAATTTGATCCATCTCAAGGAAGATAAAGAGCATTTATCAATATTTCCTACACCACCATCATATGATTTTGGCCTTTGATATTTACTAAAATATGGATATAAAGGCCTAAGATTGGGCAAACATGAGAAAGGTGTCATGTCCCCTTCTCCCGAATGAGACACATGTAGGAGAACCTTAGCCTATCTCATTCTCATAGGCAAAATCAAGTAATGTAAGGGAATAGTAGTGTGGGTTCACTATTCACATGTTACTATTCACCAACATTATTCAAGAAATCACTATTCACTATCCCTATTCATGGTGACATCGTAAGTGATGCAACAATGAGGTGGATTGTGAGTGAGGTGGCATGGCCCATAGGAGAATCCCTCATATATCAAGAGCATGTGCTTGGAGTGGGGCGTACCACTTCACTTGGAAGACAAATTATATTTACTTTATTTGACCACATGGGTTGTCCTTGGTGGGAAAAGGAAAGTTTGGAGCTTTTCTATGTGGGTACATGTTAGAAGTTTGTGGAGAAGTCAAAAGTGGGTTGTTTAGAGGATCTTTGTCACATGTGAGCACATGGGTGAATAGTGGATTAGCCCCCATCATTTGATTCCCTTCACATGGAGAAGGAGGTGCAATTATGAAGGCATGGGAGGAAGTTATGATTGTTGTCTTTTTCACATGGTGAAGGCTTATAATCTTTGATAAATTTTCCCTCCATGTGGAATGTTATGCCCCATATTATCTCTCCTCAATATTATTCCATTTGTCTTCTCTCTTTCTAATTCCTTTAAGTATGGGTTTGTTCTCATTGTAATCCATCTTTTGCCTTTCAACCATTTACTCTATATCTTGATGCACTCGTGCTTCAACTTCAAGATTCAAGGACAAAACCCCTTGGGTGCTCAACTTTAGGATTCAAGGATGAAACCCCTTGGATGCTTATAAAATCAAAAGATGAAAACCATTCAGTTCATAGAGGTGATCTCATTCAGATATTACAATTGATCTTCAAAGAGTTTGCAGATTTAGTGGGTTTGTAGAAACAACTCTCTTTGTGTATGAGAGCTTATTATTTCATGTATTATGATATTCATTTAATAAGCAATCAATATATTAGTTTTGTGTTATTTTTCATATATGTTGTAATGAGTTCATTCCATAAGTATCTTCATATTCATCTCAATGTGTTCATTCCAAAGTTGTTGAATTTAGATTTTTAGTATTTTAATATGTTTTCATTAATATCCAATTTGGGATATTACACTAGTATCAAAGCTGGTGATCTTTCCATCTTATAGGTCTTGTGTGTTTGATGCTTCAGAATCATAGGGAAATTCGGTAGTGGAGAAGAGAGCAGAAGAATTTGTAGCCAAAATCTTGCCAGCTTGTGAAGTTGTTTTGCAGAATCATGGAAAGATTATAGAGATTCCCAATAAATGAAATGAGGAGTCTTAATAAAAATCTCACTTCACCTACAAAGTTTCAGGATGGCATATAAAATTCAATTCCAACCACAACATCTCAGAAGAAGGAGGCTATATCTCAAGAAATGAGAAAAGAAGTATTGGAGTCCATAAGTTTTATGTTGGATAGAAGTTAAGGAAGCCATATCTTTCCATGAATATTTAGTAGTAGTAGGAATCATTTTAGAAAAAAAATTATGAGAAAAAACATGAAAAGAATAAAATTGTGACAGTAGAACAGGAGCCACAAGAATGCATTCTTGAAGAAAAAATGGAAACAAAGGCACTTCATGCCTTAGAAGATGGTGTGGTGATGTCATAAGAAGATCCAAAAGATATCATGGATCAAGAGAAAAAATTACCCTACTTACAGGTTGAGGAATTCATAGCAGATAATTTTGAAGGAAGACCCTCTTGTAGATTTACAAGAGGGACAAAAAGGGACCATGTTGACTAATAGTGGGGCTTCCCACAATTTCATTAATGAAGGCTTGGTAGAGAGGAGGATACTTGAAGCATAAGGTTTTGAAGGCTTCAAAATCATTGTATTTGATAGATACAATATACCATGTAAGAACAAGATTCATAATCTCGATCTAGCCTTTAGAGACCATAAGGTTCGTAATTATTTTTATGTTATTAAAGATATTGATGTGGTTTTGGGTGTGCAGTGGCTACATTCTTTGGGAGAATACTCTATAAATAATGGGGCTATGAAGTTCAAGTTTAAAGTTGAAGGGAAGGAGGTGGTTCTAAAAGGAATTACCAATAAAGCCCCACAAGAAGTTACAGCTAGAAGAATGGAAAGGCTATTTCATAAAATTCAAGTCTCATGGGTTGTTAATTGTTTGAAAATGGCACAAGATCCTTTAAAGGGTAATAATTTTTCAATACATGTTGATATACATAAAATTTTGAATAAACATAGTGATAAGCCTCCAGGATTACTTCCTGAGATGGAATTCCAACATATCATAGAGATGGAACTAGGATCAAGGCATGTCATGACTACACCATACCACTGTCCAAGAGTGTACAAAGAGAAAATGGAGAAGCAATAAAGGAAATATTGCATATGAGATACCCCATACCTAGGATTGATGAGTTGATCGATGAGCTACAAGGTGTTGTATATTTCTCAAAGATTGATTTGAGATCAGGGTATCATCAGATGCACATGAGAGAAGAAGATTTTTGGAAGACTGCCTTCTGGTGTCACTATGGACACTTTGAAATTTTGGTTATGCCATTTGGGCTTAGAAATGCACTAGCCACATTCCAATTTGGTATGAATAAGGTGTTTGGTAAGGATTTGATAAAGTTTGTTTTAATCTTCTTTGGTGATATCTTCATTTACAGTAAAATTTGGAAAGAGCCTCTTAAACATCTAGATTCAGTTTTGAGTATTCTTGAAGAACACTCATTCCTTGCTAAGATGTCCAAATGTGGCATAGATTGGCTAAAATATTATACTTGGGATATGTGATTAAATATAAATGAGTTCAAGTGGATCAATAGAAGATCCAAGCCATTATGGATTGGCCACCTCCTACCATTAGAACATAACTTAGCAGTTTCATTGGTTCATGCAGTTGTTATAGGAGATGTCTTAAGGGATCTTCTTAGCTTGAGCTCATATTATTGAGTTGAAAAAGAAGGGAACATTTGTGTGGACAGAACAAGCACTAGCCATTTTTTAGAAATTAAAGGAGGTAATAAGTTCATGTCTGATTCTAGCTATTCCATATTTTTCACTCTCTTTTGCTGTAAAGTGTGGTGCTTCAGGTGTTTGTTAGATTAATTAAGCTATATTATGAAATATTGTAACATTATGTTTTAGATAATATTGTTATGTAGGTTAGTAAACTTGTTAGTTTGTTAAAGGCTATGTTTATGCCTTTGTTTATGCTTGTTATACATAGGTTTGTCTTTAGCCTTATATAGATTATAAGTTATAGAGGTTGTAATTATGATTGTGCCTATTTAATAGGCTTTCACAATGTAATGAAGAGCAACTTATGGCTTTTCAATATATCTAATATGGTATCAGAGCCAATGGTGGGAAAATCCTGAGAGAGAATCCTATGAAGGAGGTCTGGTTCAAGGAGGAAGCGTGAGAATTACACGTATCTGATGTGAAGACCATCTGATAAGATCAAAGCAAAAGAATAAATTATCCTATGCATCATTGCTTTCCCAGGCTGTACAGAGCCCAAAAGTGTGTAAAATTATTTTTTTGCCAATTTTAGTTATTTCTTGGCTCTATAAAATTTTATTTTTTGAGAGAAGCATGTAGGTGCAGACAGAATTGAATTTGGCTGAGTATTTTGTTCATAAATTACATTTGAAGTTTTTGGTTGGTTTATTTAATATGAAATAGGAAAGATACCATATTTTCATTTGGGAACTATTTTTGGTGAGTGAGGGGTCTAAAAATTTCTATTTTTTAAGAGGAGATGATAGCAACTGACGTAATTCAATTTCACTAAGTATTTCTCTCATAATCTATTTGAAGTTTTACAGGTAGGCCAATTTTCTGATTGGCTGATTATTTTTATGAAAATTTTAATCTAAAGCTTTATTATTTCAATTAATTTTAATTTTTTAATTGAAATAATTTAAAACTTTAGCTTATTAGGGTTATTGGGGCCTTATGGTGACTAATTATGATGAAAGTGTCTAAAGGCTTGAAAATTTCACCATTTTTTGGGTTTTTTTTTAATCTAGATGTTGATGGAGGAGTAATTTTTGAAATCAAAGTTGTATATCTCCATATTTAATTGTTTTTGTCCATTTTTTGGTGTTTTAAAGACAAAAGATTTAAAATTTCCTAAATGGTGTGATGTTTTTTGCTAAAAACTAGAGGTATTGACTAGTTTGTGATTTGAATCAGTGAGTAGGAGGAATTTTGTGTAAAGTCATTATAGTTTTTCTAGTATTTACATTTTTTGTAAAAACTAAGTCAAAATGGATAGTTTACAACACCTCTTGTTTCCAGATTCATAAAAATTGGTAGGCAAACATTTTAGTTTATGGAGTCAAAAGGTTTTGACGATATGTGAATATCAGAACCTTGATCAAATAGTGCTCAAGAAAGAGCAAAGACCTACCACTAGTTATGATGACTATGATAAACATCATCATGAAGTTCTTATGTTGTTAAAATTGTCAGTAGCAGATAATCTAATCTTAGAGGTCAGAAATATGACCATTGCATAAGTTTGTGGCCTAGTCTTACTTCTAAATATCAAGCTTCTAAAGATGGTAAGATATTGTATTTTAAGAATTTATTATTTTCCATTAAGATGCAGGAAGGTGGCTCTGTATCTAATTTTTTATTACACATAAAGGATATCAGTGACTAGTTGAAGGTTGTGCATAAGCCTGTTGATGAGCAAGATTTGATTGCTTTGGTTACGTTGAATCTTCCAGCTTCATTTGAGTCATTTGTAGAGTCCTTGTACATGAATGTTGAGATGCAAACTTTAGACTTTGAAATTTTCTCCACATTGCTATTGTAGAAGGAGATAAGGTAGAAACAGTCTGCCACATTGACATCAGAATTGATGAAGAGTGCATTCATTGCATAAAATTTTAAGGGACAAGGAAGACAATATAGTAGTATTAATTCATCTAGTGATAAGGCCTTCAAAAGTGGTCAGAATAAATCACAGTGGAAATACCACTATTGTAAAAAACTAGTTCATTTCAAGAAATATTATCGTAAGTGACAATATGATTTGACAAAGTAGTCACAATCTGCAAATATGGTTGAAGAAGATGAACATAGTTTGGCAAGTGAATTTACATATGTGGCATCACATAACTAGTCAAAGGAGTCGAGAACATGGTACTTTGACTCAGGGGCTTCGTGACACTACATGTGTCATAGAGACTGTTATGTAAATTTTGTTGAAGATACTAGTTGCAATGAAATAGTTTCCTTAGGTGATGGTTGGGTTCATGATGTGAAAGGTTATGGAGATGTTAAAATTTCATTGAATTTTATCATGTACACTTTTCAAAATGTTTAGTTTGTCCCTGACATGAATATAAATATTCTTTCTATTAGTGAAATAACTATGAAACCTAACCTTTATGTGGAATTTAAAAGAAATAATTACATGGTTCAAAGTCTCTATGATAGGAAAGTCATTGCTATAGGGATTGGTGTTAAGGGTCTATATAGATTGGTTGATCCCAAAAAAGGTAATGAGCATGCACTTGCCGTGGTGGATAACTCTAGAGAACTATGGCATAAGAGGTATGGTCACCTTGGTTATGATCACTTACATTCATTAGGTCAGACTAATATGGTGAATGGAATGGTTTCCATTCAAAATAGTCATAATGTATGTTTAGGATGTCAAATTGATAAGAATTTTCAATTTCATTTGACATTGAGAAGTAAGAGAAAATTCATAATGCATTAGATTTGGTACATGTGAGTTTTCATGGTCCAATGCGGACACTGTTTATTTTTAGAGCTTTGTATTACTTGTCAATTCATTGATTACTTTTTTAGGACAATGTGGGTTTGTTTCCTACATAGAAAGTCAAAATGTTTCTCTAACATTGTTGCTTGGAAAGCTATGGTAGAGAAACAAGGAGGGAAATAGGTAAAGGCTTTAAGATTGTTTAAAGGGCATGAGTTTATCTTTGGGAAACTTAAAAAATTTTGCAAGCAAGGAGGAATACACATGCAAATTTCCTCACAACAGAATGAAGTCATGGTAAGGCAAAACAGGATAGTGATGGAGATGGCACGATCTATGGTGGATAGCTAGAATATATCATATTAGTATTGGGTAGAAGATGTCAACACTGCAGTGTCCATCTTGAATAGAAGTCGCTATAAACTTGTGCAAAATGTAACATCAGAAGAAGCATGGTCAAGAAAAACACCAGATGTAAGTAATTTTTGTGTTTTTAGATCTATTGCTTCTATATTAGGCAAAGAATGCATGTTTATTGGCTATTGTGAGCAGAATAATGCATATAGGCTAATAGATGTTTCTAAATACGAAATTGTGGTGAGTAGGGATGTTCTTGTAGATGAGAAAGTACCATTCTTTTCTAATAATGGTAAATCTAATGAAAGTATTGTAGTGATTTCTGCTGACAATGTTTCTAGAACAAGTTCTGGCACTAAAGTTGAATAGGGTTCAAAGATGGAAAAACTAGAGGAGTCAAGCTCTACTGATGAAAAGAGTGTTATAACTATTCATAGTCAAATCAAGAAGACTAACACAAAAGGCCTAAGTGGTACCATACCACTATGCAGGATGTTTGAAAGGATGAATTGACTTATTTGATGGAAGGGTAATGCTCAAGGTCAGGAAAAAGGAAAGTGCAAGGTGAAGAGCAGGTTAATTTTGCTTTTACTATTGTTTCATAGGTATTGAAACCAAGTACAAGTTCAAAGACCAAAGTCAAACCCAAATGGAAGTGTTCCATGAAGGTTGGTGAAAAAAGAATGGGCATAAATAGAGAACACAATCGTATTGTGCACAAGAAATGTCCCAAAATTATAGAAAAATGGAGAGCAGTATGCGTTAAGTTGTCAATAGCTTTTCACATGAATATCTCTTAGGGGATATGCTATGTCTTGATGTATCTTCTAAACTTTTTGTCAGACTTGATCACTCTAACAAACAGGTAAAGTATGACACATCTAAGACATGACAATAATTCAAGGAATAACAAAATCTAGTGAACCCAATATTTAGTACCATTTCCTACACTACTTGGTAGTTGCTTCGGCATATTACCCATGTACTCTGATAAGATGGATTGGCAACAATAAGGAAATTTGGATACATCATTGTAGAAACAACAATATTACACCCTGGTTGAGTTTTGTATATACTTAATCATAATATTGTAATAATGACTGAAATAATTGGTTTAGTCATTAAGGGAGGGTATTAGATTAATTAAGCTATATTATGTAATAATGTAACATTATGTTTTTCATAATGTTGTTATGTAGGTTAGTAAACTTGATAGTTTGTTAAAGGCTATATTTATGCCTTTGTTTATGCTTGTTATGCATAGGCTTGTCTTTAACCTTGTATAGAGTATAAGTTATAGAGGTTGTAACTATGATTGTGCCTATTTAATAGGCTTTCATAATGTAATGAAGAGTGGCTTATGGCTTCTTAATATATCTAATAGTGTTGGAGTTGAGGCTATTCTATCTTAAAGAGGACATCACATAACCTTCAAGAGTAGAAAGCTAAAGGGTCATGAGGGAGGGCCACATATATATGATAAATAAAGTTGCCTATAATGTATGCTTGGGAGAAATTTAGGTAATATTTGGTATGTGGAAAGTTTATTGTCACGTTAGATCCTAATAGTCTGAAATTCCTTTTAAGACAACAAAATTTGAATGACAAACAACATAAGTGGGTAAGTTATAGGCATATGATTTTGAAATTTAATATGTTAAGGATAATGTAGTAACTGATGCACTATCTAGAATGCCCACTCTTTGTCATATTTCTACAGACTAGAAAATTTCTATCTTGAATGCATTTATTGCTAACATTATTGATGGGTTGAAGAAGAATGATAGGTACATAGTGGTAGATGAGTTGATCTTATTCATTGTTTTTGAATGAAATTTGAAAAGGAAAATACTAGAATCATTTCATGATGCATCCTTGGCAAGACATACAGGGATATTTGAGACATACAAACATAATAGAGAGCGAGTCTCTTAGAAGGATCTCAAAGAGGATGTTCTTGTGCATATCAAGGAATGTTTAACTTGCCAATAGAATAAGGGATAATAATATTTTTTGGGGGGTCTGCTATAACCACTTCTCATCTTGGGACAAAAATGGGAAAGTATCTCCATAGAATTCATTATGGGACTGCACAAGGTATAAGGGAAAGATTGCATTTTGTAATGGATAGATTAACTAAATATGCACATTTCCTTGCTATCTCTACTGATTACAAAGCACCTCAAGTTGTTGATATGTTTTTCAAGAAAGTCTTCAGATTACATGGGTTACCTCAAAACATAATTAGTGATAGAGATAGTAGATTCATCAGTACATTCTAGTAGGAACTATTTCAGTTGACAGGTACCAAGCTTACTCCTAACACCAATTACCATCCACAGATGGATGGACAAACATAAATTGTAAACAAGAGGGTGGAAGAATATTTGAGAAATTATGTCTTAGTTTAACAGATAGGTTAGATCAAGCGGCTTCATATGGGATAATATTGTTACAACATAACTCATCACATGTCTATTGGTATGCCTCCATTTAAATCATCATATGGTTATGATACATTAACATTTGTTGATTTGATATTCTCATAGAGTAGAGTACCTACAACAAGTGACTTGGTTAACCAAAGAAAAGATATCCTGAGATTTTTGAAGGAAAATTTATAGCAAGCACATAATCAATAAAAGATATATGCAGATAGGAAGAGGATAGAAAAGACATTTGAGGTGAGTGATATGGTGTACTTGAGAATATAGCCATATAAGCAATATTTTATTAAGATCAATGGGTAGTAGAAATTAAAGCCCAAGTTCTATGGTCTATACAGGATTATCAGGGAAGTAGGTGAGATAGCTTATGAGTTAGAACTTCTTGAAAATTACAGAATACATAATGTATTCAATGTTTATTGTTTGAATAAAGTTATTGGATTGCATATATTACCTTCCATTGATTCACCCCCACTAGATGATGAAGGAAAGCTAATATGGATTCCATAAGTTGTTCTTGATACAAGGGTGAAGAAACTTAGAAACAAAAGCATAAAAGAATTTCCATGTAGTGGAAAAAATTTCTAGTTGAGGATGTCACTTGGGAAAGTCCTAAAATTTTAAAGCATCCAAATTTGCAATTGCTTATGGGCAGTCAGTTTTGAGAGGGGAAGAATGTCATGTCCCCTTCTCCCGAATGAGACACATGCAAAAGACCCTTAGCCTATCTCATTCTCATAAGATATATCAGGTAATATAAAAGAATAGTAGTGTGGGTTCATTATTCACCTGTGACAATTCACCAACACTATTCATAAAATCACTATTCATGGTGGCATGGCAAGTGATGCAAGAGATGATGTAGCAATGAGATGGATTATGAATGAGGTGGCATTACCCACAAGAGAATCTCTCATGGACCAAGATCATGTGCTTAGAGTGGGGTGTATCACTCCACTTGGGAGATAAATTAGATTCACCTTATTTAACCACATGGGTTGTCCTTGGTGGGAAAAGGAAAGGTTGACACTTTTCTATGTGGGTACATGTTGGAAGCTTGTGGAGAAGTCAAAAGTGGGTTGTTGAGAGGATCTTTGTCACATGTGATCACATGGGTGAATAGTGGATTAATCCCCGTCATTTGATTTCCTTCACATGGAGAGGGAGGCATAGTTATGAAGGCATGGGAAGAATTTAATATTGTTGTCTTTTGCACATGGTGAAGATTTGTCATCTTTGACAAATTGTCCCTCTATGTGGAATGCTACACCCCATATTCTCTCTCTTCACAATTATTCCATTTGTATTCTCTCTTTATAATTCCTTTAGGTATGGGTTTGCTCTCATTGTAATCCATCTTTTTCCCATCAAACATTTACTATATAGCTTGATGCACTTGTGCTTCAACTTCAAGATTCAAGGATGAAACCCCTTGGATGCTTATAGAATCAAAGGATAAAAACCATGCGGTTCATGGAGATGATATAATTTAGAGATTACAATTGATATTCAAAGGGTTTATAGTAATAATTCTATGTGTGTGAGAGAGCTTATTATTTCATGTATTGTGATATTCCTTTCATAAGCAATCAATATATCAGATTTGTGTTGTTTATTGTATATGTTGCAAGGAATTCATTCCATAAGTGTCTTCATACTCATCTCAATGTGTTCATTCCAAAGTTGTTGAATTTGGATTTTTAGTATTTTAGCATGTTTGCACAAATATCCCATTTGGGATATTACACAAGGTGTAACCCACCATGTATCTCTTAAATATAATACAAATCAACAAAACTTGGGATTTTCAAAAAAATCCATGATCACCAACAAGGTAAGTCATCTAATTAGGGATTTCATGCACATTTTACCACAAAAATGGTTGCATATGACCAAGATGTTCCTTCATATGATTGCCAAAAGTTTTGATAAATACATAAGGAAATTATGACTAATTTACAAACTAATTATAAAGGGAGTGCACCAAATTCTTCCAATGGTTGAAGATATTCAAATGATATACCAAAAGTACCAAAATTCAAAGATCCAATACTACTTCTGACATATCCTAAATTTAGTGATCATGAACTTGCACTTGTTATACATGAGGATGATGATACTCATATTCCTCGATTCAAAAATGGTGGTGGGTTGGAACCAATGATAAAACCTACGACAAACACCATTGTTCCCATAGAATATCTTATTTCTATGATGGCCACTATTGGGAATCTTTAAAGACAAGTTTTTATACTTCAAATGCAAATGGATTTCCATAATACTAATGTAAATGTGACTTCATTTAATAATCAAACTCTTGAATAATATATACTTGAATATCCTTATCCACAGGATTTTGAATTACCATATTTACCTCTCTTTTTGAGTCATAAGGACCCATTTAACCACATGATTAAATGTGTACATTCTTTTGGTCAATGGGCAAAAGATGACAAACTATTGCTGAAAGTATTCCACATGAGCATTTCTGATGAGGCTCATAATTGGTTCTATTGCCTACTAAAAGTTTCCTTAACCACTTTTTCACAAGTGGAAGATGTTTTCTTCATGGCTTTCAATATTCACAAGGTGCCAAAATTTACATTAGCACATTTATATAATTTTAAGCAACGTGATGATGAATCCTTTAAAGATTATACTATTTGATTCAAAAGTACATCATACGAGCTAGAATTTAGACCCTCATATTTGGAATTGAAATTTATTTTTAGTATAAGGATTCCTTCCCCATTAAAATAAAGAGCATTGTATAAACAATAGGAGTCATTTACACATTTATTTGTGGATATGCATAGATACACTTTATTCATCCTTACTCAGCCAAAAGAGCTTAACATATCCCCTTATAAGTACCAAAGTTTTATTCCTCACACAAAGGAGGGAGATGAATTACCAAATGAACATTATGAACAAAAATCTATAATTCTTAATCTTTACACAAGTGTTGTACAAGGATACTCAAAATGGTACCACTCCAAGGTTTGCATCTTATTAAAAAAACCCATGGTGAAAAATACAAAAAACATCCATGTCAACAAGGTTTAACAATTACAATATTCATAGGTGGTGATTATTTTTGGCATAACCATATTGATCCTACACAAACAAAAACTACTTGTAATGTAAGACACAATAAATTAGCTTCGATCTAAAAAACTTACAAAATAAAGGAGGTTGAAAAGACTCCTTGTGAAACATAATAATATTAATTACTTGTAGTCCTAAAGTAATTCAAACATGGGTTTGGGTTATGCCTACCACATCTCCATATACATTTACACTAGGAACTCTTTGGTTATACCAAATAGAAGTAAAAATTGATCCAAATAAGCAAGGTATTTCTTTTTCTCATGAAGGCAAATTGATCCATATTCTAAATGGTAGCATTACTTCTTCTACTACATATGTAAAGTGTGAGGAGGAACATGTTATTTACCTTTTCAACTTATCCAATCATGGTGCAAACAATGTCAAATATCCAACTTAAGGTTGAAAAGCTTCACATATTTCAAAAATACCAAAAAAAAGAAAAAAATAATCAAAAATCTAGAAAACAATCAACATACACATGCTCTATTGGCTCCTTGGCATCTATGTGTTAGTTTCATGTTGATAGATAGAATATAAATTACTTATACATGCACATGTGTGTCACACTTCTACTTGAGTGTGATACAAGCATACACAAATACATGAACTATTCATATTTTAGATGTTGGACCTTCCCTCTACTCATGTCATGTGGACAATGGGGTCATACACTTTATTTTATCTAGATACACATAGGTTATATCATTATATGGTTTCTTCATCATCATGTTTGAGCTCTTATGTACTTACACATGCCTTTATCCATGATTATATCTTTCACAGAGTACTTGATATGTTATGCACTTAAATGTTTTTTGCTAACACATTTGGCCTATAGGATACTATTATATGTTTTATGTTGGTTGATTGTGCTTTCCTTTATGCACTTACTTGAGTGTCTTGCCTTGATATTGTCTTGCTTGTTTGAGCACTTTAATATGATCCTTTATTCATAACCCCCATGCATATGTGTGATTTCATTGACATTTGAACATGACACTATTTTTTGTATGGACATTTGAATATGTAATCCTTGATTTTGTGGAAATTTTACTAGGTCATGTCCCTTTGATTGTGAGGTATTTGAACATGCCCTTATTTGAGGCCTCCTAGGACCATTGTATGTTGACTTGATTTTGAGTGATCTTATGTTTGTGTGTTTATTTGCGTATTGAGATTGTATTAGTACTATCTAGGTGTTGCCATACTATTTATCATGCATCTTAGGCTTTCATGTCATCACATTGTTCTATGTGCTTCAATGCTATATTTACCTAGACATCTTCTTCTATTTATTACTTGGTTCTATTCACATATTATACAGTTGTCTTATCCTTTTGAGGTGAGGTAACTACCAATTTTTGTTCTTCCCTCACCTCAAAAGGGGGGCATATCAGTGGGGGCATGTCATAGAAGATGTTCTCCACATTTGGCGTAGTTTTTAGATTCAGTGGAGGCATGTCATATAGGCATGACTTCCACACATTCACAATTTCATATTCAATGGGGGTATGTTGTTGGGCCCAAAATTTTGCATTGTCTTATTTTGGCATGGAACTGGCATGGCACAAGAAGACCATGGTGTAGGAAGACTATGGTACATGATTGCCAAGCACAGAAGCACCATGGTGTGGGACCCTTTGGGCATAAGAGGATAACGATACAAGAGGACAATGGCATATATGAGACCAGTGCAGGAGGACCCAATCAAAGGAGAACAAGTCATAGGGAACTTGAGAACATTAGACTCAGAATGAAAGTGAGAAACTAGGGGAGTGCATGAGAAGCATGAATAGTTAGGAGAGTGATTCATATGGGACACTTCAACCTTATTGATCAAAGGTTTTTCACCAACCCACAAGGAATGAAACATATGACCACCAGTATATAGCATATATCAAGGATTTAGGGGCACAAGGACATGGGTCTTTAAGAAGAACTTATTGTAAGTGCCATGAATCTCAGTCTATTGAGGGTCCATGAACCATTAACTCATAACATTAATGGTTGTAACACTTAGTCAGGGCAAAAAAGTATAAATACCACTATTGTAATATTTTATGAGGATGATATTTTGGAGAATAGATGATGAAGATTTACCTTTTGGTTCATTAAGCATCTAATATGAGATATCACATTTTACCAATTTATGACTTGAATGATGGAATACACTAAGTTCTAGACTTGGATATGAGTTATTTCTTAGTCTATTGTTATTGTTATCTTTTTCTTTTCCAAGTCACTGATGTTAGATAATGATGGTTATCCATGTAGTAATAATAATAATTGCATCTAGAATTAAAAGGATCATAGTCGTATATTTGTGATGTTAAATAATCCTTGTTTGGAACTACATAAAGAGAAAGATATGGACAAACATATATTACTATGTTACAAAACCTTCAGGAACTAGTCTTTCATTGCGTACTTCAGGTGAGCATGTGAGACCTAAATCTCATGTGATAGGGTCATCACACTAGCTTGTTGGGATAAACTTTAGTGCCAGAGATGGAATTAACTAAAATAACCCAACATTTTGGTTCCATTTCCAGGACCTGAAGCACTTGAAGTATAGTCATGGGAAAATGTTTGAGAGTATTACATTGGAAAATATAGAGGAATGGATTATCAGTATTAAAGATAAGTTTGTAGTTCTATATTTTGGACATGTTTCTCCCCATGATAGTGGGTGGAGTAGAATCTCTACGTCCCTTGTATGAAACCTTCTTTTTAGATCTCCCAGTTATTTTACATGCTTGGCTACTAGAATATGATCAAGGATGATCCAAGAATCTTGGAAGGAGTTAGTCTTGGACACTAGAATGACAAAGGGCTCTAGCACAACTTGGAGTCTTGTGGATGTGAGTAGTTAACTTTTGGTGGAGAGGAGTTCAGAATAAATACTTTCTAGAGTATGTTGTGACTACCTATTCATGCCCTGAAGAAGCCAAATCCTAATTCCTTTAAGAGCGACAAGATTGATATCTAACCCTTTTTGCTTTAAAAATTGAGAAATTAATTTTTGACATTGGAATGGAAATCATACCAATGGATGGCTAAATCCTCTTATGCATGAGCCACACATTTGGAAGGGGAAAGTAGAGGTTGATTATAGATTGTAGGTTCAAAATGGTAGCTAGTCAAAGTGCACTATGAAAATGGAAGATGATGAAGCTCAATAAAGGATCATGGGAGTTAGTAGCATGGGAAGAGATTGGGAGAACTCAAGGAGTGTTTTTAGGAGCTACAAGTAAGCAAAAACACATGAGGACCCCATCATTTTTGAATTGCATTATATGTCACTTATATCTTATGAAGGAGAAACAAGATGGATGATAGGAACTGAGGAACCAAGTTTGAACCAACCCAACTCCCCCAAAATTTTATGTGCTCATGCCTTTGAGTTAGATGAAGTACACATTCAAAATTAGGATACAAACATTTTAGATTCAGAAGCTAAACCAATAAGGAATATTGAAACTGAGTCAGTTGAGGCTCACTTAGATTTAACACTATCTTTCCATCTTCAAGGGAATTCTATGGCATAACTTGGGATACCTAGTGGACCTAGCCTTCAAGGATAGAATACAAGCCCAACTTTAGTTACCCAACCAGGTTCCACATCAAGCACTATTACTAGAGGCACTAGAGGAGGACTAGGTGGTGGTACAAGAGGAAGTGGACTCCCTCCTCAATGGACCATGGTTATAAGTTCCCAATAACCACCTACCTAAACACCTCAACCAACCATGATCTACTATAAGATGATATTACATTTACATGAATATCGAGGGGTAGAGAATACAACTGAGCATGTCCACAAGTACGAACTAATTTGGAGGGCATGAGGCATCACATCTTCTAAACGTAAAGCCACATAGTTTCCAACTATGCTCTTAGAATGACTGCATAAGTAGTAATATAAGTTTTAACCTCAACAAGTTATGGTTGATTTTGATTAGCTCAAAATAGCCTTCCTTTAGGAGTTTGACATTATTAAATTTGAGTAGTAGAGTATAGCAGTCTTGAAGGACATAAAGTAAGGACTGACAAAGAGCGTATGTGAGTATGATGTAAGGTTTAAAACCTTATTATCTAAACTATCCTTTTAAATTAACATTACCTAGCATGCATAATGGTTTGTGAGAGTATTGTTACTACCCTTTTGATAAACCCTATCACAACGGACCTTCACTAGCTCGTGCGAGGCCTTGGAAGCTACTCTCTACACTAAAGTGGTTGGAAGCATTTATATCAGGATTAGTACGTTTATGGAGGCCCAAATAGCCTTAATGGAATCATAGTTAGAAAATTTAACAACCAATAATGCACATGAAACACATAGTGGTGTTTAGTGTATAGACTATGAATCTAAAGGACATACACAGAGTAACTGCTTGTGCAAGAACATATATGTGGTACTTAAACAAACATGTGAATTATTCCATGAGGAGTATGATTTCTGCTCTTGTCTTCTTTTATGGTGGGCTACACACACTAAAGTGTTTGAGTATTGTAAAATTTGTGATGCCTACACTTATGACACCAATGCCTACCAATTGATCAGTGATATCCATAAAGATCGAGCCTTTGGCACGCGCCAAAACTCAATCGCTAATACTCAAGATAATGGTAGCTACCATGGATGAGGAAGAGGGTGAAGATGAGGAGGTGGATATTTCCCACCCAAAACTTGTTACAAATGTGGATCTTTAGACCATTATCAAAGGGATTGCCTAATATACCCAATGTGCACTTTTTGTAAAAAGAACCACCAGCTAGAAGAGTATCTTGACCTATATGTAGTTATCGCCAAGGATCAAAATGAAAAGGGCACTAGTATGATTCAAATTGATAAACCACAATGGCACGAATGACCAACCGTCCCTATAGTTCAAAAAGTAAACATTACCACTCACAGTGGGGGATAGAACCAGTCAACAACTAATTTGATTGAGAAGGTACAATAAGAAGAACCACGAGTTAAAAAGTACTCTGATGTTCAGTAGAAAAAGTATGTCCTCCAAGATATGATGGCACTCATACAAAAACTTTATGACAAGATTTAGTTCTTCAAATATAAGGACATAATGTAACATGTTGATATGCAAAGGGAAGTTGAACTTTGACCTGTGGCACAGGATGATTACCAGGAACTATGTAAGTGGATACTAGATGTGGATATTGTCCCACAACTCAGCACTTGGATTAAGAGTCAAGCTCAAATACCAAATTAAGTTCACCCTCACATTATTCGATAAAGTGAATATTTTTTCTTAAATCATGCTCAATGTTAAGATGCTCCTAGTTTATCTACTCCCCCAGAAGATAGAGAAATATTAGTTAATGATGCCATCGATAGATGGGTAATCAAGGACATTTTAGTGGATATTAATGCATAAGTTAATGCCCTCACCAAGGATGCTTGGAATAAAATGTCTAGTCTAGTACTACAACCTTCACCTCATGTCTTATTTATGGTAAATAAGACTCATGCTCACCCTATTGGGGTCCTCAAGAATGCCACAGTTGATATACTTAGAGTACCATTCAAAGAATATTTTGAGGTGTTGGAGTTAGCTGAAGCTGATGATTACCCATCTCTATTGGGAAGACCTTAGCGCTATGAGAACAATGCAGACTTGAGCTTTAAAAAGCATTATATTAGCTTTGAGAACACTAACCAGTGTGTGGTTATACCATTGGATCAAGCATAATGACCTCCTTATATAAAACCTATCAATGTTGATGAGGACATAAACCATATATGTAATGTCACTCCCTAAAATGATGAGCAATGTGATCCAACCCCAGATGGTGTTCTACGATGAATAGATACCCAGTCTATTTTTGACACTACAAGCAATGCCATTAATTATTAGGCACATGATGACTATAATCTCATTGCGAGAGTATGTAGCACCATCAATAGTCGTGAGAACCTCCCATGCCCATTCCATAAACATCACAAGTTTGTTTGCCTCACAGGTTTAGCAATGAAAGGGCCATTGATAGGACCACCTTGGGAAATACTTGATGAAGCCCCATGGTTCTAAGGACAAATGGAGGTATGTGACTTTTTCCAATGTCTCAAAGAGTTCTATGACATTGAAAATGATTGGATGAGGTCATTAGATCACCTTCTTGATGGCACTATCACAAGATGGTGATGTACCCATAAACAACACCTTTTGTATTGAGATAAAATACATTCTAATCTACACTTAAAATTCCATTATGATAATAAGCTTAGGGGAAAAAATATTTATAGTGGCATGTAAACACCTAAACTTCACATTGAAGCTTGTGAGACAATGTGGAGAAACAAAGAAACATACTTACTAGAGTACCTATGGGTGCATGCATTTTATGGGACCTTATGCACATGGGTACAAGCCTAGTATATTCATGAAGAGTGATACATGAGAACTAGGTTCTGATAGTTATTTAAGGAAAACATGATCTCAGCACACTCTTATTCATCATGAAGGATGGACTTGTGCCTCACTCTCCAAGCCATGCGTGAAGTATTTCTCAAACACCCAATTCTAATAGAAGATCGGCTATAGAATATCCATCGGGAACTTGAGGAACCTTTACACTTTTTCACTGAGCCTTCAACATATCCAATTCTTGCACTTGCACCTACACCAATTCCTGATGAAGAACAATGTGAAAAGATTCATCTGGGAAAGCAAAAGCTTGTCTTCTAAGTAGATGAAGGTGAAAGATCTACTTCACTCGACCTCTTGACCAACCATTTAGATGTTTATACCATCACTAGTACTCAAACTATTTAGGACACAAGGCCTCAAATGAACAACCCTTATCATGGGCCTATTCAGACTATTCAACACAATATTAGCATCAAACAAGAACTAAAGATGGCCATAATTGGAAATTACTAGACTAATATAAAGATTACAATTTTTTTGAGTTGCTAAAAGAATATCAAGATGTTTTATTGAGGAACTACAATGTAATGAAGGGAGTCCACCCATATTTAAGGAACATGCAAATCAAGCTAGTCGATGATGCTTAACCAGTGTAAAAATGACCATACAAAATGAACCCTAATCTTTAAGTACACATTAAAGAGGAGATTGATAGTATGTTCTATACTAGAGTAATCACTCTAATTATCAAATCCAATTAGGTCATTCCCATGGTGATTATTATCAAAAAGGATGGATGCATCCATATCTATATGGACTATCGAGTGCTCAATGCATCCTATGTGACAAATC
Organism: Torreya grandis; assembly: GCA_037957365.1. Classification (NCBI taxonomy): domain Eukaryota; kingdom Viridiplantae; phylum Streptophyta; class Pinopsida; order Cupressales; family Taxaceae; genus Torreya; species Torreya grandis. Next base: position 4,058,369 of record JARHVA010000605.1, on the reverse strand, counting down.
CTTTTCCAATGCCATTCATAGAGGAAATCCTTGAAGGTGTTACTGGTTGTGAAGTATACTCCTTTATAGATGGATTATCAAGGTACCATTAGATCCAAATATTTGAGGAAGACCAACCAAAGACAACATTCACCACTGAATAAGGATCATTTGCATATATTATTATGCCCTTCAAATTGAAAAATGCTCCAATAGTGTTCTTGTGCATAGTAATTGAGTCCTTTAAAGACTTTATTGAAAAATTCCTTCAAGTTTATTTAGATGATTATATGGTATATGGTTTAGTCAAGGACCACTGTGTTAATCTCAGACTCATGCTTGAGTGCTATCAGGTATTGCAAATATCCTTAAACTTGAAGAAGTGCCTATTCACAACATCTTTTGGTGTGCTTTTAGGGCATATTATTTGTAAGGAAGGACTCTTAGTGGACCTAGTAAAGGTATTTTTGATTCTTTGCCTGCCAGTCCCAAGACTCAGCATGAGGTATGTGCCTTCTTGGGGCACATGAGTTATTACAAAAAGTTCATTCGTAGTTATGCTAAGATTTTTGCTCCCCTAGAAGAACATTTAAAGCATAATGAGTAGTTCATATGGAGTAGTTCTTGTAAGGAATCCTTTGAAGCACTCAAGGAAAATTTGGTCACTGCTCCTATTATGTAATTACCCAATTAGACAAATCCATTTCATGTCCATGTAGATGCATCTGACATGGTTGTTGGTGCAATCCTTACAAAACTAGGTGACAGTCACCTGGATTATCCTATTTACTTTGATAGCAAGAAGCTCACACTAGCTGAACAAAACTATACCACCATGGAATGCAAATATTTTTTAATGGTTTACACCCTATAAAAGTTTTGACATTACCTTTTAGCCACTCCCTTTATTTTCTATATAGATCATGAGGCTTTAAAGTACCTAGTTAATAAATCAATGTTGCATGCGAGGATTTGTTATTGGATTGTGTTGTTCCAAGAATTCCAATTTTATATTATGATGAAACCTGGGAAGGATAATTGTGGACCTAACTACCTGTCTTGGATTGAGAATGCAGAACCCCCGTGTGCCATAGATGATGATCTTCTCAACATATAATTTTTTTGATTTGCATAGTTACCTGAAGAATTGGAAGATATTACATTATTTTTTAGCACTAGCTCCACCCCTGAGTCTTTAACCTTGAAGAAGAAAAAGAAACTTGTGGTTTGAATCACACCCTTTTAGCTTATAATAGGTGATCTTTACAAAGTGGACCATGATGAGGTGCTTTACCATTATGTAATATAACATGAGTGCCCCCTGAGGTACTTCATGAAGTTCACAAAGGTATTGCAAGTGAACATTATGTTGGAGAGGCTATAACGTGTGAGGTTCTACTAGTTGTGATTTGGTGGCCAACTCTATTCTAATATGCTAAGGCATATGTTAGGCAATGTGATATCTACCAGTGCATAGGTAAACCTAACAGGAGAGATGTTATGCCTTTATGACACATCCTTTCTCAAGAACCTTTTAAAAAGTGGAATATTAATTTCATGGGGCCCATCACTCCAGTAGGATGATGAATGGGTTCTCGATACATCATTCTAGCAAACAACTACCTTACATGCTAGGCTGAAGCAGTGCTGATAAAGGATTATACTACTGCTACTACTACAAGGTTCGTTTGGGAGAACATAATAACTCAATTTAGGTACCCCCTCAGTTTCACCAGTGATCATGGTACACATGTTTTTAATGAAATGATTTGCATCTTGCTTGTCGAGTTCATGATCACACACCACAAGATAACACTGTACCACCTACAAGCCAATAGAACTGCTAAAGCTTTTAATAAGATTCTAGGTACCACTTTAATGAAAATCTACAATGTTGGCTACACTGATTGGGATGGATGGGTGTCTATAGTACTATGGGCCTACTGAACTACCTACAAGTGCCAAAACAAAAACATGCCATTCAATTTGGTGTATGGGAAAGAAGCAGTGATGCCAGTAAAGTTCTTGGTGCCATCCCTTTGTATCATGTGCATAAGACAACTAGATGATAAGGAATCCTTGAAAGTGGGCTTGGATATTTTAATGCAATTAGATGAGACCCAGTTCCTCACTCATTAGAACCAAGATATAGAGAAATGCAAGCAGAAGGCATGACATGATCACCATATCAAGAATAAAGTATTTTCTCAAGGAATGAAGGTCTTATTATATGATGCTAAGTTCGCATGCCACCCTAGAAAGCTTTACATCCATTGGGATGGTCCATTTATAATACATAGCATTCAACCTAATGGAGCATGTTAGTTATAAAGAATGGATGGTTAGTTCCTCTGAGGGCACTATAATGGAAATTAGATTCAGCCATATTTCACTTTAGAATAGTTGGAATTATGTAATCAATAAGGCTTATGCCATTAGATTAGGATTTATTGATTTTAATAAAATTGTTGCCTTTGTTTTATGCAATTATCCTTTATTGCAATTTTGTTTTCATGTTGTTATTTTTGTGGAGGACCACAAACCATTTTAGTGTGGGGTAAGAAGTCTCGTGAAAGGGTAAAAATAAAAACCTCGTAAGATAGCTAGGTGTACAAGTCTTAAAGGCAAAAAAGTTATTAAGGGTGCGTGATTCATTTAAGGTAGTAAGGGGATAACGTTCCCACCATATGTTAGAAATTTAAAATGCAATAGTTGTCTTCCACCACATCAAAATGATGGGATGCAACTATCACCCACTTCCAAGAAAGGTGTGAGAAGGGACATGCCATTAATGCGATGAGGTTAGTTATGGCAAGAATTGTGCCAATGGTATGATGGGACAAAACAATTAAGGCATCAATTACATAAGGCAAGGTTCAAAATATGGTGACCGTTCAAACATTTGAAATTATGCTATGAAGTGATGGGGAAGAGGAATGAATTAATGAGGGTGAACCCCCATGTGGATCCTATAAATAGGTAAGTTAAATCCATTTTATGCTTTACATTACGTTGATTCTCAAATTACTAGAGCTAAGAATGAGCAATGAACTAGAGCCATAAAGCAAGCGACCACACCAAAGTCAAACTAATCAATTCCTGAGTAGAACATAGTTTTTATATCCTTGGTGAGACACGTAGATTGTTACCTAGTTAAGGAGAGAGATTCTAAGTCTAAATTGGTGGAAAGAAGTAGTAATTTTTGAAGTTGTAGGTTGTAGGTGCACCATTAATGAAGTACTTAAGTTCAAAAAGATGAAGTAATTTATTTACAGCCACGTATTCATTTGGGAAAATAGGATGACCATACTTTAACCTTCAAGATCCTTGAAGGGTAATGCAGCCTAGGAAAAAGGCTAGGAGATTTGAAAAATTACCAACTATATCAAAATAAGAAGAGGTGAGCAGAGGAGACTGGGTTCCCATTAGGGAAGAGACTCTAGAAGAATAAGAGTAGTGTTCAAGAGAACAAGTACTGAGCATAGAAGGAGAAGCAAGAAAATGTACAGAAGTAGAAAGGGATAAAATGGTGAAGAAAAGAAAGTAGGCATAGACATTAGTGGCATAAAAGTCCCAAGCATCTCCACCTCCTTCTCTGTTAATATAAGAGATGTAATACCCAGATTTGGTATTGCATGTGGAGAATTGGGTCTTTAAAGTCTCAACAACCACTATTTTTTATTACAACCACCACCAACTAGGAATGAGGTCAAGATCTAGAATGATTACCAGGTCAAGACCACCAATACAATAAATCAAGTGGTCTATGATTTAACAATCAAGAACTAGCTAGATACCATAGGACTCTTCCAACTCTTTGAGTTAGCATATTTTGGTAAACCTATAGAGGTAGTATAGTTCTTCCTTTCATGCATCTACAAGCACTATATCTACTTCATTGGACTTGAGAAAATTAGCAAAGTCATGGGAGTATAGTGCTCAGGGTTGAGTGTGATCGATGACATGGTCGACACGAAGGAGATACAGAAGACCGCCATGATAATAATGTATCAAAAATAGGGGCACACAATGCACATTAAGAAACTACAAGATCCTGCCCTCCAAATCATGGTAAAGATCATTTCCACTAAGATCAGAGGGACTGATTGCTAGAAGAAGGTGGACATGACACACCTTTATATTGCTCACCAAGTCTCATAGGGACTAAAGTACAACTAGGCCCTATACTTTATCCATAAAATAATTGAAGATGTGGAGAGGGCCCATCAGACACCCAAGTACATGTTCACCTTGGGATTAAGCCTCCTATTGATGGTCTTCAATGAGATCAAAGTGCCAGACTATAGTTTAGGTGTATTGAAATGGGTATACCCTCCCACTCACAAGTCCCCTACCAAGCCCTATAAGGTATTTACTTACCACCATCATATCATCCCCTCGTACAAGATAAATATGAGGTATTGGTTTGATGGGATAAAGGTGGCATTTAGAAATGAGTGGTGCATTTTGAAGGACTTGCCCCCTAGCTATAGATTAGGCACAATTTGTTGTAAAGCAACATTTCTCCCTCTCATGGATCCACATGAATCCATTCAGAGAGCTTTTAGCATGGCTCAAGCTACCTTATGCTTTCTCTACATAGTACTTCATAAACTCTATCAATTAGATAAATGATGCACAACTTATCATTTTGTAGGTAGAGAGGATTGACATGGAGCTTCACACCCTCTAAAAACTTTATGAATATCTAGGCAAGAAGGCCTATGTGGAGAGGTTAGAGACAGACTTGACTAATATATAGGTCAAGTTGACTTTGATCAGGGAGCAACATCATAGGCTATTCTACATGCTTTGCCCCTGAAATAGCCCATAGGTTGGATACCCCAAATAAAGACTCCCCCAAGCATTGCAACTAAAGAATAAGAAATGATAAAATGTGGGTGAAAGTTCAAGTGGGAAACATGCCCCCCATAAGAGGTAAATGATGGCAAAGGTGCAACCTTTTAAACCCATTTCTTCCCATCCTTTTGTGTCTCCTCTACCTCCACCTTACCCTTCATCTTCACCACCTCATCCATCTCCATCCACTCCACACACTTATCCATCCCCTTCTCACTCTACATCTCCACGCTCATCTATTCCTGACCATTCATCCCCTAAGCCTACTCCTCCCCTTTCTCCTCCACCTTCTCTACCTCCACCTTTTCCACCCCCACCACCATCTCCCCCAACTACCACTAAAACAAGAGCTACCCCACAATAAACTCTAAGAAAATTACCGAAATAAGAGTCTCCTCAGGTGTAGATCCATAGCTTAGGATCGAATTTTGAGAAAAATTCCTCCTTAATGTAGGAGAAGGCTACAGTTGGTGATTCCTTGATTGATGCTAAAATAGGGTATAATGAGGAGGATGGTGAGGAAGATAGTGAGATGGCCATTAGTGTCCATGAGGAGGGTAAGCTTGAATAAGACCCCAATAAGGGAAAGCAACTGGCTGAGTCATAAGGATAGGAAGATGAAAGAATGGTGACCGCTATGCATGAATGTTACCAGTTCGATGTAGAGGATAGAAGACTCTATCTTTTGCTATATTTCCATCCCAAGGAAGTGAATCCTAAAACTAGGAAGTAAGGGTCCTTCTTGCTCAAGATGTATAATGAGGAGTGTGAGTTTGAGCTCTCATTGGATAGCATCTCTTTGGGCTTGAATACTCTATTGCTACCAGAATCAATGAGAATTGATCCACAAAAGCTCACCCCAGTAATAGCAAGCATTGCATTTTTGAAACTTAGCATGGAAATAATGTTCCAAAGTATTTTGTTAGATTTTGATGCATGTACAATAGAGAGAAAATGTGCCCAAGTTGTAAACATGTATAATAAAGTGCTTTTAGAGAAGTAAGCACTCGCTGAATAAGTGGCCTTAATGAAATAAAAGCTCCAAGAGGTCACAAAGGCAAAAGTAAGGGTTTTAACCCTTTGTAAAACAATTTTGAAGGAAGATGTAGCACCTAAAGATGATGTACCTCTAGATGGGGATGCCATTGTAAAGTTAGAGACCCTGGTTGAACTATTGCTCAAGAAATACAAGGAGTGACCCATGCAAAGAGACGAGTGGATAGAAATAAATGAATAGTTTGCCATGGCTATTAAAATCTACAAGCATGCCCTAGAGAGAGTTTGGGAAGTTATCCCCATTTTGAATGGCATTTTTGCATGCCTAGTGCACCCTAATCAAGTCTTGGAGGCTTGAATCTAAGCTAAAAAGGTCGTAAGATAGTAGTCAATTGATGTTGCACTCCTAATAAAAAATCATGCCAAGTGTGTAAAAGCATTTAGAGATAGAAATGATGGAGGAAGCCATTAATAACCATCATCAACAACTAAATGTAAGTTTTTTAGCCCTCTAAATATAGGTTGAGAAGGAGGTCTCTACACTAGAAGATGTCTAGAAGGATGCTAGCGCAGCCTTGGATGAACAAGTGAAAAAGACTAGTGAGACTCTGACCTAACCCGAGGAGCTTAAAGCATCAAAAGAGGTCATTGAAGGAATAACTATGAAGGTCCTCAATGCATTATCCTATTGGGACAATCTAAAAAGTGAACTCAAGTAGAAAGGGTCTAAATATTTGGAAGATGTTAGCGTGGCTTAGTTTGAGATAGACTAAGGGTATAGTGTGGGGTGATGTTGTGCCCATAATTTTGACTAAGTGTTATCCTATTTTGGTGTGGAACTAGCATGATGTGGGAAGACCATGGTGTATGACTACCAAGCATAGAAGCACCATGGCATGGGACCTTTTGGGCATACGAAGACAATGACATGAGAGGACAATGGCCCAAACGAGACCAGTGCAGGAGGACCTAGTTAAAGGAGAACAAGTCATGGGGAACCCAAGAACATTGGACACAAAACAAAAGAGGAAAACTAAGGGAACACATGGGAAGTGGGAGAAATTAGAAGAGTGATTCATATGGGACACTTCAACCTTATTGATCTAAGGTTTTTCACTAGCCTACAAGGAATAAAACACATGGCCACTAGTATATAACATAGAGCGAGGATCTAGGGGTACAAGGACCTAGGTCTTTAGGAAGAACTTATTATGAGTGCCATGACTCTCAGTCTGTTGAGAGTCTATATGCCATTCACTCATAAAATTAATGGTTGTAACACTTGGTCAGGGCAAAGCAAGTATAAATACTCCAATTGTAATTTTTTGTGAGGATGATCTTTTAAAGAATAGATGATGAAGCTTTACCTTTTGGTTCATTAAGCATCTAATATGAGACATCATATTTTGTTAATTTATGACTTGAATGATGGAATACACTAAGTTCTAGACTTGGATATGAGTTATTTCTTAGTCTCTTATTATTGGTATCTTTTTCTTTTCTAAGTCACTAATGCTAGATAGTGATGGTTATCCATGTAGTAATAATAATAATTCAATATGGAACTAGAAGGATAATAGTAGTATATTTGTGCTATTAAATAATACTTATTTGGAACTGCATAAAGAGAAAGATATGGACAAACATATATTACTATGTTACAAAACCTTCAAGAACCGGTCTTTCACTACGTGCTTTGAGTGAGTGCACGAGACCTAAATCTCACGTGATAGAGCCAACACACTAGTTTGTTGGGATAAACTTTAGCGTCATAGCTGGAATTAACTAAAATAACCCAACTCATGATTTGGAAGCATGTTCTCCACACTTATTCAATATTTGGCATAGTTTTCAGATTTAGTGGGGCATGTTTTGGAAACATGTCATGCACATTGGCAATTTTTAGATTCAATGGGCACATGCATTGGAAGCATGTTTTCCACACTTATTTAGTGTTTGGCACACCCAAATGCAGTGGGGGCATGTTTTGGAAACATGTCCTCCACATTGGCAATTATTTTAGTCTTCATATTTCTCCATATATAGTGGGGACATGATTTGAAAGCATGTTATCCATACTTACATAGTTTCCAAATTTGCCAAATCACATAGTTACATGATTCAAATTTATAGTTGTATCATAATTCTATCCATTGGTACCATTGTTATACACAGTTTCAGCATGGACATATCTAAGGTGCATATGCTATGCAATATGTTCCTAATATTAAAAAATCCAAATTAGTTTCAGATTTCAAAACACTCTCAGGGACTATCATCACCCACCAGGATGGATTTTTGGATACTGTATTGAACTCATCTATTACAATATTGGTTTGTTTTTAGTATGGTTGAGATGATTAAATCACTTAATCTTTCCAAGTGTTTAGGTTAGAATTGATTGTATCATCCAACCTCATTAGTTTGATAGTATGAGTTGACTTTGTTCACTCATGCTCACCAAGTTATAAGTATGATTGGGTTGCATGATTGAGCAAATCTCAACTTCCAAGTGGCAACTCACCTTCTCTCCAAGTTTGGGGTCATGTGCCTTCCAATCTCTCTTTCTCTCTATCTTTTTAAATATATGCACTTTCTAAATTTATATATATTTCTCCTAATCTCAGTTTCAGAGATTTACAATGATATATATTTTCAAATCAAGTTACCAATATGCAAGGCACTTACATCGATACATAGGTGTAATCCTAAACCTTACTCTTTCAATTTAAATCATTTTGATACTTTCAATTTTAGATTAAATGTACTGATTATATAATGTAACATGCTCTAGGTAGTAGGTCAGTCACTAGCAAAGCACTCAAGATGAACTCAAGCAAAGGCAAGGTGTGTTATACACACCCAAGTATGTATTTCTTGTCTTTTAAACTAGTAATTTCGTTACTAGATTAAATGGGGTGAATGTAGACAATATTTTATGGATTATATAACACCTTAGTTTTGTACACTTGGCAAACTTAGACCTTGGTTGTTTCTCTTATTTATAGACCTCTCCCACTTTTAGAAGTCTCGCATTTATTCTATCTTATGCCCCTTGACCTTCTCTTGGTTTGACATGTCTTATGTTGATGACCTAAATCTTCTATCTTGACCGAAATGCTTAAAACAGGTTTATCTTATGCCCATGCAAGTTTTAAGCCTACATCTATTTTCTTGTTCCCTAGACACTAGCATCCTAAATAGAAAACTACATTTGTGTAGGCGTCCTTCTCTAACACAAGTGTCAAGTGCCCTAAAAGTCATCTAATTTAGAAATGAAACATATCCTAATCATTAGCCTAAGTAATTTAATGTGAGTTATTTCTCCAAAGGGATTGATATAAATACAAGATCAATCCTCATTCATTCCTCACCTACACCTAGCACAAACCAAGATAACTTATCAAAACATTCAATCAAACACTAAATAGAGCAAAAACTTTCCTATTTTCTCCTATTCTCATATCAGGCATAGGAACAACAAATACATAGGTCTGAAGTACTAAAGGAAAAACCCCAAAGTGATATTTTTTAAGTTATAAGCTAGATCACTATTGTACTTGTTTTCTACATATTACATGATTCACACACAAGCCAAAACGTAGGGAATAACTACATCAATCTGAAGCCCTCTTCAGAGTATTGGCTATGTAGGTGTTGTCACTCTAATTTTCACCTCTAATAAGGTTGTTTAGGCCTTCTCAATTATTTGATAGTATAAAATCATTTCTAGGTTGTGGGTGGCCTAATTGGTGAAGTGAATATCTAGATAGGGCTAGCTCCCTTTATACTTCACATTAGACTAATGATTAACATATTGAAACTACAGGTAAAATGGATAGGAAAGGACTAAAACTAGAAAGAAAACATGGAGGCGATGCACCAAAATTAGTATCCTCTACTTCCCTATAATTGCAATATGAAGTAACAAGATTACAACCTAATTTTAAAAACTTCAAAACAACCTTTCCTACATGAGTGTTTCATATGAAGGTTATGGTAACCACCAAAACCAAAGTTAAGGATAAAGAGGTCTAAGAAAAGATGTTTATGACATTTCCACACTTTGGATTCAGTACAACCATTTGACACACATCATATGACCTTGCATAAAGATGACTGACTCACATAGAGGCATGAATTAAGAGGATGAATGAAAGGAAACAAAATAAATATCACTGACATTTATCAACAATATCCAAAAAAATAGATGCAAAATGAAGAAAATATGACTCTATTTGAATTTATTTTAGAGGGCAAATAAACAATTATCAAGTGTGGCAGGGCTTTGCCATACACACTTCAAGGATGATTACAATGATCTATGTACCTACTTAAATAGGCAAAATATTTAGAGTTCTGGGTCTTATTTAGCTATTTCCAACTAATAGGGTCACTACATTTTAAATCATGATCAGGGAAGGGGGATTTAAGGAAGAGGGAAACTCCTCAGGGTCACCATGTCCATGCTTGAATAATTTCCTGCCATGTTAACTCAAATTTTAACTTCTCTTTTGTCTACTTGTGGATGCAATTATTCCTATGATAAATTCAGTCAAATTCCATTTCCCTCTCATCATTTTTCCCTCATTTTTGTTAAGTTGTGCCATGATTCACACGTCGAGCCACTTAGGATTGATTCTTATGAATCAATTTAGTTACGCAGTCAATCTTTAGCTTTTGATGGTTTTTAAGGTTGGACAGGCCATTAGATTATATCCCAAATGGTGCCTACATAGATTCCAATAAACTCCATGGTAGTGGGTTCTAGCCACATGTCTTCTCCTTGCTCACCCATCACTTAGCATTCAAGGCCTATCACCTCCATGTGGTGGACCATTATTAGTGTTTCGATTCCTCAATTTCTAATAGGAGGTCAAATCTTGCGGGGGGGTTTGATTGGACTAGAGGTTTGATGCTTCTAATTCTTAGGATTTTGATAGTAGATTTGTAATTTGACACACCAAGATGCTACAATTGGTTTTAACCTCTAACTACCATCTAGTACTCATTAACTGGACCAAATCCCTACTATAATTGCTTATATTATGGTAGAGTGAGATTTTACCATGTGGTATCATCCTACTATTTCACTTATTTAGGGGCTTTGATATTATATGAACATCTCTAGGATGTGAAGTCATCAGGATTGTGCCATATGGCACTATCCTACTAACCTGTTACTCTAAAAAATCCTCAACTACACAAATAATTTTAGGGCTCTGAGTCAACAGGGTTTTACCATGTGGCATCATCTCAATAACTTGCTTATTTTGGCATTTTACTAATGTCATTTCCCCCCAAGTGACTTTGAAGAAAAACTATGTCTCAAAGAACTTTTAAACAAGCTCGTGGCTACAAATTGTTGACACATAGCTTTGGGAAAAGTTAAATAATTGAATAATGTATGGAAGGTTTATGAATAGGCCTAAGACCATTGGGGGAGTGATGCATGACATTAGGTAGAATTTAAAGAATCAACTAAGTGTCATGACGCTTTGAAAAGGGGATAAACTCACTGAGACCTTGAGTGAATATCACATGATGCCATGAGGCTTAGATTGGAGCCCTAACACACTAAAAACTTGGGAACCTACTAAGTCATCGCCCAGGGTTTGTCAATTATAATATAGTTCCACCGAAAACTATCACTAGGAAAAAGGCCAAAATCAACAAAGTATTTTTACTATTTGACTCTTACAAGCTTTGGAAGTGCTTTTTGTTCACCAAGAAGATGATAAGAAGGTTGAGAAGATTATAATTAAGGTTGGGAATGCCCTCAAAATGCCTAAGTGCTAAAAATCACATGGGACCAAACTCACACTCATTTGATTTCCCCTCCAATCAGCTAAGTTTTGATAATCCTATAGGTAATCCTAAAGCCTCTTTCTAAATTAGACATTGATCTTCCATGGTGACCAAAAATGGTCAAGATTCTTGGTGACCTCTATGGGATGCTTTCCTGCTAAGCATGAATCTAGTATCCTTGAATTAATCTATTGGGAAGGGAGTCATATAATCATCTAACCTTTTCACATCTAAAAACACAACCCTACAACTTTTCCTCTGCCTAAGTGATGGACACCTGAACTGAACAAAGCCTCTCAACAAGACCTAAACTAAAAAATAACATGGTAAAGCTTTTGAAAAAAATTAAAACTGATAAAATCTTTCAAAACATGCACCACACACACACATGTGACCGAAGACAGATGGAGGAAGGAGGACACAAAAACAAACAAACAAACCTATGTCAAAGCACTTAGATAAGTAAAGATCTAAACTATTATATACAAGTCCATAAATTGACTTAGTAACATGGATTTAAATGCATCCCATTGATTGGGATATTTAGCTCTTTTCCATTTACCTTTGAGAGGTGAAAGGCATTATGTTGCTTACAAATAGTGATAATATAGCACCCACTCCAAAATGTGTCAAACTTTATATGTCTTCCAGGCTTGGCCTTATCTTCATCCCACTTCAACATAAGGTCACTTCTCGATATGCTCTTGAAACAAATTTATTATTAAAGGTCTTCTTTACTTAGCCCTGATGGCACCCCATGGTATGCATGGAATGATTTTTGGTTTCTTCTAATGCAGTCAATTTTGTCAACCTTATTTCCATGGGATCACTCTCCATCATCTCGAGTTGATGGGCCAACTCTAGGGCTGGTAACTCAAGAGATATAGGTAACTTGGCATCTCTCCCATAAATAAGCATATGGGATGAATTACCAATAACCCTCTTGGGAGTGATACTATCATCCCATAAGGCTATCTTCAACTTGGTATGCCAAGTTATTTGATTATCCTCCATTGTCCTCTTAATGATTTTGATCAAATTTTAGTTGCTGGACTCTATTAGTCCATTTTATTGAGGATAGTAATTGGAAGAAGATATTAAATAGATGCCATGCTTGAGACCTCACTCAATTATCCCTGCACCACTAAATTCTATCACATTATCAAAAAATATTATGGAAGGGAGTCCATATCTAGTCACTAAACCTTCATAGAAGTTAAGGACTGAACTTTCATTGGCCTCCTTGAGAGTTATTACCTCCACCCATTTGGTGAAGTAATCAGTGGTTCTAAGCACCCACTTATGGCTTGCACTTGAGGTGGGTTAATCATACCAATGACATCAAGACCCCATTGTATGAAGGGTTTCTTTTCTTGTATAGGGTTGAGAGGAAGGGCTTCAAGATTTTGTTTCCCTATGAAAAAGGCACACTTTTTACACTTACCCATGCATGAGAATCCTTGAATAAGCTAGGCCAATAATACCCAACTCTTTTACCTTTGTTGTTATAGTCTTGGGTACAAAGTGACCTCCTATAGGTCTATCATGAAATTAATCCAAAAGCTTATTGACTTGGTCAATTTAAACACATCTTAATAGCATCACATTAAGGTCCCTTCTGAAGAAGATTGCATCTACAAGAACATAGGGGATGGACTGCAGTTTAAAGTACCTCCTTTTGGCTCTATCCAAACCTATAAGACACTCATCTATTTGAATAAATATTACCATATCTTGTGTCCAACAAGGAATGGATAAAGGTACAACTATATGAGGATCATTTTTCAATGCCAAAATAAATTCTCATTCTTCTTAAATATCATATGCATAATTCTTGCATAGGATCCTTCCTCTTACTAGTTTGGTAACCTTAATTTCCATAACATATTCCATGACCTTGGTTATATAGCCAACCCTTTTCTCATTTAAATCCTTATTTAAAAACAAGTCTCTTATGCTTGGATGTGATGCCATGACATGGATTTTATTGTTAGAACCATATGCCTAAAATTCTTGAGGATTCTTATGATTTCCAATACTTGTATTTCTACAAAGGTGTGTCTCTCTTCATAATATCCTAGCCCCTAGCTAAAGAAAGTGATAGGTTGATCAAGGCCTTCACCATTCTACTGCATCAACATGGATAAGATGGTGTCAGTGTTATAAAAATAATACAAAAAGAAATCATTTGAGAAATTAAGATTGATTAGGGTAGGTGCTTGGGCTATGGCTTGCTTAATAGCCTCAAAACTACTTTTCCCTTCCCTAGTTTAAATGAAGGCTTAGTTTTTATTCAACATCACTTTTATAGGATTTACAAGGTTATTAAAACTAGGTCTGAATCTTCTAACAAAGTTAATCGTCCCAAGAAAACTTTGCAAACCCTTTTTGTGTTTGGGTAAATACAAGGACAATGTAACACTCACCCTTTTAGCATCTATGCCAAGCCCTTCCTTATAGACAATGTGACCTAAGAGCTTACCTTCATGGATTGTAAAAACACATTTTTGGGGATATGGAGAGATCTGATACTACTTAAACCTTTCAAAGATCATCCTAAGATGAGCCAAATGATCCTTAGCATTCTTCAATAAAATAGTTATGTCATCAAGATAGATCAACACCATTTCATTTATCAAGCCTTGAAAATCCATATCCATAGCTTTTTGAAATATATCCCCTACATTAGATAGCCCAAATGGCATCCTTTTATAGGCAAAAGTGCCTCATTTAGTAGTGAAGGCTATTTTGTATCGATCTTCTTCCATCACCAAGACATGATTATAACCAAAGTAGCCATCAAGTAGAAAAAAGCGTTCAAAACTTACAACCATTTGAAGAATCTACTCCATGGAAGGTAAGGGATAATGAGCTCTCAATGATACCCTATTTGAATTCTTGAAATCTACACATAATCTGATCTCTCCATTCCTTTTTCTCATAGGAACTAAATTGACAACCCATGAAGAATTCATGATAAGGAAGATGATGCTTGACTCTATCAACTTAGTTAACTCTTTCCTCATCAAGAGCTTAATATTTAGATTTATAGGTCTCTACCTTTGCCTTACTGGTGTTAAATTTGGATCAAGCTCTATGGTATGTTGGGCTAGTTTAGGATCAAATACCTTAAGTTCACTATATTTCCATGCAAAGATATCAAAAAACTCCTTACACAATTTAACAAATGTAGTTCTCTAAGCTTTGGCGCATACAACTTAAGCAGGTTATCCCTTAAGATGGAAATTTTTTCATGATGCTCTTATTTGATAGACATGCTTGCTTTCTCCCTCCTCATTTGATCATTCTCATTGAAGAGGTTCTCAAGAGTTACTAACCCTTTGAGGAACTTATTGGATCTCAATTGCATGATTTGATCTCTTTATTGATGTGTTGCTTATTCTAGTTTTTCAAAGAGAACTCAGATTCTTATTTAAGGAAGCACAATATCTATTTATAATTTTCAAAAACCTACTAATTGATGTCATTATCCAGGACTGATCACCTTACCACTCCCTTTACATGTGGCTAATTTTTCAAGTTCTTCACATTATTAGAAATATCAAATTGAGCTCCCACTGAAGCTAGCCTATCAACATGTTGATTTATTTCTCTTGAAACTAATTAAATGTTGAAGACTTCAAGGTCCTTTATAAGGTCCCAAACTCTATATTTATATGACTTCAATAACTAATTTTTTATCATGTTTTACCCTCTTACTTGGTTGACAACTAGTTCACTATCTCCAAAGACTTGGTAGTGTTTAATTCCTCTTTTCCTGGCCCATTAGAGGCCATGGATGTGTTGAGTATTGTCATTCATGTGAAAGGTGAATCTTTCATTAAATTGATGTCAAAGATGACTAAGCCTAGTTGAATTGTGTAATGTGGCAAGGGACAAAGCGAGAGAGTTGTAATGAAAGAGAATTTAAAGGAAAAAGAGAATTTGAAGGAGAAATAGATATTTGAAGGCAACTAATGCCTTATGGTTGCATGAAGGTATAGGTTATTGATGTCAAGAAGCATATTTTGATGGAAGGTTGATGTCAAAGGTTTTCAAGTGTATGGAAGAGATATATCAAGTCATATGAAGCTTGGTCATGTGGTTTTAGGTCTATCTGAGGCTATGGAAGATTATTGTCATTAGAAAGAGAAAGGTTGAGTGATATGAATGTGTTGTGATGTATTATGCCTACTTTTTTGATGTTTTGTTGAGGTCATAACATGGAAATAATGGGTCAAGGTGTCAATTGCATTGGAAGTTTGAGTTTAGTCACGACATGGTGAAGGTATGAGTTGTTGGCATGATGAGATAAGTGAAATTAGGCATTTGATATGTTTTTAAGGTTGTGTGAGCATGAGAATAAGGTGTGGATGCACTCAGAAGTGTTTCAAAGTAAGTCTTTGAAGGTAGGTCCTTCAATCTTGGTATGCACTTAGACCATTCTTTACCCTTGCCTAGCTTAATGAGGCATGAGGATCAAATTTCAAGGTGAATATGTGAAGGAGAGCATGGATAGAGGTAATTAAAGTTTTTTTAGGCATGTTCACAAATTTTGAGGTCATGGTTTTAAGGAAATTGCATAAAACATTATTTTACGCCTTCTCGAGTTTATAGAATGAGGTCTCAAGACCCAAGAAGCACTTTTAGATGTTCATTGGCATGTGTAACCTCTGCATGGGAACTTAAGATATTAAGGAGATATGGGTAAGGTTCCTAGATAATATCTCTAGGCCTTAGTTTTAGATTTAAGGGGTGGTCCTTTATGAACAATTTTTAGCACCAAAACCTATGTTAAACCTCTCCAAAACCCTAATAAGGACCCGATGTAAAATATCTTACTCAAATTAGCTCAGAATGGACTCAAATGCCTAGACAAGAAATTAGATCTTGTATTCAACTATCCTAGGTACCTCTAATTGGTGGTGGTTAGTTATATGAGAGAGAAAATGCATAGTTACATGCTTATTTATCAAGAAATTATTATAGCTCTGAAATGTTGTATTGGTCAAGAAGAGCAAATGGATGGAAGAAGAATATAGAAACTCATACTACATGCCTATGATGGTTCTGTATAGGTTATTATTGACCAAATTTGGCCCACTTAAGGATATATTACCTTGAAATGGTTTGAGCAGATGAACAAATGTTTTGGATGGAATGAGTGGTCTAAAGATCCCATGCTGATTGCAAAGCTTTTGAAACACTTTAAGCAAGCTTAAAGTATGATCTAATTGATCTTCAAAGGGAATGCCTATAATTTTAGATGAAGGGTCTAAGTAGTTTTCATATATTTCAAGCATTTAGGAGAATGAACTAGGTTTCACAAGCCTTAGACGATCATCAAATCTTTGAAAGATTGAGTAAAAGATGGATTGTGCAAGTTCAAAGAACCAGACCGTCACTAGGACATCATCTAAAAATAAATGGACCAATTCACTTATGATTTTACTAAATGAATCTTAGGAAGCCTTGAAATCAAAAGGATTATAATGCCACATGGTTTTTCATGTTAGAATCATATCCTACAAATTTTATATCCATGTGAGTCTTCTAGCCCAAGTTATGAGCTTCCAAAGTTGAACTTGTAGAACGGGATGTTCACATAGACATCAAAATAAAGCTCATCATTTATCTATTGGGGTCCAAAAGATTCATAGTCACATGGATGTCAAAAACATTCATGTGGATGTCAAATGATGGGCATATGGATGTCAAATGTAAGCCATGACAAATAGCCATTGGGGTTCAAAAATCCTAATGACGATCATATAAATGTCAAATATGTTCACATGGATGTCAAATACAGGCATGCAAACATCAAATTTTGGCCTCATGAGTTAGCTATTTAAGTTTAAATGGTGGATCTAGGAAAATTTGATAGTTCACATTCATTCATACATCCTGATCCAATGTTACGAGCGTGAGTCAACATGTCAAAGGATCTTCGGTAGTAGGAAATCAAAGGCCCACATTCATTCATACCAAAAATATATACAATTCATAGGAGGTCAAATATTCAAGATCTGATATCAATTATTTGTGGTACCAATAAGAATAAAGACAGTTGGGCATAGTGTAAATGGTAAGAGTTGGCACTCGATAATCAATGAACAAAGGGCAAATCCAAAGAGCTTCCATTAAAAGTTGATGAACCAATTTTTGACCTAGGTGAAAAAATATATTAAGGACTTATTTCACCATTATAATATAGGTTAATATAATATGCAATCATGTAAGAAATATTGTTAAGGATAAGGTTATGTCACCATTAACGTTAAACAGGACCTCTGGTTTATAATTTGAAACATGTCAACCTTATTGTAGGGTCATTCCATTGAATGTTCATTGATTTTAGATGAAAGATCCTTGTATACAATATATTATTATATCTCATAGGTTTTAGATGTAGAATAGTATATTATGGCCTAATACAGAGATCAAAGATGGACTAGTGATTGTGAAGCAAGGTCAAGTAGTTTGCAGGTTTCCATAGATATTGTGACTGTGTGAAAACCAATAATTGGATTGGTTTTCATCTATAATGGACTATGTTCGATATTGGATAAAATACATATGAAAACATGATCATGGAGAGGTGTCTCACCTATCATTAGTGTCACATTTTCAATGAGCAGGTACCTATAGCCACCCAAAGTAGACATGGCACAATTATGTCAATTCCAAGACATTATCTTCATCAACAGATCAAATAGATAATGACATGAAGTTTCAAGAACAACACTGGGTGAATAGATAAGGACAATAGACATTCAATTATTTTATATAATTTGTTTCTTATTGATAAGGTCATGAGTTAGTAGCTTCAAATTGGTGCTAATCCATCATAGCTCTCTCTCTCTCTTCTCCCCCTTTTCTATATAAGTTCCATCTTATTCCACATTGTAGTGCTCTCTAAAATTCTTAGACAAGAAATATATGACATTTTAGAGAATAGACTCTTATGCTTTGGATTGCTTAGGCTATGCCAAAATTTAAATTGTAACACCTTTTGATGTAATTAAGATCGAATTCCATCATTTTGCAAGCTAGATTGAAGTGTGTCCTACTAATTCATGTACTATAGTTAAGTGAATGTATGTTCATTGTCTATATTTGAGTTTTCTCACCTTCATGAAGTGATTTGTAGATATCATAGGTCATTGTAAGTAAAATTTATAGTTTATTATTTATCTTGAAATTAGATATATGCCCTCTCATGCTAGTTTGATAATTGATTCATGCCTTATTGTGAAATACTCATGTAGAACTGGTCTTATTTAGTCTTAAATGTGTCTTATATTGTGTCTTGTGCAAAGTATAAGTGTTCCAATTACTAGTTCATCACCTCACTTTATATGCTTTCACGTATTGTTGTTACTCTCTCTTCCCTTTTCTAAGCAATTGTTAGTTTAGGTGATAGATCTAGAAAGAAGTTGACCTTCTCTAGAGGTTTGAACCAAGTTTTGGTGACTCACAACCTAGGGTCATTCCCATGTTGGAATAGATTTGTGTAAGAGGATTTAAAAAATCTGATTATTTAATTAGGGTGTAATGTAGGACACCAACAGTTCCACCCTTCAAGTGTGCCAAATTGGTCATCCAAGTTAGCCAGTCACAGATAGACCTAATGGTGTGAATAGTGATAAACCCAGGTAGAGATGAGAAGATGGATTTGAGGGTCTGAGCATGTCAGTTTGATGCAAAAAAGTGCATGAAGATTTTATTTATTACTTGTAAGTCATGTTTATGTTTTCAATAATTTTTGGAGGTTAGTGATTACGGTAAAAAGTTGCTCACAAAAATGACCTATTTGGTTCAGATAAGACTGTGTGATACAAGGTCAAGAAATTAGTCTGCAAAATCAATATTTTCCATTAGACCATATGATATTTCTATCTTAGGATGGTATGAAGATCTCATATGATCATTTACATGCATCAAGATTCATGTAAAGTGTCTACATAGGTGTTTGAGGTCTAAGTCACCATGACTAATCTTTGAGGCAAATTGACAGTTCTGAGTAAGCAAGTTGTAGAGATGGAGATGATCTTGAACCTTTATGTTCTGACTAAAGGTAATCCAAGCATTTATGAATGATCTTGAATTCGTGGACTATATGTATACATGTTTCATTTTGCATGAATATGTTGTTTAAGAGTGTTTGGGCTTCATTCTTGCACAACAAACTTTTCAGGTACACAGGCCTAATAGGATAATTTGTCCTAAAAGAGGTTTCATAGTATGAACAAAAGACACAAATCTAATTAATCATGGAGGAGTTTAGTAAAGGTATTATGTTAAGTTATTGAATGGTTTTAAGTTTTTGGAAAAGGCCATCTACTCCTAAGACAATCAAGTTTTTGTGCTAATAAGATAGACCTAATGCAATTAGTTCTCCATGAGGCCTAAAAGAGAGATGAGGCCTAATTGAGTGTTAGAGACCAAAAGGGGTCCAAATTCCATTTGAAACATGTTAATAAAGTGTTATGAGACATATTTTATGTTTGACCTAAGAATTTGAAGGTGTACAGCTGATGAAGTGGTGTGTAACCACGAGTATAGTAAATATACAAGGCATTTTAGGCCTATTTAGATAAGCAGAGAGTAAGCGAATAGATTGATAAATCAATGAGCCTAAGGAGGTTGGGTAACATGTTGTAAAACCTAAAGAGATATCATATAATAATTTAATGAAGATCATATATGTGTTATATAGTTGAATATAAAGGTCATATGACCTATTTAGTCTTGAAGAGGGATAGTTGAGCGAAGAAGCCTAAAGGCATTTTTGAGAGAGATCAAATGGAATAAAGATGAAGGAATGATCATCATATGTTGATTGTATATTGAGAGGCTATAAAAGTTGCATCAAATATGTTTTCCTGATGTATGATAGTGGATAGAGTTTAGATAGAGCAAATAGAGATTTGAGTGGAAGAGTAGAAGAAAGAAGTGTGATTGGTTGAGTTCGTGCTTGGTCAAAGAGGGAGTTGAAGCTTTCTTGAAGGCTGGTGCTTGTAGAACTAGTCTTAGTTGAGTTGGTACTTGGTCAAGAGGGATTTTTATCTACCTTGTAGGTTAGTGATTTCATAAGTGTATTTTGATTGAATTAGTGCTTAATCATAGGGGGTTGTAGCCTCCTAACAAGTGGGTGCTTGTTAAAGACAAGTGGGTGCTTGATAAATTTAGGGTTGGTGATGTATGTTGGGTTGGTGCACAACTAAATTTGATATAATTTCTTATATGAAATTTTTTCCAATCTTTTTTTTAGTGGGTTTTATTCCCCATGAGGGTTTCCCACATATGTGATGTGTTATCTTGTTGCATGCTCATGTGATTAGTTCTTAATGCATTGTTAGATCATTAAGTTACTTTGAATGATTCATGAATATTCAAGGTCAACTGGTTGAAAGTTTTTGAAAACTTATTCACAACCTGCCTTTAGTCATTGTGCTTCTAATAGTTTGAGAGCTCCATACTCAACTGCATTTCAACTACAAATGAATTGAAATCTAATGGCATAATAGTGATTTTCTTGAGAAGGAGAGACTAGAATCACACTTGCCCCATCTCCATTATTACTCTTTGAACCATAAAATAACAACTTCCATAGTCCTTCATCTTCTTAACTTGGTTTTGAAAGAGATGGTTTTACTGCATCTTCTTCATACAAATAATACACACCTAATTCAGCTTTTTCAATGCCCTTATAAGGATCATGTCTGTGATTTTTAGTTCCCCACTCATCAAGAAAAGGCTTTGGTATACCTTGAGGAGGTATGAATGGTTCTTTATCAATAGGAAGATCCTCTTCATCATAGATAGTGTAATTAATGTCTGATATATTTGGCTTGTATGGTTCAAGATGGAACCTAGAAAGAGGTTCAAACCTAATTGTAACTTTAGTACCATATCTAGTTCTAAAATCCATATAGGAAAAATTAGAAAATAAATATCCTCCAATTTTGGTAGTGAAGTCTCTCTATAAACATAAGGAAAATTAGGGATGTAAATCTAATACAACAACATATTGAGTAATAGAAAAGTTGGGACAATGATGGAGAGTAAGACTTAACCCTTTGATCTCACCCATAGTCTTGGTAGCTGAGCTTTCTAATTCCAAGACACCCTTGGTATTAGGCTCATATTTTAGGCCCAAATTATCAGCTATCTACTTTGGCATCATAAAGTTGTTAGCCCCATTATCTATCATACAATTATGTACTAAACAATCTCTTATAATCATAAAAAGATAAAAGGGAAGAGGCTTGTAGGCTTTGGTTGATTGTCTCTCATTAGGTTTGATTGTATTTGTGAAGACTACAACTTCTATCCTTAAATTTTTCTAAAAGGGCGAGTTTAGACAAAAAATTTTGAAGCATGGCCCTTTACACAAGGATGGACAATGTATCCCACATTAGAGTATTCACATTATCCTTCTTCTTCTAGTCTATAATGTTGATAAGAGAGCCACTAATATTTGACTGTACCTTAGGAGCTGCAACATTATTTTGGGCTTACATGGTTTGAGGTATAAAGGCAATCCTTACATTTTGTATCTTCTGAGTCTCTTGGGATTTGAAACCTACATTAGGTTCCTTTGCCCCTTTAGACATAGAAGGAGTCATCACTAGATTCTTGTATAACTCTTGAGTTTCTTCAACTACTATTCTCTTAGATCTAATGTTAATTGCTATAGAAGTATCAACCCTACTCAGGATTTCTGACTAATTGACTACACACCAACCTTCCTCTTTCCAATTTACTAACGTAACATTTGATTGAACTTGTTCTCCATTAAATCTTCCTTGATTAGAAAACTCAACCTATGTCATAGAGGGAGTTGCTCCATTTTGTACCATAAAGGCCTGGTTGAACACCTCACTCTGATTGGTAGGCTGATCATGAGACTGACCCCATTGGGAAGACCAGTCATGTTCTTGGACAAGGTTATTTTGAATAGGTACTAGAGCCTATAAGTGGAGGTAGGATTTGGATTAAAAATATTAAATTTTCTAGCATTGGTAATATGTCCTTGTCCTTGATATTTGGCTTGAAAATGTAACCTACTATTTTGATAAAGTCCTTGATATGGAGGATTTTTATCCTAATAAGGCTGGTAAGGTGCTTGATATGGCCTATAATTATGAGCTTATTGACTTTTAAGAGTAACCAACTTATTTTCTTTGGCTTTGATTAAGCTCTTCAACTCTTGTATTTCATTGGATTGACTAGGGACAACTTGTTCACAACTAGTTAGTGTGGGAAAAGGATCAAGAGTTGGTGCAGGGGGATGTATATCAGGAAACAATGGCATAGGGGGTCTTAGGGAAATCTTTCCACCTTAAATAAGCTTATTTTTAGCCTTGATGGCAACATCATAGGCATTAGGTAAGGTTTATACTCTCATAGATTGTATCATGATGTCTATGTCACTATTTAAGGCCCTGAGATAATATAGGAAGGCATAGTTTGTAGTATGTCTCACAAGAGTTAGATCTTATTCCATGTTTTCTAAAATCTAGAATTTAAATCTTGCATAAACTCTTGTGGGTTTCTCTAAATACTGGTTAGTTTCTAAGCCAAATATAAGTGGTCACTCTTGTCCTCGAACCTCTTGCTCAATTTCTCCCCTAACAAGTCCCATGAATTAATAAAATTAGGAGCCAAGGTCCTATACCAATCTAGACCTTTGCCCTTAAATGAAATTACTAATAATATAATGGCCACATCCTCCTGAGTTATATTATGGATATTGTAAAAATTGGACATATCTCTAATGTGTTCAATAGGGGTAATGGTGTTTTCACCACTAAATTAAGGGACACTCTTAATAGATTCCATAGGAATATCATCATATCTTATAAGATTTAGAGGAGATCCACCATTGAAGGTAATAAAGAGCAGGATTCTAGCCATCTTGCTAGCTTAAGGATAGTGGAAATGGAGTTTCCTTTTAGGAATATGGGTGTAAGGAGAAAAATGAAGGAATCTCTTTCTCTTGATTGAAAATGGAGGTAAATCAACAAACTCAAAAGGAACACCTTTGGACTTAGACTTGGTAGTCACCTTTGGCATGAGATTTGCATATTATTCTACAATCAAGAGTTGAAACTTGTCAGAGTCACCAGATGCTACATGAAGGAGTCTATTACAGCTGCAAATTATCAAGACCAACATCAATCTTAGACAACCTTGTTAAAATTCAGCTAAAACCTTGTAATTCAATGTATTTGAGTAGAGGTCCTTCCAGGTATCCCATAAACTATTATCACATTAATTTACACCCCTAAGAATGTTGTCCATGCCTTATTAATTAGGTGATAACATGGAATCACTTCTATGCTATGGGTGGCCTAATTGGTGAAGTGAATTTCTACATAGGGATAACTCCTTTGATGCTTCACCTAAGACTAATGACTAACCTACTGAAATTGTAGGGAAAATGAATAGAAAAGGACAAACTAGAAAGAGAACATGGAGGTGATGTACTAAAATTAGTCTCCTCTACTTGCCTTTAATTGCACTATGAAGTAACAAGATTATAACCTATTTATATAAATTCAAAACAACCTTTCCTACATGAGTGTTTCATATGAAGGTTATGGTAACTACTAGAACCAATGTGAAGGATCAAGATGTCTAATAAAATATGTTGATGACATTTTTACACTCTAGATTTAAGATAACCATTTGACACACATCATATGACCTATAGAAATATGTCTGACTCACATAGAGGCATGAATTAAGAGGATGAATGTAAGGAATCAAAACAACTATCACCAAAATTCATCAATAGTCTCCAACATTCATCAATAGTCTCCAAAACAATAGATGCAAGATGAAGAAAATAGAACTCAGCTAGATTTTATTTCAGATGGCAAATAAACAAGTATAAATTTTTGTAGGCTTTTCCATACAAACTTTGAGGATGATTATAATGATTTATGTGCCTAGTTAAATAGGTAAAATATCTAGAGTTTGGGGTATAATTTATCCCCAAGGTCATTATAATTCAAATCATGATCAAGGAAGGGGGTTCAAGTAAGTGTAAAACTGCTCAAGATCACCATGGTCATGCCTATATCATTGCCTACCATGTTACCTCAGCCTTCAACTTCTCTTTTTTCTATTTGTGGATGCAATTATTCATATGATTAATTTGGTAAGGTTACATTTCCATATCATAATTTTTCCCACATTTGTATTAAATTATACCATTATTCATGCACTGAGCCACTTAGGATTAATTATTGTAAATTAGTTTAGTTACACAATCGATCTTTGGCTTTTGATGGTTTTGAAGGTCGAATGGGCCATCAAATTATATCCTAGACAGTGCCAGCATAGATTTCAATAAACTCATTGGTGATGGGTTTCAGCCACATGTCTTATCCTCTCTCGCCCATCATTCAACACTCAAGACCTGCCACCTTTACATGGTGGGCCATTATTTGTGTTTGGGTTCCCCAAGTTTTGGTAAGAGTTTAGATCCTAGGGGGTTTTCTAATTGAATTGAAGGTTTGGAACTTTTGGCACCTAGGATTCTAACAACATATTTGTCCTTTGATAGACTAAAAGGCCATAATTAGTTTTAACCTTTGACACTACCATGTGACACTCATTGATTGGACCAAAGCCCTATTATGACTACTTGTATTATGGTGGAGTGAGATTTCACCATGTGGCATCATCCTGATAATTAGCTTATCTAAGGACATTGATATTATATAGACATCTCTAGGATGTCAGGTCATTGAGATTATGTCATATGTCTCCATCCCATTAACACATTGTTCTAAAAAAATCCTTAACTACATGAATGGACATGGGTCATTGGATTCTACCATATGGCATCATCTTGCTAACCCACTTATTTTGGAATTTTATTGACATCATTTTCTCCTGAGTAACTTTGAAGAAAAGCTAAGTATTGAAGGAATTTAGAACAAGCCCTTGGTCATGAAATGCTAAGATGTAGATCTGAGCGAAGTTGAAGAATTGACTAAGGCATGAAAGCTTTTTTAATAGGCCTGGGACCACTATAGAGTGATGCATGACACTAGATAGAATTTGACGAATCGACTAAGTGTCAAGATGATTTGAAAATGGGTTGAACTCACTAGACCTATAAGTGACTATCACATGACACCAAGAGGCTTAAACTGGAGTCCTGACACACTAAAAACTAGAACCCACCAAGATGTCATCTGCGGCCCATCAATTTTAACATAGGGCCTCCCACCCAAAATCATCATTAGGAAAAAGCTCAAAATCAACTATATTTTTGTTCTTAGACTTCTACAGGCTTTGGGAATGCTTTGTATTTTTCAGGAAGGACAATAAGAAGGCTCATAATATTATAATAAGGTCAGGAATGCCCTTAAAATGCCTAAGTGTTGAAACTCACATGGGCCTAACCTCACACTCATTTGATTTCCCTGCAAATTGACTAAGTCTTGATAAGCCTATGGGTAATCTTGAAGCCCCTTTCTAAATTAGAAATTGATCTTCCATGGTGACAAAAAATGGTCAACAGTTGGCAATGCTTATTGATAAAAGGGGTATTTGGGGTCAGTTCAACACTGTGTGCCCACTAATCCATTTTTTTTAAGGTCACTATGGAGATAAAGAAATAGGTTTCTACAATTTCATGAGGGGTGATAGTTCATGACCTAGATCTAAATGCACCAAAGTGAAGGTGAAGACAAACCCATAAGTATCTATGTGGTTGCATCCATTTTTAAAAGGTATTCCATATAGGACACCTACATCAAGTTTAGACAATAGTGTCGATGTCACTATCCAAGGCTGATGCTAGGGTCCATGTCTCCAGAGGCACTCAAATCAAAATTTGGTGACTATTCCAAAACCCTCTTCTAGTCTACTTCTTGCCTGTTCTAGATCCATAACTGTGTCAGCATCAAAACCAATTAAGTACACTATTTCTTTGTCATTTCCATATCTAGCATAGTTGTATTTACTATTTTTAGCCTATCTAATTTTAATGAATTTAGCATATGTTATATCTGAGTTCATCATCTAATTGGCCTATTATAGAGATAGTTTATCACCCTTATTCCCTAGGCTATCTCTATCCCCTTTAACCCTAAATAACCAAAATCTATATTTTTAGGATTAAACAAGCACAAAAAGCTTACCCAACTTATACATAGATCCATCTTGAAGGTAATAATCCTCCTTGGGCTCAAAGACACACCTTGGGAGTTTTTTTCTTGAAGAAATAGGTTCTCAAATTCTACATCATGCTCATATCCTTATACATAAGACTCATACATAAAAGGCTCAAGAAGTGTTATGGTGCTCATGGTTGAAATTAGAGGAGGTCTAGATAAAATATCAACCAAATTTCTAGTCACACCTTTCTTATATTTGATAATCAAATGAAAATGTTATAAAAACCATCCACTTATAGTGCCTAGTTTGTTAAAGTTTAGTTTGAGCCTAAAAATAATAGAGAGGTTGATGATCTATATGGACAATAGTTTCCTTACCCATGAGATATTAATTTAATTTCTTGATTGATTGAACAAGAGCATATAATTATTTTTCATATGCACAATAAATCAGAATTGTGCCATGAAATAACTTTAAACAATAGCATACCGACTTACCTCTATGAAGTAGGGTGACCCCTATAACATAGTCACTAACATGCATTTCCACCTCAAAGAGTAGATACAAGTGGCAAAGATAAAATTAAAACATGACTAATGTTATGTTTGAACACATCAAGTATACTTTGTGGCTTCTTACCCCAAGTATAAGTATTGCCACCTATTATAATGGCATGCAAAGGTGTGGCTATGGAAGATAAGTTACTGATGAACTTCCTCAAATATTAAACCACATCCACAAATCTTCTCATCTCAATCACATCAAAATGCTTTGGCTAATTCATGATGGCCTCTACCTTCTTTGGATCAATACTCAATTCCCCATGTCCAACGCCCTGCCCCAAGAAGACAAGTGATTATTGAGCAAACACACATTTCTTCTCATTCAACACTAACTTATTCTCCTTAGAAATTTGTAAAACTTGTTTAATATGATCAATATGCTCATCAAAATTTCAACTAAAAACAAGAATATCATCCAA
Organism: Torreya grandis; assembly: GCA_037957365.1. Classification (NCBI taxonomy): domain Eukaryota; kingdom Viridiplantae; phylum Streptophyta; class Pinopsida; order Cupressales; family Taxaceae; genus Torreya; species Torreya grandis. The sequence continues at coordinate 4,030,600 of JARHVA010000605.1, read as the reverse complement.
ATATACAATGACAAAGGAATCATTACCTCATTCATCAATTGCATGAATGTATCTAGTATATTGTATAGCCCAAAAGGTAGAACAACACTCATACAACCTTTTCCTTGTTTTGAATTTATTTTCCAAATGTCCTCTTCCATAATCTACACTTAAGGATAACCATATTTCAAATCAAGCTTATTAAAATACTTGGCATGTTGAAATTGATCACAAAGATCATCGATCTATGGAAGAGAGTACCTATTATTGATGTTCATCTTGTTAAGTAATCTATAATCAATGTGCATTCTCTATAAACCATATTTATTAAGCACAAAAACAATAAGAGAACCATAAGGAGAAGTATTAGGGTGGATTACACCTTGATTAATCAAAGACTATAAATATTGTTTTACCTCATTGGCATCCTTCAAGGACTACATAAATAACCCAAGATTTGTAAGCAATTGATGAGTAGTAAATAAATTTTTTGCTCAATAGGCTTAGATAATTGTAACTCCATAGGCTCATAGAAAGCCTCTTTGGAGTACTACCCAGCTCTCCCATATGCTTATGCTCTTTATTAATATACATGCTACAAGACGTCTTATGTGAAACCACTTCTTGATATTGAATGTATCTCAAAAGAAGCAAAGCAAACTTTTCACTAGCATTAATAATTTTCTTAGCTTCAAAATAACTTACCAAAAAGGTTTTAGAATCACCTTTGTAGGTTAAATTGATGTAGATCTTGTCATCCTTCACCAAACAATATTTGTTGGCATTTCTCATGAAGATAACATCGTAGATATATAAGTAAGGGCTACCAAACACTACACCACACACATCAAGAGGCACAACATCCACTATAACTTCATGAATAAAATGCACATTAATACCAAAATTAAATTTCCATTGCTTGGTCACCTTGACATTTACACCTTTCTTCACCCAACCCAAAGAATATGGACTTAGATGATTATAAGTTTCAAAACCTAGTTTGTCTACCAATTCCTTGCTTATCTAATTAGTTTATGAACAAGTATGAAAAAACATCATCCACTTTTATTTTCTTCATTTGAATTTTAATACCAAAAAGATTAGAAAGTTCACTCTCTTGAGCACTGCTACTGCCCAAAATTACCTCTCCATTGATAGAGGTACAACACAATGTGCCATCCACTTCAGAGTTCCAACTAATATTCTCACCTAGTGAGAGGACATGGCCTTATTCTTGTTGTGATTATCTAAATGTTGCAATTATGTATGGAGCTTCTAATGTTTATCCTTGGAATGAGAATCAACATCAAATTTCCCACAATATATTTTAGTATCCTTCTTAGAAATGAAGTATCATTATGCTTACCTTTCCCTTTACATTTACCCTTTTTTTAGAGCTTCTTTTTTGCTTGGAAGTTTTTTGAGAGGTATATGGAGCCTTCTACTCCATATCTAAGTATATTTAGAACAAGCCTCATCTACATCTATAATATTTTCCAAAAGGATAGGTCTCCTCAAATGGCTATGGATTCCACCCACATACATCATAAAGATGTCATGGTCTGCTATATCTTTGCCCATTTGAAAAGCCTTCTTGTGAAACTCACTTGTGTATTCTTGCATACTTTAGCCTTGTTTTTAACTAAGATATTTCCAATACATGGACCTATTTTCCTCATAACAAATAGGATATAATTTCTTCTTGATTAACATCTAAAAGTTATCCCACTGAGTAATATAAGGAAAATTTTTAACAACCAAAGTATGAACATAGCTCTCAAACCAAGTTAAAGCATGATTGGTTAATTTTAACCTTGTAAAATAAGTATTTTGCATTTCATATATCTAATTCAAACTTAAATATACCTCATGTTGGGTTAGTTATGGTCTAGCCTCTCTACATTCATGTCCTTATCATACAACTGAATTTCTATCTTTTCCTCAACCTTGAATGAAGGTGAATCTTGGTTGTTATGGGGCTGCTCTTCCTTCTCCTCATGAGTCTCAAGATCATCCTCCATTTTTGATTTCAATGCCTCTATAAAAATACCAAGCTTCTCCATGATAATCCCTATGATGAACTCCAATCAGTCAAGCTTGCTCACAAAAATAAAAATGCTAGTTATGCCTTCTTAAAGCTTGTGAAATCGCTCTTCTATTGTCCTAGAATATTCTTAATCAACATTGGACATACTTTAATTTTTTTGATTCCACCTCCTTGTGGAAATTCCTTCTTTAAAGGGATCTAGGATACCTTAACCACTAGCATTAGTTGCTCTAGTGATAGGCATAAACTTGTAATTTAGTCACAAACACACAAAACCACACAAAAGACTAATATTAAACCAATTATGATACCAATATGATGTATCAACTTGGTGGATATTCCACTCTAATCTTCACCAACATAGATCATATAACTCCTAACTTAATAATTATTAGAAAATGACTATTCTAGGCCATTTGTAATGCTAAAATAAAGATAAAAAAGTGTTGTAAATAAAATGTACAATATATTTCTCATGAAAATGAAGCATAATAATGAACAAAACTCAATTTTTAAACCTAAAATGGATGAGGATCTTAACTTGGGTAGATATGGTTAATAATATAGAAATGACAATGTACAAGGGTGAGAATCATATCTATAGTAGGCCAATTGGGTGCTAAACTCAAATATAATCATACACTAAATTTATGTTGAGAATAAGATAAATATAGAAAGTACAAATAAGTTATGTATGAAAATGACAAAGAAGTAATATACTTTATTGGTTCTGATGCTAACACAATATTGGATCTAGAACAGGTAAGAAATAGACTAGAAGATAGTTCTAGAATATTCATTAGATTTTGGATTTGACACTTCTAGAACTCTAGACACTAACATCAACCTAGGATGGTTGCATCAACACTACTATTTGGGTTAGATGTAAGTGTCTTGTATTAAATACTTGATAGAAAAGGATGTGACCACTTGGCTACTTTTGGGTTTGACTTTGCCTTCACTCTTGTGCATTTAGATCTAGGTTAAGGAATGTTGTTCCTCATAAATTTGTAAAACCTTAGTTCTTCATCTTCATAGTGACCTTGGAGAAAAATGGGTTAGTGGGCACATAGTGTCGATATAACCCCAAAGACCCATCTATTAGAGAGTGATATCTACATATCCAATACTATGAACAGGGCCTCAAACTGATGTAGTTCTCTCTTATGTGTTGGATTGTGTTTGAATCATGCAATATGTGAAAATAAAGTACTATAATGACCTAGCTTGTAACTTGGTAAATATAGCTCTTAGGCTACTCCTTTAGCACTTCAGACCTATAGATGTGTTGTTCTTATGATTGGAATGGAAATAGGAAAGTTTTTTTCAATTGAATGCTTGATAGAGTGATTTTTATAAGTTGCCTTGGTTTCTCTTAGACTTTTATGCTAGGTGAGGAATGAATGAGTGTTGATATTGTATTTATTTCAATCCCTTTGGAGAAGTAACTTGAATTAAAGCACTTAGGCTAACCATTAGGATATGTTTCATTTATAATTTGGATGACTTTAGGGCACTAGACACTTGTATTAGGTCAGGACATCGACATTAACGCTAGTGTTTATCTCAAACATTAATGTATAGGGAGTAATAAAGTAGGTACATGCTCACAACTTGTAGAATTAGAAGATAAGTACATTTTAAGCATTCTAGGCAAGATAAAAGGCTTAGGTCATCAACATAAGGCTAATTAGACTGATATATAGGCCAAGGGGCATAACATAAAGCAGATGTGAGACTTGTGAAAGTGAGAAAGGTTTAGAACTAAGAGGAGAAACCAAGGTCTGAGTTTTCCAAGTGTATAATACTAAGGTGATATATAATTATTTAACCCTAAAGTGGATGAGGATCCTACTTTGGAGTATATAAGGTTAATAATATAGAAATAACAATGCACAAGGGTGATAATCAAATTTATAGCAGACCAATTGGGTGCTAAACTCAAATATAAATATACACTAAATTTCTTATTCTGATAATAGGCTAAATATAGAAAGTATAACTAATATATGCATGGAAATGACAAAGAAGTAATATACTTATCTAGTTCTGATGTTAACATAGTGCTAAATCTAGAACATGCAAAAAGTAGACTGGAATATGTTTTTAGAACAATCATCAGATTTTGGATTTGAAGCTTATGGACTTATGGATACTAACACCATCCTATAATAATTACATTGATGTTACTATCTAGGTTTGACTCAAGTGTCTTGTATAGAATACCTATTAGAAAATGATGTGACCACCTAGGTGTTTCTAGGTTTTGCTTTACCTTTGCTTTGGTGCATTTAGATCTAGGTCATGGACTATCACTCCTTATGGATTTACAAAACCCTAGTTCTTTATATTCATGGTGACCTTAGGAAAAAATGGGTTAGTGGGCACATAATGTTAAACTACCCCTAAAAAATCCTCTATCAGTGAGTGTTGCCTACATAGATAATATTCTAAAGAGGGCATCATACTGATGTAGCTCTACCCTACATATTGGCTTGTGTGTGAATCATGCAATATGTGTAAAGCAAGTACAATAGTGACCTATATTATAACTTAGAAAATTGAGATCTTGGGTTCCTCCTTTATTACTTTAGACATGTATATGTGTTATTCCTATGATTGGTAGAAAATATGGAAGCTTTTGTTCAATTGAATGCTTGATAGAGTATTTTTAATAAGTTTACATGGTCTCTTTGGTTTTTTCTAGGTGTTTCCCAAGTTGCTAGGTGAGGAATGAATGAAGGTTGATCTTGTATTTATATCATCCCTTTGGATAATTAATTCACATTAAATCACTTAGGTCAACCACTGGGATACATTTCATTTAAAAATTAGATGAATTTATGGCATTTGACACTTGCATCAAGTCAGGACACTAACATTGATGCTAGTTTTTATCTCAGATGTTAATGTCTAGGGAACAAGAAAGTAGATACAAGTTTAGAACTTACAGATATAGAAGATAAGAACATTTTAAGCATTATAGGCAAGATAAAAGGATAGAGTCATCAACATAATATTGGTCAGACTAAGAGATAGGATAAGAGCCATAAGATAGAGCAAATATGAGACTTGTAGAAGTGGGAAAGGTCTATAACTGAGAGGAATAACCAAGGTATAAGTTTTCCAAGTATACAAGATTGAGGTGATATATAATTTATAAACATCATCTACATTTTCTCCTCATTAATAAAGTAATGAAATTACTAATTTAAAGGAAACTAATGTGTACCTAGGTGTGTATAACACACCCTATTTTTATGTGTGACCAATTTGAATGCTTTACTAGTGAGTGACCTGTAACCAAAAGCATATTATAGTATATAATTAGTGCATATAATCTAGAATTAAAAGTATTAGAAATAGATTATAATTGTTTTATTAAGGTTTAAGATTACACCTGTGTATTGATGTAATCGCTTTGACTATTATCAAGTTGATTTTTAAAATATTTATCATTATAAGGCTCTGAAACTAAGATTAGGACAAATATAGACAAATCTTGAAAGTGCATATATCCAAGGAGATATAGAGAGACAGACAAATATTGTAAGGCCCATGCCCCCAATCTTGTAGCAAATATGAATTTCCACCTAGCATTTGAGATTAGCTCAATTGTACAACCCAATGATACTTATAACTTGGTGATGATGGATGATAAAATCAAGTCAAACCTGAAAACTTGGTAAGATTGAGTGATTTAATCACCTTAACCATACCATAAAACAAACCAACTATTATAGTAGATTAGCTCAATAAAGTATGTAAAAGTCCAACTGGGATATCAATACATAAAAGTGTTTTAGAATTTGAAATTAATTTTAATGTTGTAATATTTGGTACAAATTGCATAGCATATTCACCTTAGATATGTCTCATATTGAAATTGTGTATAAAAATGGTACCAATGTATAGAATTATGACACAACTATGAATTTGAATCATATAATTATGTGATTTGGCCAATTCAAAAAAACTATGTAAGTGTGGATAACATGCTCCCAAAACATGACCCCACTATATATGGATAAATCTAAAAATTGATATAAGTATCAATGTGGAGAACATGTTTCCAAAACATACATTTACTATAATCGGGAGATGTTGAATATTGAATAGTGTAGAGAACATGCTTTCAAAGCATGCCCCCACTTAATCTAAAAACTATGAATATGTGGAATCTATGCCCAAATGACATACCCCCACTATATCTAAAAATTGATATAATTACCACATACTGAATAAGTGTGGAGAACATGCTTCCAAAATATGCCCCCACTGAATCTAAAAATTGTGCCAAGTGTGGAAAACAAGCCTCTATGACATGCCCCCACTGATATGCCCCCCTTTGAGGTGAGGGAAAGATATGAAGTGGTAGTTACCTCACCTCAAAAGGATAAGACAATTAAAAAACTTATGAATGTAACCATATAGCATATAGAAGGAACATGTCTAGGTAGATATAACATTGAATCACATATAACCAATGTGATCACATGAAGGCCTAAGATATATGACAAGGATCATGTAAATGTCTAAAAAGTAACAGTACAATCTCAACCAATAAATAAACACACACACAAGATCCATCAAAAGCAAGTTAAAAGGCAATAGTCCAAAGAGACTGCAAACAAAGGGCACAAATACCACACAATCAAAGGAACATGACTTAGTCAAATGCCCACAAAAGCAAAGATGACATATTTAAATGTCCATACAATAAACAATGACATATGCAAATTTCAATCAAATCATAGATAGACATGAGGGCTACAAGAAAAGGAGCATATTTAAATGCTCGAATAAGGAAGGAAATAACAAGGTAAGACATTCAAAAAAGTGCATAAAGTAAAGTATAAGTTGTATACACTTAAAATTGGGTAGTTTGTGTCAGTTCTAATTATGTCTTCTATTAAGACTTTCAACCTTACCAAAATCACTATTCTTCTAATTATTGATTAATCCCACTTAATCAAGCCTAATCATTCCTCTAATAGGAATCCATGGATTTGAATTATCCTATTTTTCTAAATTCAAAATTGGAATATTGTGTTATCCAAGGTGAAATCATCATACCAAGTGTGCAAGAACTATTATAAGCTGATGCAAGAACATCAAGAAAATATTGATGCAATATGTAAATAAGGTCATTTGTGATGTAATAGTGTTCTAGGAGGTCTTAAGGAATTTTTGAAGGATAGCAAGAAGCTCTAAATGCGTCAATTATATTAGCATAGGATTTCTTGGCTATAGTTGGAGTTTTCCCCCTCAAATGAATATTTGAATGTTGTAAATGGGCTTTTAAGGATATATATCTTATGGAGTGGTCTTAAAAATTTGTATTAACCTATGTAAATCCTTAGATGAGTCTAGAAATCTTTAGCTATGGCTAAAGAGGGGATAGTTGTTGGGTAAAGACAAGAGGGTATGAGGATGAGATTTAAAAGAGAGATTCTAGGCCTATTTAAGACCAAAGCCAAACAAACACCTATTTCCATGTAGAGAGAAGAGTCTAATAAAAGTAAATGTATTAGTATAAGGTCAAATGAAAAATAGTCTTTGTAGAGGAGCGAGTGGTGGATGAGTCAATGAGGGAGCCTCTAGCCTTTTGGCCTTTATTGGGATTGTAAATAAATATTATATTTTGCCATTAATAAATGAAATCATTCAAATCAAAGGCTGCCTATGTAAATAGCATGGAAACTTACTCTTTAAAGACATATGGAGATAAAATACAAATTGGAGGTCACATACTGCTGCTTAGAATATGAGTGTAAAAAGGTAAGCGACATCTTTATTGATCTATGCAAACTGTGAATGAAAGATTTTCAATTTTATAAATGATTGTCTCCAAAGTTTGAATGTATAATTTTCAATGTAATTTCCCAAAGGTTTTTGGAATGGATTAGAGGCAACAGATGCATTAGTAGTGTTTCTTAACAACGAACCATTCTCTAACAAAACTAAAAATAAAAGATGGTGTGTAAAAATTGAATGTTAAGAAATAAGGTTGGATATTGTTATGAATTTGCCTATGTAATGATTCTAATATTTGTGAATGAAAAAGATGAGTGAATAAGACACAAAGATTATATAATATATAGTCTCATTTGAATAGATATTGTATGCAGTCTTATTTAGAAAGACGCCCAATTCAACACCACCAGATATAAGAAGAAACCATAAATTTGATTTTGAAGAATGACTTTTCACTATAGAATTTGAAGAGATGTTTCAGAAGAACTTTGATAGATAATGTGGTATTTTAAAGACATCAAGAATTTTTGATTATTGGTAATTTATAGAAGTCATATTTTGAAAGGATTGTATTATTTTTGTATATGAGAATGTGTTTATTCATTTTACAAGACCAATACTTCATTTTATGTGTTCAGACTTCATATTCCATGCAAATTTCTAACTGAGATAAGCTTTAATAGTATTAGGAAAATCAAGTTTTGAGCAGACTATTTATAAATAAGGAATGTTAGAAGATCATTATGCATGTACTCGGGTCTATAAATCAAGAAACATGACAGAACTATATACCAATGCAATGGACATAAAAGAGATGGGTGTTCAAATAGATGACATGGTATGGTTGTTAAACTCTTATTCTAAATTGGTAATTAGTTTAAAACCCCTCTACACTTAATAGATAACCTTTAAGAAGCTCTCAATCTATAGAAGAAATCAGATCATTGTAGTGAATGGAAAACATAAGGAATTCATGTAGTTGTTGTGATTATGGGATTTTAAAAAAATAGTTAAGACAAGTGTATTATAAGGGATTCATGAAAAGTGAATGTAACAATGATTGTATATAAAAGGTGTGAAAGGATCAATGTTGTTTTCATAAAGATGTATTTTGTGATGATCATTCATTACTCAATGATTAGGAAGCTAATGTATGTATTCAAACAAAATTGAATAGAGAAATTACAGGGATTTGTGTACATAACAAAAAATTTAAAAAATGGATATCTTTCATGGTGGACATCTGTATAAACCTCATTAGATACTTTAGTGTCTTTGCTTGATACCTTAAACTAGAATTCTTTAAGAATCTCATTAAGGGGATGAGTCAAGATTTTTACGCATTTAATGACTCAATCAAATGATTGAAGTTTAGGTAGATATATGCAGTTCTATGATAGAACATAGGATGGAACGATTTGTTATAAGAAACCTAATGAAGATTTGATTGGTCTTGCCAAGACCAATATCAAAAGCTACTTGATTTATCAAAAAATAGAAATAGACCTGAAAAAGAATAGCAAAAACTAAGAGGAGTAAGCAACATAATTTGTAAAGGGTTTGAATCATAAATGATGGCGCTTAATTATCCTTTAAAGAACAATAGATTCATTTGAAGTTGCAGTCTAATCAGAAATAAAAATAAAGAGCATAATGATCATGAAGATAAAATGTAATGAATGCAATGTACTTGAACAAATAACAAAATAAAAGTGAATATTATGTGATAGTACAATGAAATTGATAAGATGTGAATCAATTTTGGTATTAGAGCAAGGAACTCTTTTTGAAGAGCATAAAATTTTGAAACTAATTAGACTATAAAAAAGTGACAGATTAAAGTCTTAATTTGGTTACTGTGATTGATAATTTCAGGTGTTTGAAAAGGAATGAAAGGCACAGAAGTTTGTGAGAATATATTGAGTGGCGAAGCCCTGAAGCCATTAAGGATTTGAAGGTAAAGAAGAGATTAAAGAAAAGGTGAATAAGTCCAAGGGAAAAGACTAGAATGTGACCAAAAGACTAGGGTAAAAAATACCTAGGTGAGGTGCTAGTGTAGAGATAACAATAAGGATAAACTTGATAAGAGAAGATAGGTCTACTGAGGCCTAAAGGAAAGATGGAAAGTGAAAAGAGAGAGATGGAGGGCTTATAGAATGTAAATTTCCATAGAGAAATGACTGAAGCAGAGATATAGAAAGAGATTGCTAAGATGAAAGTGAATCTTGGCAACAATGCAAGAATTTTAGGAGTAATCAAAGAAAATATTCCTAGTGAATATTAGGAGGGTGATCAAGTTGCCTCTCAGATAAATCCTAGAGAAGAGAAAAATAAAAATAAAAAAGATTGCTAGCAAGGCAATATGAGAAAATGAAAGAAGCAAATAAGCCTCAGAGTTTTCAATCTGACATTTTCTTGTCATTTGTGAATATAGGTATAGAAGTGAATGAAGGTGAATCCTACCTCATGGGTATAGAATTTGAAAAGCATAATCAGTGTGCTTATGAAGAAATTGATTGGGTAATAGAGTATGGTGATGTAGGAATTTGTCATCCTAAAAAAGGAGAGATGTTGGATGGAGATGAAGAAGAAGTTGAGTTTATATATAGGCTCATTGAATATGAATGTGAAGAAAAAGAAGCATTTATAGAGACTCAAAGTCCTCAAATTTTTCATTATAATGTTGTATTTAATGAAGAAAATGTAAATTGTCAAGAAGATGCTTTGTATGAACAAAAAATAACATTGTTAAATAGGCTCATAAATTTTGGATGTAAAGAAGAAGCACCCATTGAAGTACTTGTAGAATATGATATATTACAGGAAATGGTGTCTTAAATGACATGAGATGAAGATAAGCTAGCTTTTAATGAAGATATGGTAGAGTTCAATGAAGAAGAAGAAATGATTTAGCATCAAATCATGCAAGAGTCAAAGGACTTGACCTTCATAGGAGATGAGGAATCCGTAAAAGAAGCTACAATAAAGCTAATGAAGCTTCTGAGTGAAGAAGATGCAAAGGAAGGGGTAATAATGCCACAAGTTTTTGAAACTGATTTTGTTTTTAGTTTTGTATGTGCAGGTATGAAGAACCTTGAAGAAGAAGATATGGAGTCTTACACAATAGACTTACCTCAAGAAGATGCAATGAAGATTGATCCATTTGGCTTCATACATCATGAATAAATGAGGAGGAAGAAGAAAGCTCAAAATAATTGGAAGAGAAGAAAGAAGAAACAACTTTACAATTGAGTAGGAGCTCAACTTTTTCCCACTAGGGGAGTCTGATACAGGAGCATTGGGAAAATATTGATGCAATATGTAAATAAGGTCATTTGTGATGTAATAGTGTTTTATGAGGTCTTAAGTAATTATTGAAGGATAGCAAGAAGCTCTGAATGCTTCAATTATATTAGCATAGGATTGTTTGGCTATAGTTGGAGTTTCCCCCTAAATGACTATTTGAATGTTGTAAATGGGAATTTAAGGATATATATCTTATGGAGTGGTCTTAAAAATTCATATTAACCTATGTAAATCCTTAGATAAGTCTAGAAAGCTTTGGGTATGGCTAAAGATGGGATAGTTTTTGGATAAAGACAATATAGTATGAGGATGAGATTTAAAAGAGAGATTCTAGGCCTATTTTAAGACCAAAGCCAAACACACACCTATTTCCATGTAGACAGAAAAGTCCAATAAAAGTAAATGTATTAGTATAAGGTCAAATTAAAAATAGTCTTTTTAGAGGAGTGAGTGTTGGATGAATCAATGAGGGAGCCTTGAGCCTTTTGGCCTTTATTGGGATTGTAAATAAATATTGTATTTTGTGACTAATGAAAGAAATCATCCAAAGAAAAGGATGTCTATGTAAATAGCATGGAAAATTACTCTTTAAAGACGTATGGAGATAGAATACAAATTAGAGATCACATACCACTGCTTAAAATATGAGTGTAAAAAGGTAAGTGACGTCTTTATTGATATGTGTAAACTATGATTGAAAGATTTTTAGTTTTATCAATGATTATCTCCAAAGTTTAAATATATAATTTTTAGCATAATTTCCCAAAGGTTCTTGGAATGGATTAAAGGCAATAGATGTGTTATTAGTGTTTTTTAATAGTGAATCATTTTCTAACAGAACTAGAAATAAAAGACAGTGCATAAAACTTGAATGTTAAGAAATAAGGTTGGATATTGTTATGAATCTGCCTATGTAATGATTCTAATATTTGTGAATGAAAAGGGGGGATGATTTAAATCTATTAAATTTTTATGACATACTCCACCCTTTTTATTCCACTCTTCATCTTTCTCATTTATGAGACTGGAGGACTAATATTGGGCCCTTTATCTCAAGATGGATGATCCGCAATCATTTTCCAAATCTATAAATGAAAGGGTCTACACACTCTTTCACAATGACCAACTAAGGTAGAAAATCTTTTCCAAATCTAAAGGGCATCACTCAAAAAGAATCTTTTCGATGCAAACTTATGCTGCCAAATTACACAAGGATATTCCTCACTCTCATGCCAAGCAAAATCCAAATAAAGTCTAGATAAGGAGAGATGCTACTCACATGAGGATTCAAGCATTAAAAAGGAATTTTACACCTACAAGTTGATCTCAACCTATTTAGACCAGTCTCTAAATGAATCTTCAAGGGAGGTAAAAAGGCATGGTTTTTTATCTTCTAATTTGTATTTATTATTTGTAATCCATAGCTCAACCTAGGGTCTGGGCTTGAAAAGTTAAATCTTCAAGTTTTTTTAGATTTTGATTCACTAACGATTGAATAATCTCTCTTGGATTCTTGACCTACTTAATTCCATGCCTGGTAGGACCTCTCAAAGGATTGGACACATCCCATAAGTTCTTTTAGACCATTAGGATTCTTATAATTACTAGAATTAACCTAGTAACTAGCTTAATTCACTGCTTTTTTTTCAAAATTATGTTCAAGTTCATTCCATGTGTAAACAACAAATTGAACCTATTAAATGATGAATTCTCCCTCAAAAATGGCAAATTCATCTTATTAATCAATGAATTTATCATTTTATATTCTTTTTTCCATTTTGTCTGTAGATATAAATGGTGAAATCAACCTGCATATCAGTGAAATCACAATCAACATCGGTAAAATAATCGATCAAATCGGTGAAATCATAACTAACATCAATGAAATCATGGTCCAAATCAATGAAATCATTTTATACCATTTTTTCGCTATGTTCTTCTACAAAATGATGAAATCATCAACACTATCAGAAAAAAGCATTTAATCTAATAGTGAAATCATCAATACTATTAGTGAACTCATTTAATCTTGCAGTGAAATCATTTTTGGTAATGGTGAAATCATTTTATAATTTTTGTGTGTGTTCTATCTATAGGTCCAAATCACTCTCTACCTACATATCAGTGAAATCACATTTTTGTACAAAATTTAGAGTTAAACAAACCATATTTCAAGGTCCTTATTAACTAAAACCACTTTTCTCAAACTTTTAATATTTTTTGTTGCAAGACCTTAGCCAAAGAGTAGTATTTTGAGTCAAACAAATCAATTCTACTTCACATTTCAATTTGGGTTATAACAAAACTTGTTCATTTTCATGTTATTTACTTTCTTTCAAGTTTTTCTTATTGTTTGATTGTCTTGTAGGGTTCTTTTGATGCATATGCTCTCCTTTTTTTGGGTGACTTAGAAATGCAAAATTTTCTATTTACTTTTTACCCTATTTTTATTTTGACTATGTGGTGTGCATTTCATCACCTTCTCACATGTCTTTAGGTGTGCGTTGACCCAGGAAGTGGCATCCTAACATATACCAAACCCCACTTATTCGGTGGGGTATATAAATTAAAGAGCATTACCATCATGAAGGCCTAATTTTATGCTTTCACATTGTCATGTGAGGAAAGTAACCCTAGGGAGTTCTTTCCAATATCCTAAGCTAAGGTGTGGTACCCTTGAAATGAGCAATCTTGAAAATGAGATCAAAATTATTCATTGATATATTTGTGCCCATCTACTACCTATCAGGGGTTATATATATGGATGATCTATAAAGTCTAAGTAAAATTGTAAGTAAACCCAAAATCTAGTAACACTTCATTGAGACCCTTATAGCTAAAGTTGTTACGAAGGGACAACACCCTATCATGAATAGCCCAATCTTGGATTAATTATTAGATGCCTCTTTTACTATAGATTATTTATTGATGCAGGGGTGTAAAGGTAACAACCCTTGAAGATCACCTTAATCATATGAACCTTGAGAGAGAAGGGTGGGGTTAAAATACTATTGCTAATTATAATAATTTATTTAATGAACATTTAAATTTTATAATACTCTCTCAAGGCAAGTGTTTCAAAGGTTCAATGGATTTGATGCACACCCACATCAGTTTTTTAATTTCCTTGTAATTTTTTTGTATTTGTGTTTGTGTTTGATTGTTATGTCAAAACATTTTTCACACTTGAGACCAAATCAAACAAACCAAGTCCAATTCTAAAACATTTTTATACCCACACAATGAGGCATTACTTTGCCAAAATTCTAGTTCAAACAAAAGTAACATGTTAAAACTTGGTCTCCATACCATCTCGTTTGTCCAAACCATGCCCTTAGGCTGCCTAATTTCAACCAAGGCTTAGTCCTAATCCAAACTTCCCTTTCAAACCAATTCTAAAACCAAATTCCAACTCTTATTTAAATTGTGTTGTTACACCGTCTAGTTTATTTAAAACCTAATACCAATTCAAAATCCAAATTCCAATACCAATTCAAATGCCAAATTCCATCCAATTAAAAACCAATTCTAATTCAAATGCCAAATTTCAATTCTAGTCTAAACCAAGTCCAATGCCACACATGGTTAACCAGGTCAACCCAAATTAAATGAAATTACACATTTTCAAAAATTCAAATGCTATTCAACTCTTCTTCTAAATTTCAAAATCAATCAACTTTCCATATCAAATCAAGATTAATTGTAGTCAAATGATCAAAACCAACATTCCAAACCAAACTTGTTCAAATTCTAGGTCAAAATTTACAATCAAATCAGATGGCCTTTCAAACCAACATTCTAAACCAAAATCAAACTTTTTGAAAGCCTTTGATGTACCATGATTTGTGAAGCCTTTTGGACATAGGTTTGATTCACACACCTCTCCTATTTAGATGCTTACATGAAAAAACTTTGATTGAATTATTACATTTGAACATTTGCATTAACAGACCCAATTGAACACTCAATGTCCACCAAGGTCAATTTCAAAATCCAAATCAGGTCAACTCTTGAACCATATGCCAATTCAAAGCTAAAATGTGCTTCATCTTGAACCATATGTCAATTCAAATCCAAATTTATTTCATCTTGAACCATGTACTAAACCATTCTAATTTTGATCAAGTTCATCCTAAACCACATTCAAATGCTAAATCAAGTATATTTAGGCCAAATCCAATTATTCTGAATCTATCACATGCCAATTGAAACCACTTATTATCTTTCCATTCAATATCCCACACATGTTAGTTGGTAATTATGAATTCATATCATCCATCCTTTCTTTCATTTAAATCATATCTAGGCCAATCAATCCTTTTGGGGGGCAAATTATATCAAGACCATTTTATCCAATTACAAACTATGCCAATCCACCATGTTTGGGGCATTCTATTTTAATCAAGTTTATTTTTCCCTTTTTGGGGCCAAACCAAGCTAAGACCAATTATAACACAAGATCATTGTGACCCATTTTTGTTCAAGACCAAAAATGCCCTCTTTGGGTCCATTCTAATTGAGGCCATTTCAACCAATTCCATTCTAAGTAAGACTGAGACCGCCCTTCTTTTGGTCGTTCTAATATGTGACAATCCACCTTATTTAGGGCCAATTAAATAAATACCATTGTGATTAATTATAATTACATTGAGGCTAATATGACCATCTTTGGGTCAATTTTAAATACAAATCCAAGACTACCCTCTTTGGGCCCATTCTAATTACATTAAGACCAAGACTGCTCTTTTTTTGGGCTTGATTGAGACCAAGTTCACCCTATTTGGGGTCAATTTATTCCATCTAATTCCCCTTAAATATATATTTTCTTGGGGGCATTAGTCCAAGGTTATTCTAAGTCATAACATCTCATGATCCTAAACTTATTCTAGCCTGTGAGTCATACCTCAAAGTGTAATAGATCAACTCGCCTAACTCATCCAATAACTAGCCCACTTTGCATCCACTTTTGATAGTTTGATAGTTATCCCAAAAGACAATCTAGTTTTATAGCCACAACAAAGCCAACCAACAATTCTACATCAATAAAACCTCCCAAATGTGTCATCTAGTATAAACTATAAACAATAATGACTTACACAACACTTTTTTGAAAACAAAGATGAAAACCTTTTCAATGTTAAGCTTCTAGTTGGATTTCCAATAGAGAACTTACATTATTTGATTATAGCTCCTAAAGAGACCACAATGAAGCCAACAATCCAGACCTATGATGCCACTACCCATCCAAGGACCCTTATCTATTGACAAGCCAAGTGTGCCCAATTCTAATAACTAATCGATCATGATATGTCAATATCCCATTCCCAAACATGATCAAATACATTCACTTCCAAATCAAGATCCAATATAGTCAAACCTTTGTTGATATTTTTATCAAATCATCCATCTTTGACCAAAATCAAACCATTGATGGTCCACATGTATTTAATAAAGGACCTCTATTTGACATAAGACTTATCTTTGAAGAGCCCATTATTTGTTCATTGCTCAAAATCCCCCTTTTCGAAAAAACCCTTCATCCCACAACCTTAATTTCCAAGTGAAAGGTGAACAAGGTACTTATGGACAACATAATTCAATAGGTCCTTTTCATGACTACTTCAACATCAGAATTAGGTTCTATTCTAGAACAAATATAAAAATTGGGTTCCATTCTAGAGCCAATATCAGATTTAGCATTAGAATCAAAATCAATGTCAACCTCAACATCGGATTCAGATCCTCTTGAGTTAGAATCACAATATCAGTGGATGTTGTGACATTGGCAGCATATTTCTAGCATATCCAATTGAAAACATTTGTGATCCTTTCATGATTTTTGAGGAAGTTTATTTCAATATTAACACAAGTTCTCCTAATAACCTCTATAAGGATTGTGTTACCTTTTCCCCTTAAATTGCATATGCCTTTACCATTAAATAGTCTAGTTATTTTATTGACATACCACCTCCCACAAATGTCGATTCAGACCGACATAATCACACATTATTGAACTTATTCCATGGTGACATTTTAGTGGAAGAATATTTAGGGAAGTAAGACAATATCCAAGTAGAAGAATAATTTACTAGTGAAACCTCATTTGAGACAATAGGGGATAGTCAAAGTCTAAACTCAACCTCTTCTAGTGAAACCTTGTTTGAGGCACTAGATGATAAATATAATAAAAAATCAAAATCCTTTAGTGAAACCTTATTTAAGGTGCTAAGGGGTAATCAAAATGAATTATCAACATCCTTTAGTGAAACCTTATTCAAGACACTACTGGACAATCCAAATCAGTTAAATTAAGAAGATTTTATTGGTGAAAACCTATTTGAGGCACCAATAGTTGAGCCAATTAGTTCCTCATTTCTTGATGAAGAAGTTATTGAATTTAATATTAGCCCCTCCATAGAACCAAAATCAAGATTGAATTTATAATTAGCAACAATGTGTGTGACTGAAAAATCCCAATCTTAATTTATCCCCCAACAATTATGTACATTTCGTTATGATCTTATTATCCATTCAAGACCTACATTCCATTATCCAATAAAACCATTTATCCCATGCTTACCCTTATTTACCCTTTCTAGTGGAATTCTCTTTTCTAGAGTTTACGAAGACATCTTACCTAGAGGTTTGGAGGAAGCATAATCAACAACCAATAAAGATCATGACAATAGTCATCTCATTCATATTAGTAACAAGATTTAGACATAACAACCATTCTGAGTAGATATTGGTTATATAACAAAGTGTCCACATTATGCATCTTGTAATCCTCTATTGAGTTGAGATGCTATAAAATCTGAAAAAAACTAGAAAAAAATTAAAAATACGAAACAATCAAAAGATAAAGAGAAATAATTTGTTCAATGGTGAAAACCATGCTTGTGGCATCTTGGGTAAGTACCATGATGAAAACTAGGTTTCTAGTGTCATGTGTAAATAATTTGTTATCTGTAAGTACCTTGATACTAATGAGCAAACCTATCCATATTATAGACCATTATGTTCAAGCCATCTTGGCCATTATAGACCATTGCCATTCAATCTATTTTAGCCATTCAATCCTATTTCAACCCAACCCATCTTATTACGACCATTATTCTTCCTGTCTTGAATTTATTATGAAAGTAGAAGGTATATTTAGACCTATTTGGGAAACATTCTATCCTATTACCTACATGACACTTTGATGACTTGACTCATCTAGTTCTCACATTATATGGTCCTTTGAGACTCCTAGACCTTTCCCTCATTATCTAGCATTATCCAATAATCTCGCTTTGCCATTTTCCTACCTCAATTTGTTATTGATTAATATTATCTTTCACTATAGGTTTAATGAGATTTAATTGAGGTCTATTTGGACTATGTAGGTAGTGCTCAGCTCAATCACCCCTTTTCCATGCTCTCAACATTTTATGAGTAATTTAAGCCACGCTATCGCTATTTTATGAGCAATCCAAGCCAAGCTCTCACCATTTTTGAGTTAACACATTTTGAATCTCGTAAGCCTTCAATGAGTTGAGATGCCAAAAATCCAAAAATATTTCAAAAAAGTCCTAAAAATAAAAACAAGCTTACAATTTCAAAGAGAGATATAAAGCCATAAAATTCAAAAAACATTTGTCTTATCCTAGATCTAGTCAAACAATCCTTAATCCAATCATTTCATCCAATTTGAAGTGTTTCCTTCCATTGAATGTATCCTTTATTGGGGGCACCCTCCAATTACCAGTCTCATTGAGACTTCACACATTGATTTGTATTTGGTTAAACTACAATATGTTTTCTATTGCTTTTATTTTTAGGTCGATGTGTGTGTTTGCTTGTTTGTTTATTTGTTTCCTTTTTTTGTTGTTGCCTTGACTCAATCCATTATGCCAATAGGGTCATCATCATGGCACTTCCTATCATGAAATTTTACTTGAGTCCATCTATTGGCATATGTCAACATTGCCATCATGGTTTTTTTAACCATTGGTGCATTACTTTTAATTTTTTATTAGATCAAGGGTCAGTATTTATGCACATCATGGCTAGGTCATCATGGTGTTTTGTATCACGGTGCATATCAATTAGTGCTATATCA
Organism: Torreya grandis; assembly: GCA_037957365.1. Classification (NCBI taxonomy): domain Eukaryota; kingdom Viridiplantae; phylum Streptophyta; class Pinopsida; order Cupressales; family Taxaceae; genus Torreya; species Torreya grandis. The sequence continues at coordinate 4,011,407 of JARHVA010000605.1, read as the reverse complement.
AAAATCAATATTTTGGAAGTCTAATTGATAATGTTACAACAAGATCTTTCTCTATCTACTATCCCCCAACTATTTCATCAAGTTCCTAATCATCATTTCTCATAATGAAAATTTACCCTACTGGGGCAACCCATTTAGACTAATCAATGATCAAATTCACCCTACTAGGGAATCTCTTTGTCTTCATGATCAAATCCATCTTACTAGGGCAAACCATTTAGATCGATCAACAATCAAATCTGCCCTACTAGGGTAACTCATGGAATCAATGATCAAAATCTGCCCTATTGGGGCATATTATTATAATCAACCAAGACCACAATTTTTAGGGTCAATTCCCTCATTTAATATTTCTTCTAATTCCAAGCCCACAACTTTCACCCTATTTGGGGTAAGTCAAAGAGTGTCTCTTATATTTGGATTTATCCTTCCCACTTGCCCCCACCTTGGGTCTAATTTAATTCTATTATTATCAACGACTGGGAATCAATGTAAGCAAGCATCAACTCAAGTGGGTTAATCTCATCCATGGGTTAATTTCACTTTTCTTCTTATCCATTAGCTTCTTTTCAAGGGCTTGTCCATCAATATAATTTTTTAGCCACTCCCTTAAGGAGGCATTATGGACATTCCCAAATATTGTTTGGTATTTCCTTACAGATTTATTTTTAGTAAATTGAATAAGATTCAACAAAATATGAATGCATCATTCTTAAATCATTATCACATTTCATCTTAGCAACTTTTTTATTTTTTAAAAAGATGTTATCATGCCTAGTGTCTTGCAATGTATTCTCAAATAGAAGCAAAATATAGACACTTAAAATTGGATAATTTGTGTCAATTCTAATTATGTCTTATATTAATGCTTTCAACTTTACCAAAATCACTATTCTTCTTATTGTGATTAATCCCACTTAATCAAGCCTAATCATTCCTTTAATAGTAAAATCCATGGATTTGAATTATCCTATTTTCCTAAATTCAAAATTGGAATATTGCCTCACCCTAGGTGACACCATCATACCAAGTGTGCAAGTAAGAGCTCTTACAATCTCTTACACCCCTCGTATACACATAAAGGGGTCATGATTTGAATCTCTTACATTTATATGACATACTCCACCCCTTTTCTTTCATACTCCATATTTCTCATTTATGAGAATGGAGGACTAATCTTGGGCCTTTGATCTTCATCTCAAGATGGATGATCTGCAATCATTTATCAAATCTATAAATGAAAGGGTCTACACACTCTTTAATAATGACCAACTAAGGCAATGAAGCTTTTTCAAATCTCAAGACCATCACTCAAAAAGAAGCTTCTCCATGCAAACTTATGCTGCCATGTTACACAAGGAGCTTCTTCATTCTCATGCCAAGCCAAAGCCTATTTAAGTGTAGACAAAGAGAGATGATACTCATGTGAGGATTCAAGTATTTACAAAGACTTATACATATATAAGTCGAGCTTAACCTCTTTATATCGGTCTCCAAATGAACCTTTAATGGAGATAAAAAGGCATGGTTCTTTATCTTCTAATTTGTATTTCTTATTTGTAGTCTCTAACTCAACTTAGGGATTAGGCTTGATAAGTTATGCCTTTAAGTTATTTTAGATTTTGATTCACTAAAAATTGAATAATCACTCTTGGATTCTAATATAAACAACCAATATAAACATGTCATAGTAGCTAATTTAACCTTTTAGGGTTTTACTATAAAAATCTATGGCTAGATTAAAGGCCTAAGATGTCTAAATCAAATAAATAAATTGTAAAAATTAGGTACTAATTTTTTAATATCATTTGACCTTCTTTAAATTTATAAAAATAGCAATAAATGGGCTTAAATATAGACTTATTTGAAAATTGATTGTTGCAGATGATCTAGGTTCTAAAAGTTAAGATATGGGTAGTTATGAACATCATCAACAGGGTTCTGGTGTTCATCTACTCACTGGAAAATAGTGGCCAATATGGAAAGTAATGCCATATTTGTGTAGCGTCCTCCAAGTGGTAATATTTTCCCCTTTATGAGATTGTTCTTATTTTTTAGGAGCACTTACACTTATGTTTGTAGGTCCTATTTCTATATGCACAAAACCTAGAGCTCTGTGTTGTGCCTAAAAAAATTAATTTAGTATGAAAACCTAAATCCTTCTTACAAGTATGGCATGAGCACTAATTGTGTGTTTGTTATTAGGATGGAGTATACATTATCAACACCCTATTGTGAAGAGAATTTCTTACATACCAATACTCTGAAGAGGGATCAAGCTTGATGTAGTTCTGCCACTTAGTGTTTGATGTAAATGCAAGTGAATGCTAGATTGAGAGTGAGATTCGATGCTTTGAATGTGATTGAGATTTAAAATGTATGAAAATTGGGCTTAGGGTTGTTGTAGATGGTAGTATACATAAGTAGGGTAGAATAAGGATCAAATACCTTGATTTTTCTCAACTTTGTTCTTGGTTTGAATAAATTTTGCATATATCTTCCATCTAGTGAATAGAGGTGAATTAGACTTATATGTACAGGGTTTTGTTTCTTATGAAGATAATAAAATATTCTTAGGCAAACCTTAAGAGGGGCACACATTTTAAAAATTATCCATTGGGCAGAGCTAGGGCTAAGGACAGTAACATCTAATTGGAGATACAAGCACCATGTGGTTGCAAAGTCCTAAATGTGGTGCTAATGTCTTATTTGTAGACTATTGAGCAAGTTGGATTGGGGTTTGAGATGACAATTCTAGGACTATGTTTTGATTAGTTTTAGGTGACTATAGTCTACTGAATGACTAGAAAATTAAGTCTAAGTCTCTAGGATAGGTCTAGGAATAAGCTAGGAATAGAGTAACTCAAGTGACACTCTTAGCATCCAATTACCACTTTTAGGTGATTACATTTGCCCCCCCTTTATGGTAGTAATGCAACAAAGCCAAATGATTAGTATAAAGGAAAAATAAGCGTACTTAGACTTACCTTAGAAGTGAAGCTCATGTAGCTAACTTTGAGTTTGCAAATCTAGGTTTGCATGTGTGGAACATGATCCAAAGTAATGTCCTATAATGAAACATGAAAAAATTAGTCCTTACTTAAGAGATAATCAAAAGCAAAAAGACTATGCTGAATAAATGTAATATAGTAAAGTTAAGTAAAGAGAGAGGGAATGAACAAATACACCTCACTGGGTATTCAAACCAATGCATGAACCTAGTGATAACATGTGCATGTGAGTGTACATAATGATCATATCATTGAATAGATTATATTGAGCTAATGGTTTTCTCAATCCTCATATGGGTGGCTCAAGAACTCAATCTAATTTTGATCCCATCATTACCCGCCCCTGCTTGATGGATCCTAATCTATGTGAATAGCTTGGATAAGACTGTAAGTGTCTCTAACCCTCTCATGTAGGTGGCTCAAAAACTCAAGTAGGCCATGAATCCATCATTTCATACCTATGTGAAGTAGATAAATCTATAAATTTACTACATAAAGCACTAAAATTATTTAATTGAATAAATCTAATTGTATATTCAGATCCACAACCACTCAGGTATATTAGGCAGTTTTGGGCCACTAGGGAATGCCAACCACTACATATGGAGTAAGGCATGAATCTAGTGACAGCCTAGAATATGATATCAAGTGTATACAATGTAGATAATGTCATGTATTTTTCCATTCCATCTGATAAACATGTCTAAAGCTAAGTATATGGAAACTATGTGTCGTGCACATGCCCCCAATCTAGTATCTAAGTATGTAATAATTAAATCTATGTATTTGAACTGAATGTAGGAGTGATCATGCCATGCATGATGCCCCTAAATCGGAGATGAAATGAATGAATATGAGCTAAATCTGAACATAACTACCAAACCTATGATTGTATCTATACAAATTTCTATTGTACTTGGTGTACTAGTCTAAATGATCCAGACTATCCTAAAGTTGGGACTACAGGACAATAGTGCCCTATAATGGATAATCATGATCCGTGATGATAGTGTCCCAATATAGGCACTAATGACTACCTGGTCTAATTTTTTAGTGATCTAGATTGAATTCTAAATATCTATTCTAGTATGTGTCTGCCCTGAGTCTGATGTCTGAAATTGAGCCTGTGTGCTGAAATTTATATGTGAATAGCAAAGTAGGAGCCTGATCTCTGTGAAAAACCCCTTTGAATGCCCCCTCTTTTAATGGGAGTTGTGAATCATGTGTAAGAATTTCCCTCTAAAGAAGTAGCTCTGCAAAATGTGTTAGCCAGATTATGTGCATGATATTCCAATATAATGTACAATGCATAACTTCAAAATGTAAATGCATTTGAGCATAAATAGGTAATGTAAGATGTATATTATAATATAGCATCGCACAAGGGTTCAAGATAGATGTAAGCAATGTATAACATCAAATCTATATAACTACCTAGGGGGATGGAGCATGATGTCCATCATGGCTCCCAAATAAGAAGGGTTTAGATGCATGAGGTCCCTCATAGCATCAAAAATTGGTATGTGGATGTAACAAAAAAATACAAGTGTCATGGTGTAGAATCATACAAGGAAGAAAACATACAAGCACATGAGGCACACAAAAGATAGGCCAAGGGGGCACAATACAAGGTACATGGGCACATGTCAGTAAATTTGAGAATGAAGACATACAAGGACATGTTCAAATATCCACATATGTGAACAAAAAGCAATTTTGGCATAAAAACACATAGAAGGACATGTTCAATTTTTACATATATAATTAGGAAATAACACACACAAGGTACATGGGCACATGTCCAAGGCATATATCCCTCGAATATGGAAGAAGTATAAGAACACAATCAAGTCTAATCTATGAACTAGAAATGAATACATGTATAACTATGTAATATAAATCTATGTAGATGCTAGGATGCATATATACTGAGTCTAATTAGTGATAGCATAAAATATGAGCAATGAGGATCAATGATCAATATCAAGATAAATCAATGTGTAAATTAGAATGTATACTATGTAAAGATAAAACTTGGTTATAACAACTATGTATGAAATGCCCCCAAGTGGATGGATCTATCAAATGTATAAACCTAGATTGATGTAAATACCCCCAATGGGTGGATGATAGTTGTTCTATATTAGTGTAAGGGTCTGGAGTCCTATATGGTATCTACAAGCATTCAATAAGAACAAGTGAAGCATATGTGTATGATAAAATTGATTATAGTAGGATAGCTAGTAATATGCAATATCTGGCAAAATTTATTATAGTAGGATAACTAGCAATATGCAATATCTGGCAAGTAGTAGGAATGTAAACATAGAAATGCATACAATCTATAAAATTTGTATTTTTGAAATATTTGAATGTTTTTGTATTTTGACATGTTATATTATTTTCTTATTTTTTTAGTATAAGCTATGTACAAACAAATGAAAATAAACTATGTACAAGGAGTGAGAGAGATAAGGAAATATGTACAAATATAGGAACCAAACTAACCAATGAGTCTCATGGGAGACTCACCATCATTGTGACTTGTTTCTAAGAGGGGAAATGTGATCATGCATGTTGTGTAGAAGGGCACTTGTGAGCCCATGATCTATTGTGTTGTATAATCTGAGTCTGAAGCTACTTAAGTAGTGATGCTATGATGTTGCGGCACTAATTGTGATGCCTTGTGAACTATGTGGGTATTAGGGACCTATCTAGTAGAAGTAGAAGGTGTAGGTGATGTATTTGCCCTGTGTTAAGAACCCCTAAACCCCAATATAATTTATATCATTGTAAATTGATTAGAAGAAGGTCCTCTAGAATCTGTGATGTATCTTTGATGCAATGTTATCTCTAGTAATGGTCTCTGAGGGAGAGTATGTGTGTGTAAAGATAATGTAGGAGTAGACCTAGACTACTTTGAGGAATTTTTAAAACACTATGATGTATGCATAGGATTTTTAATCTTTGTTGTAATTGATAGTCATGCAATATCTAGCAATGTTAAAATTTTAATTGGCGTCAGTGCTATAATTGTAGCTAGAAATTGTGTTAGAACTACTTGTGAGATGGGAAGAGGATACTCATATGGTACACCCTCAATATTAGCCACCTAGTTAGCATTTATATACTTCAAGCATCAATTTACTATATATGGGATGGATTGAAGTTTTTGTAACCATGGCCTATCCAATAATATATTAAATACACCTAAACTAGGTACTACTAGGAATCGTGTGGCTGTGTGCTAGTCCAACCTATAATGGAAGCATAATATTTTTGATGGAGTTTTGAATGTGGCCATTGAAACCAATAATGACTATATCTATAGGGAATATATCCCACTTTATGTAGCCTAAGTTCTAGAAGAGTGTCATGGTGCACATGTTTATGCTTAACCTATTGTCAACCATAACAATATAAATAGGATGGTGGTCTATGTATGATCATATGAAAAATGCATGTAAATTTGTGTCATCATTCATAATCTCCTGATCTGAAAATGTGATAAGTGGTCTAAGTGGTAATGTAATATGATGCATGCCAATAATGTTATGCAGTGGATGTGTTTCCTCTATAACTGTGTGATAAGAATCTAGTGGTGGTTGAGCCTAGTATATAGTGAACTCCTGATGTGCCCCCTTCCTCATTAGTTATATGCTTTAGGGAAGGATCTAAAAATATCTTAAGTGCCTTTACCTCTATTTTTTTTATTCCTCTGTGGGTGTGCCCACATCAATAATATTAGCCTTAATGAGAGCTTGTATCTTGTGCTTCAAGCTAATGCATTTGTTTATCATGTGGCCTGGTGCCATGTGATACTCACAAAAAGCATTTGAATTATAACTCTTTAGAATAGGTCATGGCATATCAACATCTTTAATGGGAGGGAGAGATATGAAATTGAATTCCAATAGTTGTTTTAGAATGCATGCTATTGACTTTAGAAGATTAGTGAAGATTTGACATTGAGGAGTAGATAATACCAATTTGGGAGAAGGATTCGAAGCTATGTTGACTATTTCCTTCTGATCACTTTTGTTTTTGTGTCCCTTACCTTGTATGTAGGTTTGTTTGTACTCTTAATAATTGAATTTGGTCCATTCATGTACTTGAGTTTTCCCATTGCTAAGAGCTTAACCTCTCTTTCCTTAACTATGTGTAACATATCTATAAATGTGGGAAACTTATTGAATAAGATAGCTTCATGTAGTGCTAGTAATAGACTCTGTTTAAATGTATCTTGAAGCTCTCTATCTACCATGGGGCTACTCAATTTTGATAGTATTATCTTATATCGTCAGACATAATTAGCTATGGGATCATTTAGCTTTTGCTTTAGCTATGCCACATGTACATATGATATCTTATCACTCATGTTGATAGAGAAGTGTGCTAGGAACATATCATCTAAAATATTGAATGTCATGATAGATTTATTTGGAAAATCATAGAATCATTGTAGGGCATAATCCTTGAGACTACATGGAAATACCTTCATAAGAAGTGAATCATTACACACATAGTCCAAACATGCTACGTGAAAGGCTCTGAGGTGATGTGCACCCTTTCCATCATATAATGTGAGATTGGGTGCCACAAAATTGAATGGAAAAGGAGTTACCGCTATGTGATGTGTCAAAGGTATATGGAAGAGAATGTTGGAATCTAAGGCATGTGATGGACTAGCTACTCTTTTCTCAAGATGCAACACCTTAGATTGCAAAGTAAGAACCTCCTGCATAAATGATTGTGCATCTAGAGTAGAAGAACTAGCCATAAGTGGTTTAGCTATCACTAATGGTTGAATAACAATCTTGGGTTGTGATATTTGAGTTGGTTGAGTTAGCCCCACTAAAGGTGTAACAACATTATTACCTAGAGGGGTTGAAGATTGACCATTGTTTGTCTTCTGAAGTTCCTCTTAAAGATTGTTTATGAAATCATCTTGTATACACTTATGTTTGGACAGAAAGTCTTGTAATTGATGCTTATTAGTGTCATCAAATGTGTTGTTAAATTCTACCATTGTAGGTTAAAAGGTAGAAAAACAAGTTTTGTATATTTTAAACTTTTTAAGAATATGAATCTATGAAAAGATTGTAAAATTTAAATATGGTAGCAAATCTGATATTGAAATTTGAGTATAAATGGAAAAGGATATGAACCCTAAGTGTGTCTATGGTTAGGATTTTTGAATCTAGGGTTTCTTTTGCAACAATTTAAATTTGATGTAAAATAAATTTAAACCCTAATGTGAATATGATTTTAATTAGCTAGGTGTTACAGGTACAATCACTGAGAGGGGGGGTGAATCATTGAGCACAAATAATCCAATTTCAATTTTTATCTTTACAAATACTTAATCAGTTACCATAAGCATTCATGAAGCATACACATCATTCATAACAATGAACAAGAGAGAATGCAAGATCAAGCACATAACACATGACATATGTGGAAAACCCTCTTAGGGAATAAAAACCATTGGAACCTAAAATTGGAATACTTTCCTATAATAACAATAAATAATTTAGACCATCTACAAATGATCAACGAACTACAATCCCTATTTAGTGATACTATAATCCCATGAGGTGTTTCCACCCCTATCTAGTTGAGCTGCAATAACCATACCTTTTAAAAAGTTATACCTTGCAAGGAAGCTACAACCACCTTAGATGTTGAGCTTACACAACAACACCTTTGAACACATCCACATCTAAACTAATGTCTACAACACCTGATGATGGACCTCTGCTTATCATTATTCACCTTCATTCAAACTCAATCTGCAAGAGCACTATTCTACCAACATAATTATGACCAATAGGTCATACAAATAGTCCTCAAACTGATCTACTCATCAACTCATCCACATGGCACTCTACACATCATTATCTCCCCAATTCACACACATAATCCTCTCTCAAATATATTCTAATTCTCTCTTAAACAACCTCTTGAGCATGCTCACCCATTCTACCTCTTCTAGGCTTATTAGGTCCAATGACCTATGTGATCACCTTCAGCACCTTGCTCAGACTAGAATGTCTTATCCTCTTCACTTTCTATTGGTCCTCACTAACATGTAACTTATCTTTCAAAGGTTCTTACCTTCACTTAGCTCCATGCTAACACTCCCTCATCCAAGTCTTACGACCTTAGAAACCATCAAGTTTAGTTTCACTATATATAAAGCATTCATGATTAACAACATATTGATTGGCCATTAAGCATGTCTTAACCATTAAGGTAACTATCTCATCGAGATATAGATCAATACAATCCTCATAGGTCAGCCATAGCAACTATGGGTCACCCTTAAGCAGTTACAGCTTTTAATAAGGCCCTTGTAGCTCTTATAGGTCTCATGGAAACCTATTCACCCATTTAGCACATCATCAAACAAAAAATAACATAGAACCACTTTCAAATACATGATTCCACTCCTTATGTCCCCTTCATCATCCTTAAATGATCACAATCAACATATCTCACCTCTACATATGCTTAATCAATTCAAACAAAGACCTTATGCATAGGAACACCATTACCAAACAAATAATCAACTTCTTAAGTATTGTTCATACTCAAGATAAATTGATCACACCTCCAAAATACTCACATAGAATTCTCTTAGAGTATAAAACACTACCTAATATTCAATTCATCATGAGACATTGAAACAACATTAACACAAGCTCGAATAACCTTCTCGAGTCACTTGCAGAACAAGCACGAACACACAGTCAACTTCTAGGCTCAATATCTTTGAGTATATTTACTTATAGATCTTCAAATTAGGTTTATTAGATGCATCATGGAGTCTTCTTTATCTTTTATTTTTACAACACCAACAAATTTGACTTCTATCAAAAGATATGGAAAAAATATAGAGCTCTAGTTTTTCCTTATGTTAAATTCAAATATTTGAATAACAACAATCATATTTAACCTTCGAACACAATGATTGATTATCATGTATTCTCATCTTTGGATCAAAATTGCACCATTTATAATGTCCAAATTTTAATGCATAGTCTGCCAAATCCAAATGTTAAACCATAGTCACTTTGACCTCATCTCGTGTCCTCTTGAAATGTTGACTCAATGCACTCTGTTGATCTTTATAGATCAACTAGGTATTTAATGATCAATGCTCACTATTTGATCAATCTATACGAATAGCCACTTGTTGTTGGATCCTTATCATGTACCTTTTCTTATTCATTAAATATCATGCACCTATCGTCATCTCACTACTTTCTGACTTCTTGGAGCAACACACAATGTCGATCTTGATTGAGCTTTAACTCTTTCAAAAATGACTAACTATGGGGACCCTTTCAATATGCCTAAGTATACATTTTTTCACCTCAATAACTTCTTTTTTTCTTACTCGCATGATCTCAAACATGGACCAAATGATCTCCTCATATAGAAGAATCCAACCATGTGATACATAGCTATTAAAACCCTCACATGTGTCAGATATAACATCATTAAAATGCCTTCTCAAAATATTCTATCACAGAGACAACTATGTCAAAACCTCCCTAAGAGGCCAACGTTGAGCATTCATAACTTTTATTGTGCTTTAATGCATGATCTAGAACATAGCATAAATAAACTATGCTCAAAATTGAACAAACCCATATGATCAACTTCTCTTGACACCTTCACATGTGTAAGATATAATACCATAAAAATTCTCACTCGAATATTCTTACCATCCTAAAAAATTGGCTAAGTATGGTAAAACACAGTCAAACTATCTAGGATCCTAACTTTGCATATGCATATCTTTTGACGCACTATATTGTATGATCTAAAAATTAGCAAAATTAAATTAACCATAAAAATAAACAAACCCATATGATCAACTTATCTTGAAACATCCATACATGTGAGATGTTCCATCATCAAACTACTTACTTGACTCTTTCTAGCCATATTACAAATTTGGCTAAGTATGGGAAATAATGAGTTCTGACTAAGAAGCTAACTTTTCACCCTCATATCTTTGACCGTACTTTGATGTATGACTTCAGATTTGACACATAAAAACTAGGGACTATAGTGATCACAATCATATGACCAATTCCCATTGACTCATTCACATGTGGAAATGGTGATGTCATCAAATTTCCTACTTAGATTTTCTACCATTGGACCCAAAGTGTCTAGATGAAAACTATGATCAACCAGATGAAATTTTCTTATGTACACAAGTACTCAAAGTATAAAAAACCTCTTATATGAACCCTTTCACATTCTCAATACTCCTTACTCATCCCAGAACATCTCTAGCCATGCCAACACTTAATATCAACCAATCATCCTTCAAGCATACAAGAACAAGCACATTACATACTTTGTCATTGTCACTTAGACTATCAAGGCACTTCATCCACTCACCAAAGAACCTCTATGACATCATCATGATAAATCTCCAACACTAGGTTGTCTAAAAAAAAATTATAAAATCAAAAGAATTTAGCCTTAAATTTATTACACAAAATTTGGATGAATGCAAGTTAGGGTTTGAAGTAAGATGGGTTCACCAAATGATTTAAACTTTTAAGATTTTACTATGAAAAATATATATTTAGATTAAAGGTCTGACATGTCTAAATTAGATAAATAAATTGAAATAATTAAGTACTAATTTGTTATAACATTTGGCCTTCTTTGACTTTTTGAAAATAATAATAAATGGGCTTAAATATAGACTTATCTAAAAACTAACTATTACAGATGACCTAGGTTATGAAATTTGAGATCTAAGCAGTCTTGAGTGTCATCAATAGGATTCTAGAATTCACCTGCTCACTGGGTAATAATGACTAGTATAGATGGTAGCACCATGTTTGTGTAGTGACGTCTAAGTGGTGGTAGTGTCCCCTTTATAAGACTATTCTTATTTTCTGGGAGTACCTATACTTGTGTTTGTAGGTCCTATTCCTATGTGTAAAAAACCTAGAACTCTGTGTTATGCCTAGAAAACTTGATTTAGTATACAAACCCTAATCTTCTTTGTAATTATGACATGAGCGATAATGATATGAGCATTTCCTACATACCAATACTCTGAAGAGGGATCAAGCTTGATGTAGTTCACCCACCTAGTGTTTCATGCAAGTGCAAGTGAATGCTAGAATTAGAGTGGGATTGGATGCCTTGATTGTGCTTGAGCTTTAAAATTTCTTGAAACTAATCTTAGGGCTATTTTAGATGGTATTATGGAAATTAGGTTAGAATAGGGATCAAATACCTTAGTTTTGGTCAACTTTGTCTTTGGTTTGAATAGCTTTTACATCTATCTTCCATCTAGTGAATAGAAGTAAATTAGACTTGTATTTATAGGGTTTTGTTGCTTATATAGATAACAAAATATGCTTAGGCCAAACTTAGGATGGGCACACATTTGAAAAATTATATGTTGGGAAGAGTTAGGGCTAAGGACAATAACACCTAGTTGGGGACACTAGCATGATATAGATGTAGTGTCCCAAATGTGGTCTAATGTCCTCTCTGTAGATTGTTGAGCAAGTTGGATTGGGGTCTGAGATGATAGTTCTAGGATTGTGTTTTGACTGGTTATAGATGACTATGGTTTGTTGAATGATTGGAAAAGTAAGTCTAAGGACCTAAGATAGAGCTAGGGCTAAACTAATAATAAGGTAACTCAAGTGACACTCTTAACATCTAATTACCACTTTTAGGTGATCATATTAGCCCATGGATCCAATGTGTTGAGAAAAATGTCAAGTATAGAGCATATCAAGTACCTTATGTAATATATAATCAAGGATAAAGACATGTGTAAGTACATATGTAAGCTCAAACATGGTAACACTTTCTGATCATCAAATCATATAACCTATGCATATCAAGATCAAAGAAGTGGACTCCCCAAATGTCTTCATGACATGAGTAGAGGATGTATGCAATCAAAAATTCATCATGTCTATAAATCAATCCTAACTTGGAGAAGATAGATCATACCATACACTTCTAATTGGGGACACACTAGATAATCAAGAACATGACCAATATGGAGATCTGCTAAACCCAATTAGGGGATCTCTTATTGCAATACACAATGTTAGGGAGGGTTCCAAAGCCTTCAGTCAAGCACAATCACATAATAACCCTAGCCAGGTCCTATGTCTTATATTCACTAAACTAATAACAAGTAAAATAAAGTCTAATCTAGTGCTCACCAAAGCTTATGGCACAAAGTGCAGGTTATAATAAAATTAAATGTATATAAGAGACATATACTCACGTCAATGTATATGAAATCCTAATGCATGGAATAGAAGTATAAATGCATATCTATCTACTCTTACAAAGGAGGAACAAAGTTAGGAATACTTACCTTTGAAGACAAACCCATTGAGCCTCAATCCCTCCCCTAGCCAAGGTGCTTCGTAAGAATTTTTTTTGGTATGTAAGGATGACAAGGATAAATAATTTCTAGGCTACATAACCTATCAATGCATCAAAAAGACTTCTCCATAAGATAAGATCCATATCTCCATAAAAAGTATGAAACCCTAAGCTTGATCCTCAAGTAGAATGGTGGATAAGCAGATGCATAATAGCTCTTACTTCTTCTTCTCTTCTCTAAATAATGGCAAAATGGATTTATATATATAGTTAGATTTAACCCTAATCCCTTCCAAAATTTTAGGCTGATAGGGTTGACCCAGTCGACCTAGTACAGTAATGGACAAGAATTCATTAGGTCACGGGCTACCCTAAATGAATTTCACCCAAAACTGTACTGGGTCGACACATTAATGGACAAAAATTCATTAGGTCATGAGCTACCCTAAATGAATTTCACCCAAAATTTTATAGGATCAACCCAGTTGACCTAATACAATAAATAGTCAAAAAGGGGCTAAGGCTAGGAAAAGGGGGACAAAAGGTAGAAAATGACTGAGGAGTGTGCAACAGAGAAGAACAATCTTAGGGATAAGGTTTTCAAGAGATAAATATGTAGATAACAAGTGGAAAAAAGGACAATAATCTTTTGAAGCACCAATGGTCTACCCACCCCTTTCTTGATGCACCGCTTAAGGTGTGCACTCATAGAGATTGAGACTTGATGGGTTCCTGAAACATAAAGAGCGTCAGTAATCAATAATAGTTTGAAAATATTATGTGTATATAGAAGGAAGGCCCAACATGCAAAATAGGATTAGATCATGTATATGTGTATGCCTTTATTACACTCAAAAAATGTGACGCACATGTGTGTATGTAAGATTAATTGAATATGTTATCCATCAATGTGGAACTAACACATAAATGCCAAGGAGCTAATAAAACATGTAGGTGCTAAACATATTTTTAGATTTTTGAATGCTTTTGACTTTTTTGGTATTTTTGAATATTTGAAAAGTCTAATCAAGGAATTCCTCATCATCAAAAGGTGTAGGACCACCTATAAATTTTTTCAAACTTTGTTTATATCGCTACACTGCCACCACTTATATGTTTCTTTTTAATGGTTTACCTGAAGTCGATGGCATAAGTAGATAATCATGGCCATCATGTCACATGCAAATTGTTATGCTGATATTAAGAAAAATAATACACATGTTTATAGTATCTAGCTTAGAATTCCACTCAGTTAGCCAATTTTATCCAAACTTTAGTTTCAAACATGATTCGTGGTCTAATATCCATATGGTCAATATTTCCACACATGGACCACATGCGATACATAACCAGGTTTATCCTTCAGACTATAACATGCATAGAGATTATATTATTTCATTTGTAGAATGTCCCAATTGTCTGAGAAAAGTGGTACCACAAGTTGTATCCCATTTGTTATCAAACTAGATATGGTGGCAATATAACCCATCAATATTAGAAGCAATAGTTAAATCCTCATGCTTTGGTTGCTTTGAGAGATATTTATTTTCTAAAAATAGGAGCAATTTTGCCTTTTTATCATGTTGGGTTCACCAAATATTTAACCATAAAATGGATGAGGATCCTAATTTAGAGTATACATGGTTAATAATATAGAAATGTTAATGGATAAAGGTGATAATCAGATCTAAAACATGCTAATTAAGTGATAAACTCAGATATAAACACACACTAAATTTTTATGTTGAGAATAGCTAGATATAAAAATTAAAATTAAGCTATGCATGGATATGCAAAAGAAGTAATATACTTAGTTGGTTTTGATGCCAACATAATAATAGATCTAGAACAAGTTGAAATTAGACTGGAAGATGTTTCTAAAACAATCATCAAATTTTGGATTTGACACTTCAAGATTTAAGGACACTAACATCAGTCTGAGATAGTTGTGTTGAATCTTCTATCTAGGTTTGATGTAAGTGTCCTATATAGAATATCTGCTAGAAAAGGATGTGACCACCTAGATGCTTTTGGGTTTGACTTCACCTTCACTTTGGTGTATTTATATCTAGGTCATGGACTATCACTCCTCATGAATTTAAAAAACCCTAGTTCTTCATCTGTATGGTGACCTTAGGTAAAAATAGGTTAGTGGACACATGGTGTCAAGCTGACCCCAAATACCCATCTGTTAGTGAGTGATACCTACATAGATAATCCTCTTAATATGGCTTCAAACTAATGTATTTCTCTCCCATGTGTTGGCTTATGTATGAATCATACAATATGTGCAAGGCAAGTACAACAATGTCCTAGCTTGTAACTTGGCAAATCAGGCTCTTAAGTGGCTCCTTTAGTACTTTAGACTTGTAGATGTGTTGTTCATATGACTAGTATGGAATTAAAGAAGGTCTTGTTAAATTAAATGCTTGATAAAGTATTTTTGATAAGTTACCTTGGCCTCTTTAGTCTTTGCTAGGAGATTCCTAGGTTTTTAGGTGAGGAATGAATGAGGGTTGATCTTGTATTTATATCAATCCCTTTAGATAAGTAACTTGCATTAAATCACTTAGGTTAACCATTGGGATATGTTTTATTTGTAAATTATATGGCTTTAGAGCACTAGACACTTGCATCAGATTAAGACACTAACATTGGTGTTAGTATTTGCCTTGAATGTTAGTGTCCAAGGAACAAGTAAGTAGATGCATGTTTAGAACCTATAGATATGGAAGATAAGTACATTTTAAGCATTCTAAGCAATATAGAAGTCCTAGGTCATCAACAAAAGACTGATCAGACTAAGAGATAGGCCAACGAGCATAAGCTAGAACAAATGCAAGACTTGTAGAAGTGAGAAAGGTCTAAAGCTAAGAGGAAAAACCAAGGTCTGAGTTTTCCAAGTGTACAAGATTGATATGCTATATAATTCAAAAATATCTGCATTTCCCCGCTTTTAATCTAGTAATGAAATTATTAGTTTAAATGAAATTAATGCATACTTAGTTGTGTATAACACACCTTATCTTTGTGTGTGCCCACTTGAGTGCTTTATCGATGACTGACCTAAAATAAAGAGCACGTTACAATATATAATCAGTGCATATAATATAGAATTCAAATTACTTGAAATAAATTGAAATTGAAAGAGTAAGGTTTATAAGTAAACTTGTATGTCGATGTAACCACCTTGCCTATTGGCAAGTTGATTTGAAAAAGATGTATCATTACAAGGCTTTGAAACTAAGATTAAGACAAATATAGATAAATCTTGAAAGTGCATATATCCAAATATATATATATATATATATATATATATATATATATATATATATATATATATATATATATATATATATATATAGAGAGAGAGAGAGAGAGAGAGAGAGAGAGAGAGATGCCCCCAACTTTAGAATAAAGGTGAGTTGACACTTGGTAGTTGAGATTAGATCAATTTTGCAACCCAATGAGGTTAGATGATACAATCAAGTCCAACCTAAAAACTTGGTAAGATTGAGTGTTTCAATCACCTCAACCATACCAAAAAGTAAACCAATTACTATAGTAGAATAGCTCAATAAAGTCCATAAAAGTTCAACTGGGTTATCAATACGTAAAAGAGTTTTAAAATCTAAAAATTATTCAAATTTTGAAATATTAGGCACAAATTACATAACATATGCACCTTAGATATGTCTCATGCCAAAACTATGTATAATAATGATACCAATGTATAGAATTATGTCACAACTGTGAATCTAAATCATATAACTATGTGTTTTATCTAATTCAAAAAATTGTGTAAGTGTAGAGAACATGTTTCCAAAGCATGCCCTAAAAAAAAGGAGAAATATGAAAACTGATATAAGTACCAACGGAAGAACATGATTCAAAACATACCCCCACTATAATCTAGAGATGTTGAATACTAAATAAATGTAGAGGACATGCTTTCAAAGCATGCCCCCATTGACTCTAAAAACTATGAATGTGTGGAAGCCATGCCTATATGACATGTCCCTATTGATTCTAAAAACTGATATAAGTACCAAATATTGAATGAGTGTAAAGAACATGCTTCCAAATCATGCCCCCACTAAATCTAAAAATTGTGCCAAATGTGAATAACATGTCTTTATGACATGTCCCCATTCATATACACCCCATTTGAGGTGAGGGAAAGGTAGGAACTGGTAGTTACCTCACCTCAAAAGGAAAAGATAATTATATAATCTATGAATGTAACCATGTAACATGTAGAAGGTGTATGCATCTAAATTTGTTTGCCTATATTATCATCACTAATATTTTTATTAGTCAATACTAATTCTACTTATCTAATTTATTCTAATTTATCCCTCTTATTCCATCCTAATATCACCCCTTCCTAATCATTTATCTAACATCTCCCTTGTTTCCTCTTAAATTACTAACCTTATTCTTCCCCACTTCTTCATTAATTCTTCTAATCATTTCTTAGTCTTATCCTAATTTATCTTATCCATTATTTGGGAATTTTAAATTCCCATGGCTCACCTACCAGCCTACCCCTAGGCTCTCCTACACCCCTAATCCTTGATTACCCACCTAATCCCTATCTAATCATCATTAGTCCTAAGAAGGATTCTAAAACCCTCCAAATCTAGAACCTTCTCTAATCTCACCCCTCCTCTCTAGAAGCCTTTAAATCTAGAGGCTTTCAAGGAATTTTAAATTCCTTGGATAATTCCCATCCCTTGATCTCCTCCGACTAACTTCAAATCTCCACCATTGATCTCTCCCTCCAGAATCTATTTAAGCAACCCACTTCCTCCATGGAAGGCCATTTCATGAATCATAACCAATCCATGTCTAATTAATCATTGAGCCATCCTTCATCCAACATCCATAATCAATCATCATAATGTCAATCTGAGTCTAAGGTAATCTTAATCAATCTCATCCTCTTGCTTTTGAATCTAGGTCATGGTGTAGAGGATTTAGCTTTAGGATTTAATTTTTTTTGGAATGGTTTATTCATTTATTTGCATTGAATTTTAATGGCTCTATCACTTTACTTAGTGGTTTGAAGTTTGAGGTGATTAAATTAGATGGTTTAATTTAATAGCTCAAATTTTAATCTACATTTTGGTGAGCACAATGGGAGAATCCCTCCCAATCTAACATTTTTGCATCCAAGTGGTGTTTATACAAGCCTAAAAGATTAATTAGATAAGAAAAGTCTTAGAATTTTGACATTTTGCACACATAGGTGGAATCTATGACATTTCTCTGGTATTCATGATCTTGTAGTCATGGTTTTGGTCCCGCGAGTAGTGATTTTGTGTTAACCATTTGTCCTAATAGCTAGCTATTTGTAGGTTTTTGCCTTTGGACAAAATCGTAACTCATGAATCACAGTTTTAAATTTAGAGTTACAATTTTATTTATAAATTAGCTATTTTGACTAACTGCTAATAGTCTTAGGTTTTGTAGGTTCTTATCTTTTGACAAAATCATGACTTCACAATTCGTGACTTGTCTTGGTAGTCATGGTTCTATCTCTATAAGTCACAATTTTGTAAGCTTTCATAAAACCACTAATGCTTGACCATAGTCTTATAACTTGTAGGTTTTAATTTGACAGTCTTTATCTTTTAGGGGGTTTTACCATCATATAGTCTAGAATTTAATATCCTTTTGTCATTGTAGAGGTTTTTGCTCTCAAAGTATTTTTATTGACTAATGCCATTCTGTAAAGGGAATTTTTGTATCTATGTGGTATGTGTGGTTATTAGGTACAGTAGGAAAGGAAGGAAAAGATAGGAGAACATCAAAATACACAACCAGACACAACCTTTTACCTTTCCCCTATCCTCAACAAAACCACAAATCTTGAAATTTTTTGATTTGTGACCTTGAGCTGTGGAATCATGGTATTGTAACCGTAATAGCAATTTTGTAATTTCATCCATTTTTACTCTTACTCTATCTATTGTTTATCATTTTTATTTTCTCATAGGGCAAGCTTAGGGTCAAATCTATTTGAAAATATATTTTGTTCATCTAGATAATTAGAATCTTGGGGTCATTTTGTTAAACATCTAAGTATCCATTTGTAAAATTTTGGTATATCATAATCAGCCTTTTAAATTTGTCTTGATCATTTGGCATCAAAAAAATATGTAAATAAGCATCTCTAGGCCTTTGAGCAACTGGTAAAAAACCTATGTAACCATTTGTTTCTAGTCCATAATCAAAATTTTGCGGTTTTGTCATTTATAACAAAACCACAACTTTAGATTTATAGTGAATAGCATTTTTGCCTACTTTAGTCATGATTTTGCATAACTAACCATGATTTTGCACATAACCATCATGATCAACTAATTACTACAAAATCACAACTCGCAATCTATGATTTTGCATTAGAGTAGCAATTTTGTAGTTTCTGGTTGTGGTTTTGCATTGTGTAGTTACGATTTTGCATTGAATTTTACCTTCAATTTGGTCATTTTAAGAATTTTTTTGAGTCATTTTCAATAAATTTTGACTTATTTCAGGCCTCCCAGACCTTGCAAGGGGCTCTGCCCCTTGACCCTGCTGGGGGTTGCCACCCCATATCCCCACCTCATGGCCTGCTTACCCCGAAGTAGTTATAGAGCCAAATCATAATTTTTTAGGGTATTTTTCTTAAGGCCTAAAATATTGTATATTACAGGGTGAACCTAGAGGTTTTTTTGTCTAATACCTTATTTTGTAGGATATTATTTTGATTTAACATAATCAATCAAACTATTAATCTATGTCTTACAAGTTGCCTCTTTTTGAGTGCCAAATTCAAACTACTAACTGTGCTTATAAGCCACCTATCAAAGACTCCTTTTGGAATTTTGAAAAACATTTCTTAAATCACTTAATATTTTTGTTTTACATCTTGTATCTCT
Organism: Torreya grandis; assembly: GCA_037957365.1. Taxonomy (NCBI): domain Eukaryota; kingdom Viridiplantae; phylum Streptophyta; class Pinopsida; order Cupressales; family Taxaceae; genus Torreya; species Torreya grandis. Next base: position 3,991,072 of record JARHVA010000605.1, on the reverse strand, counting down.
CTTTGATCATCTTGTCTTCTATATCTCTTTGTCTTTTATTTTCTTGCCTCTTATAAATATCTCACATTTAATCTTAATTGGTTAACTAATTTCTTTTTTATCTACCTATTTGTATCTTGAGGGCTATGGTTGGTGTATGCTCTCCCCCTAGGATCCTTATGGTGATTTTTGGGGGACCAAAAACCACTTATAAACCCCATTCCTTTTTATTTTTCTAGGAGGCTAGTGATTATGGATTTCACCACCACACATTAGTCCAAACTATGTATTTTGGTGGAGTCTAAAAATTAGGAGAGCTATCATTAGGTGCAAAAGTGGAATTTCACATAAAGGGTTTTCTGGAGTAAGGGGAATTTAAACTCTAAGATACAAAGTAGTTAGATATCATCTTATATGGATTTAGGCCCCACTGTACCTTTGTGTATATAGGGGATGCACCTAGAAACCTTTGTGTATATCTAGATTAGGATCTTTTGACTATAATAGGTGTATAGATGTAGGAGCTAGTATCAGCTCTGAAGTAGCCATCAAGTGAAAACAAGGTTGAGAGGGTTTGAGAGATTCTATAATGGGTCATCAACCTAAAACCTCACCTATGAAGTTGTTGGATGGTATGGGAATCGAGTTACACACCCTTATTAGTTAATTAATTTAAGATTTTTAATTATGTGTGTTGGGTATGTGTTGTGTTAAACTAGTGTTGTTTGTGAGTTGAGTCAACCTTCACTCAAACCTCTACACACCTATCTGGGTCTTTGCACAACCCATCTTATATATACTTGCCTCATCATTTTGTCATCATCCTCTTGTACTTACCATATTATATATCATTACATTGTCCTATCTCCCATCTTATCTTCATCCCATCCTAGTCTAGTCATCTCCATTCATAATTGATCATAATTCACTACTCACATGTCCTAGTCACCTCTAATCCTCCACACCTTATCCCAAGACCACCTTGTATATCCTTGCCTTTTACGCATATCATTTCATATGTATCTCATCATCCTCATATTACCTTTAGTATATCCTATCTACCATCTTATCCTCATCCCCTTCATCATTGATCATATCCACTCATCATTGATCATTACCTCATCGCTCACATATCCTAGTCATCATCTCGTATACCCTTATCACCCTCTTGTACATATCTTTATTCTCTTGTATATATTTCTAGTTACATCCTATCACTAAACCCACATCTCATCACACCTGCATCACCTACATCTTGTTTTGTACATCTTATATCTTATCACCCCCTTGTATATGCTTTGTTTCTTTTCTACATCTTTCTAGTCATATCCTATCCTAGTCTCCTCATCTATATCTTATCCTAAGTCCATACCCAATCATTTGTCTTGACCTTGCCTTTATCACCCATCTAGTTTATCCTTATCTTATCTCATCCTAGTTGGCTCTTTAGATCATATATGGGTCTAAACCATCCCTAACATCATCCCTTAATTATTTCATCATCCCCTGTCACCATACTAGTCATTATCATATCATCTCCATCACATAATCCTAATGTTAGGAATAAATATAGAAATTGATGTAGAACAATTTCATAGAATCACAATAATAGATATAGATAGAGATGTAGTAAGAACAAAAATAAACATGCAAAATAAAAAGACCAAATTTAACATGGTTCACCCAATGTGGGCTACATCCACCAAGAAACACTTGCTCAGATTTTATTATAAGCCACCAGAGTATAATCACTCTTAGATCTATCTTCACAATTATAATGCATAAATATTGTTTGGAGCTGCACTCAATAAACCCTCTTAAATTTGTAACTAAATTCACACACTCTATTCTTCCTTCTCAAACCCTATTTTGCATGATGTATTACCTATGAAATATCTATCTATACATAATACATCAACAAAGTGGTATTACAAAACAATGGGTACCAAAACCATGGGTAAAGTCAACCCAAAATGGTTTCCCATTAAAAGGGGTCTAAAAAAATTTTTGGGGCTACCACCTTGAAACCCCAACAAGAATACATATAGAGTTTATAGTACATGTAAATGTACAGTATTTGAAATACACTGTAATTTTAAAATAGGCTCCACAACACAACACCTAACCCCATCCCATCTTGAGTGAATTAGTCCAAGGCTCAAACTAGTCCTTTTATCCTTCATATCATCCTAATCCACTATCATTCATCTTATTGGTCAGATATCATACCTAGTTAATACCCTACTAGAATCTTGTCACTTTGTTAGTATCAATCTAGCAAACCCATCATTATCAATCTAATTATCATCAATCCAATCATAATTGGTTATTTATAACTAGCACCCATCCAATCATCATCTTGCTAGTTTTGAATCTCGACACCCATCAAATCCTCTATCTTTTTGCTAGATTACAAATAAGACATTATTGATAGGTCGTTAGCACCTATTGAATTATTCATCTAAAATCTGATCCTAGTCTTATATCATCATAATCACATTTCATCTTCATCTTATCCTGACCATCACTTATCATAATAGCTCAATCATTGGACCTATTTTCATTTGAGAGACCTATTTTCATCATCCCTCTTCATCATCCATCACCATGAAGCTAGACCCCGCCTTCATCGACCAATACATATCCACCCATAAGGATTAGATCTCTTGCATTTTATTATGATGGGTGTTCTACTTCCCAAAGGTGTTGATCCCCTTCAGCTTATTTCTTCCCCCACCGAATCCCCTTCATATGAGTCCCATACAAATCCTCCATCCACAAATCATAAACCATTGGCTACCCGTTCCCATAATAGCAAAGGGAATCTAATCTTGGCCACCTCATCTACTACTAGACCACCTACCCAGTCATGTCAAAAACCATTGGATCTAAAGTCCAATACTTTCATGTCTAAGTCACAAATTGAGGTGGGTCCTTATACTCCCCTTCCTATATCTTTGGAAGCCCTTTTCAAATAACTAGTCACTACAAACATGATGGTCTATCCACCCATATGACATCTTGATCCCACAAAGCCAAAACCATCTAGGTATAAAACAAACCAATATTATTTGTATCATCAAACCTGGGGACATACCATTAATTAATGTCATACATTTCAATATTATGTCCAAGACCTCATCAACCATGGTGACATAGTAATTGAGCATGAAACATATGAATCTATATCCTTAGGTGAACAAAAAGAGGAATGTCAAGATTCCCTTCCTAACTATGATCAAGCTCCTCCCCTTCCAAGCCAAGTCCAAGACACCACATTCATCTTCCATGATCCTTCCATATTCAAAAAATACTCCATCAAACACAAATCCATTCCCCATGAGCCTAATCCCCCCATCTCTTCAGAATCTTTCCATGACCCTCTCTTTGTCAAACATATTATCCCTCTACCATCTTCCCCTCACCCATCATATCTAAATCTCCCTATTGAGAGGTCAAATGTGAACAATGAATATCCTACTGGAAGCATTACATCTTATACATTGAAGCTAGCATTAGATCCAACACAAGTCCTATCTGCATCAGGATCATGTTCAACACTAATATACAAATCAAATTCCTCATCAGAAACATAATCCCTCATCGATATTGTAAAATATGTTGATAATGCCTATCTCTTTGACTCTTGATAATACCTCTAATCTAGACACCTCCACTACATCACTAGGCACACCTTTAGATCCAAATTAGGATGATGAAGTCATAGCCAATTGATTGCATGCCTATCTGTCAAAGATAGTCAAAGTGAATTTGATCCTATTTTGAATGTGTCCACTACAATTAGTCTTATTGATCTTTTTACTAATCTTGAGGATACTTTCTCTGATGTCAAAACTAGGTCTCCTAGGAACCCCTTTGAAGACTATGCTACCCATCACCATTCATTAACCTCATCATGCCCTCACCAACACCTTCATCCATCATGGACCCTTTTCTCCCCATCAATGATCACTTAATCACCTCCCTTCATAAGGATGAATAGGAACATATATTGTTGGAGCCTTCCTCAAGTAATATAATGTGTACCACAAGTATAGAGGTCTAAGACCACATTCCAATAGTCATAAATCATAATCAAGTCATTCTTTATCCTAATAATAAAAATCAAGAAGATTTCAGTAATCAGTCTAATCCAAATATGTTTTCCCTTAGTGAAGCCCAATATTAAGCACTAGAGGAATATCAAAGTCAAAATCATCATTTATCAAGTCAAAAATCAATCTCCCTTGGTGAAGCCCAAAATCAGGCACCAGAGGGTGGTCAAAATCCAAATAATGTCAAAAGTACAACTAATCATCCATCAAGTGATCAAATAAAATATGAATCACAAATTTAAAGTGTCTTAAATCTCCTATAGTCTTTTATCAATTGGCACCAATCAAATGAAACATGTCCCACATCTCCAATGGTGTTTGTGACTGTTAGTCCTAATCCTCCATCACCCATCACCCTATCCTATCATTCATTTTACTCCTAATCCTTGATCACCCATCATACCATCCTATCTTAATCCTATCATCCATCAAAATCAAGCTCTAATTGAATCCATACATCACATCACCTCCCAAAACAACATTATCTCTCTTAGGGGCAATGAAGACACTTGGTCTAGATATTTGGAGGGGCCTTTGTCAAGCATCAACAAAGGTCACATAAACCTTAATACATCCAATAATGATAATATTATCTTAGCATCACACATACCTAGAATAGGTGTTCATTAAATATCACAACCATGTCTACATCTTGCATCTTGCCCTTCTTTGATAAATCAAGATGCCCAATAAAGTCAAAAAAATCATTCATCTAATGGTGAAAACTAGTTTTTTGGCACCTTGGGCAAGTACCATGATGAAAATTGGTTCCTGACATCATTTTAAAATAATCAATTATTTGAATTTTACCTCAACACTTGGGGGCAAAATTTATCCATCCCTTGATACTTGTCTCATCTCTCATCAACTTTATCTATATAACCCATCTGCATCATCCTTATTTATCTTATCCCTTAGTCAATTATTCCTACCTATCATCTTCCATCATATCGCATTCCTTCCCATCTTAGACTTCATAAGGAATGGAAGGTGTCTTGAGAACTATTCCTAAACCATCTTGGCATATCCTCTAATGGACACTCAGGCTGCTAAACATTTGGTTCCTTCATAATGTGGTCATTAACAATCCCTAGTCCCTTATTCCTTGGTCACCATCAGCCAAATATTTTTGTCATTCCATCCATCATTCCATCTATCCTCATCTTGGTTATTAGGCTTGGTATTCCATATTCTAGTAACCCCATTTGTATGGCATACATACATATCCAAAAAACCCCTAAAATTTGAAAAATAAAAAACCACTAAAAATCATAAAATTTTGAAAAAGCCAAAAATAGTCCATAGTGTCTTGTCTAAATCCTAATCCCTTCATAGCATCCATCCCCATCACATCACCTTCCCATCCTAAATGACCTCTAAAACCCATCCTATATATCTTGTACTTGGGTACCATATTTAGCCTTGGAATCAAATTCTAATGGTCACCCATCCCTCTACATGTCTTCATCATCATCTTTTTTGACAAAGGCATTATTGACATATACAACAATTTTAAAGAATTTAGTCTGGCACCCATCACTTCTTTATCATTTCCTCTTCATACCTAGCACCCATCTAATCCCTATTTTCTAGTATGAATGGTGTATGATCCCATCACCTCTCTAGTAATGCCTCTCCGTACCTATCACCCATCCAATCACTCTTTTGCTAATATGAAAGTTATATGATCCCATCACCTCTCTAACAATGCCTCTCCATACCTAACACCCATCCAATCATTATTTTTTTAGTATAGAAGGTATTTGTTCCCATCACCTCCTAATATTTTGCTAGTTTGGACTCTTGCAAGGTTTTGTCTTTCAATAATCCTTGGTCATCTTGACATCCATATCCTCATCCACATCCTTATCTTAATACTAGTCTCTCATCCAAGTCCATACCTTTATCCAAATCACTAGTCAATCCTCATTATCATCGCTAGTCTATCCCCAATCCACATCTATTCTCATTCGATAATCAAATCCTAATCCAACCCATCACCCAATCATTCATCCCATCATTAGACAAGGCATTATGACACTGCATGTAGATACTCGTATGTGTTACTTGTTTATTCAATTTGTCTTGTTTTCATGCCTTTATCATGTAAATATTTGATAGTCTTTGTCTCTTTTTTATCTATTTGGTAATGAATAGGGATGCTATGAGGTCACCCAAAGCTATAATAATGCTTATAAGTGTCCTCAAGGATGTAGAGTTTTCTATTTGCCCATGCAATTTGGCATCATGTCCTCTTGGTCATGCTTATATCATGGGGAATACTGCCAAGTTCCATATTTATTATATTTCTTAGACTATGATGAGCCTTGTGACACCTCTGATTACTTGATCATCTACACCCTCATCATTTATCTCAACATCCTTATTTCCATCACTCATCTAATCCTCTTGACCCAACCAACTAATATCTAATATTTTATTCTCATCATCCTCTAATCATTAATATTCCTCATCATCATCATCATAATCATCATCATCATCCTCTAATCAAAACTACATCATCTTGAGGTCTTTTTAGACTATGTAGGTAGCATTTGGTCACTTTTTTAGTGCTCAAGGATATCTCAACCACTATCTCCTTTCTCCCCATCCTCTATCACTATCATCTTAATCATATATTCTCCCCCATCTTTTGGTCACTTGATCATATTATTTCTCCTTTATCATCGCCTAAATCATATTGATCGATTTAGCTTTAAGTTAAACCCATCCTTAATCTCATCCAATCAGTCTTATCCTACCCTACAACTCTCCCTTTCATTCATCTTTGCTTGGGATATATCTAAAAGCTTTCATCATTTTAATCCTACCATCATCATGTTACGATTGATTCCCCTTTGAGATATGTCGACAACCGTGACACCCATCATCTGTACTATTATGCATGTGTCTTTACTATGGGCATCATCAATTTGTAGCTTACTGCTCAGGTTGATCATCTTCTTCATCTTCTATCTCACACTTGACATCCCATCCCCTCATCTATCCATTGCATCCCACCCCTCGTTTCTTCTTTTGAGTGGCCATCCATCTCCTTCTTCCCCACATGTCCCCTCAAGGGGGCATCATATCCACTAACATCATCTAATAACATCATTTATGACATGGTTTTTCTTTGAAAGACCATTACTCCTTCCATGTTACTCTACTCGCAATAGCTTTTCAAAGAGGGAAAAATATATGCATCTAAATTCATTTGCCTATATTATCATCACTAATATTCCTATTAGTTGACACTAATTTTATTTATCTCATTTATTCTAATTTATCCCACTTATTCCATCCTAATATCAGCCCTTCCTAATCATTTATCTAACATCTCCCTTCATTCCTTTTAAATTACTAACCTTATTCTTCCCCACTTCATCATTAATTCTTCTAATCATTTCTTAGTCTTATCCTAACTTATCTTATCAATTATTTGAGAATTTTAAATTTCTATGTCCCACCTACTAGCCTATCCTTAGGCTCTCCTACACCCTTAGTCCCTAATCACCCACCTTATCCCTATTTAATCCCCATCTAATCATCATTATTCCTAAGAAGGATTCTATAACCCTCCAAATCTAGAACCTTATTTAATCTCACCTCTCCTCTCTAGAAGCCTCTAAATCTAGAGGCTTCCAAGGAATTTTAAATTCTTTGGATAATTCTCATCCCTTGATCTCCTCCAACCAACTTTAAATCTCCATCATTGATCTCTCCCTCCAAAATATATTTAAGCAACCCACTTCCTCCTTGGAAGGCCATCTTCTGAATGCATGACCAATCCATATCCAATTAATAATTGAGCCATCCTTCATCAACATCCATAATCAAGTATCATAATGCCAATTTGAGTCTAAGGTAATCTTAATCAATCTCATCCTTTTGCTTTTGAATCTACGTGATCATGGTGTAGATCACTTAGATGTAGGATTCTATTGTTGTTTTGAATGGTTTATTCATCCATTTACATTAAATTTTAATGACTCTATCACTTTACTTAGTGGTTTGAAATTTGAGGTGATTAAATTATATAGTTTAATCCAATAGCTCAAATTTTAGGCTACATAAGGAATATATATAGGTAGTTATAACATTGAAGCACATAGAACCAATGTAATCACATGAAGGCCTAAGATGCATGATAATGACCATATCAATGTTTAGATAGTAATAATACAAGCTCAACAAGTAAATAAAACACACACACACACAACAACAGTCAAAATCAAGTCAAAAGGCAATGGTCCAAGGAGACCACAAACAAGGGTCATGTTCAAATATTGCATAATCAAAGGGACATGACTTTTTAAAATTTTCATAAAATCAGGAGTGGCATATTCAAATGTCCATACAATAAATAATGACATATGCAAATGTCAAAAAAATCATACATGGGCATGGGGGCTATAAATAAAGGATTATATTCAAATGCTCAAACAAGGAATGCAAAAACAAGGCCAGATACTCAAGGAAGTGCATAAAATAAATCATAAACAACCAACATAAACATGTCATAGTAGCCCATGGATCGAACGTGTTAAGAAAAAATGTCAAGTGTATAACATATCAAGTACCCTGTATAAGATATAATCATGGATAAATGCATGTGTAAGTACATATGTAAGCTTAAACACGATAATGAAATGTGGTCATAGAATGATATAACCTATGTGTATCAAGATCAAAGATGCAGATGCCCCCAATATCTACATGACATGAGTAGAGGGAAGACCCAACATATGAAATAAGAATAGATTATATATTTGTGTATGCATGTATCACACTCAAATAGGTATGGCACACATGTGTGTATGTATAATTAATTAAATATGTCATCCATCAACATGAAACTAACACATAGATGCCAAAGAGCCAATAGAACATTTAGGTGTCAAAAATAATTTTTGAATGTTTTTAATTTTTTGGTATTTTTAATTTTTTTGAAGAGACTACTCTATGATCTCATCCAATGAATGGTCATAGGTATCTCTATACTTGATTCCTGACAACCTTAAGGTGGATATTTTACATTTTTTGTATTGTGAATGGATAGGTTGAAAAGGTACATAACATGTTCCTCCTCATGTTTTGCATGTGTAGTATAAGAAGTAATGTTATCATTTAGAATATTTATTAATTTGCCTTCACGAGGAAAGGAAATTCTTTATTGATTTAGATCAATCCTTACTTCCATTTGGTATAACCAAAGAGTTCCTAATGTGAATTTATAGGGAGATGTGGCAGGAATAACCCAAACTCACGTTTGAATTAATTTAGACCACAAACAATTGGTATTGTTATGTTACCCAAGGAGTATTTCTAACCTCCTTTGTTTTATAAGTTTTTTAGATTGAAGCTAATTTATTGGAAGCATCTTACATTGCAAGTCATTTTTTCTTGTGTAGGATCAATATGCTTATGCCAAAAAAAAGCACCACACATATACAAGGTAATTATTAAATCTCATTGGCGTGGATGCTTCTTATGTTATTCATTTTGAGATTCTTGCATAAGACATGGACCTTGGATTGGCCCCATGTTAAATAACATTTATAAACTAGTCATTTAAAGATTAAGAATACCACATTTTTGTTCATAATGTTCCTTGGGTAATTTATCTTTTTCGTTTGTTGGAGGGATAAAACTTTCGTATTTGGAGGTAGATATGTTAAGTTCCTTTGAATGAATAATTATGAAGGAATCATATATATGCACATCATTATATAAATGGATAAATAACTCATTTTGTTTATGCAATGGTCTTTCCTTTAATGGAAAATGAAGGCCTCTACTAAAGATAAATTTTAATTCTAAATTTGAGGGTCTAAATGCTAGCTCATATTATGTAATTTTGAATCGAATAGTATAATTTTGAAGGGACTCATTATCACATTATTTAAAATTGTATAAATGTTCTAATGTAAGTTTGGGCACCTTGTGGATATTGAAAGCCATGAAAAATGAATCTTCCAATTGTAAAAAAGTGGTTAAAGAACCCTTTGGTAAACTTTACAACCAATTTTGAGCCTCATCCAAAATGCTCGTATGGAAAACCTTTAGTAAAAGTTTGTCATCCTTTTCCCATTGACCAAAAGAATGTACATAACATATCATGTGCTCAAATGGATCTTTATGTGTTTCAAAGAGAGGTAAATATGATAGCTCAAAAGCTTGTGGATAAGGATATTCAAGTATACATTTTGGAAGAGGTTGATTATTGAATGAGATTACATGTGCATTATCATCATGGAAAGCCATTTGCATTTGAAGTATAAAAACATACTTTTGCAGATTTTCAATAGTGGTCATCATAGACATAAAATATTCCATGGGAATAGTGGTGTTTATCACAGGGGTTATCATTGGTTCCAACCCACTACCTTTTATAAATCTAGGCATAAGATACCATTGTCCTCATGTATAACAAGTGCAAGTTCACGATCATTAAATGTAAGGTAATTTGGTAGTGGTTTAAGATCTTTTGATGAAAATAATTTCATAATGGAGATGAGGCAAAGCTCAAGGGTGTGCAAAGCACGAATTTAATCAATCACATTCATTCATTTACTAACAAGACAAGTTACAAATATATAGGAGTTCAATTATATCTCCTACAACAACTTCTCAAACTACTACCACTAATATAGGTAGGTTGTTCTAACAACCTTTATTCTCTCCATCTTATTTTCTCTCCTAAATCTCTACATGAGTTGAATAATCAACTCAGTTTACATTATTCCACACATATCTAATATCTACTCCTAATATTATTGCTTGCCATTAATACAAATGTGAGCACTAACTTAGGATTTTATTAACATTCCCCCCTTAGTACTCATATGAGAAAACAAAGCACATATAACCCTTCCAAAAAATTTACTTGCATCTGTCATATTAATAAAAATTTAATTTGAATAAGATCATATATTTTATTGCTAAAATATTATCTTCTACCAAAAAACCTATTTAATAATTTTCGACAAAAAAACTTTAAACATTCAAAATAATAATAATATCATAATTTTTAATAATAATTAAAAAAATTTAACATACTAAATCAACTTAAAATTAACCATATAAAAAATAAACTAGAAAAAACGAAATAAAAATTATAAACTATATTTAAAACATAAACCCATCCTTCCCGCCGCACCCCCAGCCCCACCCCACAAAAACAAAATGAATTAAACTTCTAAAACAATAAAAAAGATAAAACCTAAAAAGCTCATCCATTCAAAATTTATAAAATCTATATAAGCAACAAAAAAAACTTTAAAATCAAAACCTAATAAACTATTCTAAACAACTAATTTTTAAACATAACACTAACAAATACCAAAAACAAACTTTAAATCTAAAAAGGAACAACTACGTTCTATAAACCTAAAACCTAAAAAACAAAACGCACTTAATCTAAACCATAAAGCTAAAACCACTCAAAATAATCAATACCACGAGTTGTCCACCGTTAATTCTGCCTCCTCGCCATCCTCACCAAAACTGGCGGTGATTGCATGGCTTGATCAGACATTGACTGGTAATAATATTTTATTGAATGCATAGATGAAAGAATGGTAGCTTGCAGAGATAATTTGGGTTCATCGACCATGTGTGCATCGTGAACAAAGGCATGTATGTACATGTGGAATTAGAAGGTCAAATTCTGTTGTATTGAAAGAGAGAAACCCGCTCTCAATTAGAATTAATATTCAGTTCCCCTCAACAGACCCCGATCCAAACACCTATGCCTTTAGGTCTTGACAGCCGATAACGTATATGTGAAATTAAAGAAGTGAATGTACCAGCTGTGAATGCGACTCCATCACCTTCATTAAATTGGGGTATGTTCCTGCCATTTTTCATTTCTTCTTCTTACGGGGATCACTGGAGAGAGATACGGAAAGTATGTGTCATAAATTTGCTCAGCAGGAAAAGAGTGGAATCCTTCAAATATCCCTGACAAGAAGAGGTCTCCTCAATAATACGTTCTGTGTGGGAGAAGAGCGCCCACGGTACCATCCCCAGTGCAAAACAACCACATATCAAAACAATATAATTCCAATGTGACCTAAATGCAAATCAGACAGATCCAATGCAAATATTGAACCGTACCGCCTTGGAGAAACTGTGCGGCCAACAATAGAAAACCTGCAATCTAAATGTACGTGTATATATATATATATATATTTCAATTTTCCAAATGCAGACTGAACAATATTGAAATGAAAAACAACGAAAAGAATGAACAAAGTGGAGATGAAAAGAAAATGCAGGTGAATGATGAATTTCAATGATGGTACAAGTGGTCTACACTGCTGAACCATTGACACAATTGTAGAAGGGTGCATGCATGAAGCAACAAGGTTTGCGTGTGGTCTGCACCGCATATTCGTTGTACCATGTTGAACAAAACAATGGGTGGACGAAACACAATGCTCACAGAGGCTTGGACACCCTGCTCTGATACCACTGATGAAAATCATTTCATAAAAGAGATGCGCCAAAGCTCACGCCAAAGCTCACGGATGTGCAAAGCACAAATTTAATCAATCACATACATTCATTTACTAAGAAGACAAGATACAAATATATAGGAGTTCAACTTTAACTCCTATAACAACTCCTTAAACTACTAATACTAATATAGGTAGGTTGTTCTAAAAACCTTTATTCTCTTCATCCTAGTTTCTTTCCTAAATCTCTCTCTGAGTTGAATAATCAACTCACTTTACATTTTTGCACACATATCTAATATCTACTCCTAATATTATTGCTCACCACTTAATACAAATGTGAGCACTAACTTAAGATTTTCTTAACATCTTTGAACTTTGGTACTTTTGGTATATCATTTGAATAGCTTGGACCATTTTGGAAGAATTTGTTTCATTTACTTTTGATATAACAATTTGAGGTTGAACAATATTTGGTAAAGGTCCTTTTTTTAGAATAGAGTTTGTTTCTAATGAAGGTATTAGGGAGGGTTATTGGGGAACCCTCGCCTTTTATAAGAGGGATATTATTTGGGAATATAGGAATTATGAGGATGTGAATCAATTTGCTTGAAAGCATGTTCCCCTTATAAGTTATTTGTAAATCATTCATAGTTTCATTTTGTATTTATCTGAATTTTTTATTATAAAATGAAGGAGCCTCTTGCTCATGTGTACCCACTTGTGTGGTAAAATGTTCATGAAGGGCATGATTAGATGACTTATCATGTTGGTGCCTCATGGATTTTTATGGAAATTCTAAGCCTTTTTGAGATGTATTATTTTTTAAAATAATAAGCTAAGCTATAATTTGCTAGTGTTTGCCCAATCTTTGGCCTTTGTATCAATATTTTTACAAATATCGAAGACCAAAATCTTATGATGGTGGTGTAGGAAGTATGGGTAAAGGATCTTCATATTCCTTAATATGGCTCAATTCATCTCTATGGTGGGAGCATTTGCATGATTAAAGGAATAACAACTATGGTCATTCAAGGATTTGAGATTATATGCTTTAGTAGTTGGAAGGATGTAAGAGTAATCAATTTTTACCCTTTCTTTGATAAAAAGTTGGAGAGTTTCATAATCATAGTCATCAAAGTAATCAATATCATCCTTGATAAGAGATATGAAGTACATAAAGATTATGACAAAGCAAGTAATAAGCATCCTATAAGGTACACTTAGGAAGAAATGATGTTCAAATATTGGGTTTCCCAAATGTTTAAACCTAAATTGGATGAGGATCCTAACTTGTATAGATACGTTGAGAATATAGAAATGACAATACATAAGGGTGATAATTAGATCTACATGATACAGGAGCATCACTCTTATTTTACAATTTTAGTTTGTTGTTGTTGTTATGGATTGATTAGGATGTTTCATGGGTCTTAAAAGTCATAAAATACACTTTAAAATCATTTCTAAGTGTTTAGGTTAGGTTGTGTTAGCTAGAATTTGAATTTGGCACTTTCCCACCAAAATTCAAATTCAAATTTTTGAATGAAAATCTTTACTTTAAGAGACCTTTCACTAATTTATAGTGATTGTTCTAGGTGTGTTAAGTGTCTTCAAGTTATTCCTAATGTCTATTTTAACAAGAATCACTTATTTTATTATTTTGGTCATTGTTTTAGTTTAAGCAAATACACCTCAAGTCTACTCAATACCTACAGTGGGAGGTTCTTGAGCAGTTATAGGTTTTATAGGAATATATAATGCCTTGTAAAATATGAAATATATTCATAATTTAAATGAATAAGATGGTTTAAGGTTCCAATAATGGTGAGAAAGTGGTTGGTTACAAAGACAAGAAGACAATCATAAGCATTATGTGCATTTACATAAGAAAGATGTCTTTTATATGTTAAACTTTATGTTTTGAGATATTTTGTATTTTCAAATAAATATAATTTTAATGTTATATTAATTGAATCTTTGAAATAAAATAATAAATCTTCACCATATTTTATAGAAACAGGAACAAGAATGAGATAGCAAAACTCTATGTTTTATTATGTGTCATTCTAGCAGGGCGAGGTTAAAAAGACAAGTTTTGTCTTCATTTGAATTGATTATGCATTGGGAAAGTTGGTGGAGAAGTTATCTATGAATAATAACTTGTTTGGAGATCTTAACACTTCAATAAAGACTCCATATAAAGCTAAACCTATAGTTTGTTTCTCACAGTCATGTACATTGGCATTTGGAGATCTTTGGCAAGTGAGTTTTCATACTATTTTCATTTTATGTCAATTCAAGAGTGATTTTTCCCATTCTCAAGTCTTTATAAATGTGGAATATACCTTATTAAATTTAAATCAAACCTTTAGAAACCTTTTTGTTCTTTAAATACAACTTTTTCTTTCTCTCGGCCTATGTATAGAACCTAGTGAAGAGGTTTGGGCATTTATTGGTTTTGGTATGTAGAGATAGTTTCAAACCCTCAAATTTGGTAAAGATTATGGGTTTTCCATCCTAAAGGTGAATCAAACACTATATTTTCATTTTGGCATGTGTCGATCTATTTATAGCCAAAACATAGTTGTAAACGTAGGACACCTAATACGAAACCTAATTGTCAAAGAAAGGGCTTGAGATTTTGTACGTGTATTGTGAGTTGGATTCTAAAAATTGGTATGGTGTTGTAAACCATTAATGGGTATAGTAAAATTAATTTTTTTTCATCCTTTTTTTTGGTCTAAAATAACTCAATAAAATTGCCTCTAGAGGGCTACAAAAAAGGCCTAAAAATAGCAAGATCTTGAAAACATAGATCCTTTCCTTTTGAGTTGGAATCTCAAATTTGGTGAGTTATTGGGGAATAATATTGGGTATATAAATATAAAATTATTTTATCATAAAAATTTTATATTTTTCTTAACATCCAAAATAGTGTATCAAGAGGGCTAGTAGAGATTGGCTAAAGAAAGAAAGATTGTGTTTTAGTTGTTTTTATCTAACTCTTTTGCATCAGTTTAAAATTTGAATTTGAAATTTTGGAGAAAAAATTCTAAATTTAAATTCTATCTAACACAACCTAACCTAAACACTTGAAAATGATTCTCAAGTGTATGTTATGACTTCTAAGACCCCTGAAACGTCCTAAGTAATCCATAACAATAACAAGTCAAAATTACAAAAATGGATAGGTTTTCTAAAAGGGCACACTTCATAACTTGAAAAACTACCAATGATGCTACACACATAGAAAATTCTTCAAGGATATTGTTAGACTACATGGTTTGCCACTCAGTATCATATCTGATAGAGACACCAAATTTGTAGGTCACTTTTAAAGGACCATGCGGAAGAAGCTTGGAACAAATTTGAGTTTTAGTTCAACATACCACCTTCAGAGTGATGGCCAAAGTGAAGTGGTTAATGAGAGCTTAGGTAACTTGCTCAGATGCTTATCAAGAGATAATCCCAAGCAATGGGATTTGGTACTACCACATACAAAGTTTACATACAATGACTATTCCAATAGGAGCATTGGTATGAGTCCATTTCAGGTAATGTATGGCATGCAGCCAAGAGGAGTATTTGAACTGATATATTTGATCAAAATGGAAAAAATATTGCATAAAATGGGGATTTTATTGTAGCTATGTAACAGGTACATGAACATGTGAAAAGGTAACTAGAAATAAGTGTGGAGAAGTACAAAAAACAAGCAGATTTAAAGAGAATAGAGGTTAATTTTGACATCGGTGACATGTTTTGGCTCACTTGAGAAAGAATAAGTTTCACAAAGGTGATTATAAAAAAATAAACATGAAGAAGATAGGTCTTTGCAAAGTCCTTAAGAAGTTCTCTAACAATGCCTATGAGATAGAGTTGCCTAGTGGAGTGGGCATCTCTCCTATTTTCAATGTTTCAAACTTATATCCATTCAAGTAAGGTGATGAAAATGAGAAAATAATAATGATATTAGGTACAATAGTCCAAAAATGGGTAAATCAATTGCCATCAGCCAAGAAGGAGGAGCTCGAGATGATCTTGGACAAGAAGATTCTAAAAACAAAAGGAAACATGGAGTATTTCTAGTATCTAGTTAAGTGGAAACATCATCCTCATAAAGATGCCACTTGGATGATAGAATAAGAGATCAATCCCTATGTAAATACTATTGTAGACCTCATGAACAACAGTTCATGAGTCCATTTTCCACCCCTTGGGAGTATGATGTGAGAGCATCACTCCAATTTTCCAATTTTAGTTTGTTGTTGTTATGGAATGATTAGGATGTTTTATGGGTATTATAATTCATATAATACACTTGAGAATTATTTCCAAGTGTTTAGATTAGATTGTGTTAGATAGAATTTGAATTTGGTAATTTCTTGTCAAAATTCAAATTTAAATTTTTGAATGGAAATCTTTAGTTTAAGAGACTTTTCATCAATTTCTAATGATTATTAGGGATTTTTCTATGCATGTTAATTATTTTTAATATGTTCAAGTGATTAATAATTTATATTTTACCAAGAATCACTTCTTTTGTCATTTTGGTCATTGTTTTAGTTTAAGCAAATACACCTCAAGTCTATTCAAGACCTACGTTGGGAGGCTCTTGAGCAGTTAGAGGTTTAATATAAATATATAAAGCCTTGAAAAATATGTAATTAATTAATAATTTAAGGTAATAATAGGGTTTAAGGTTCCACTAATGGAGAGAGAGTGGTCAATTACAAAGACAAGAAGATAGTCATAAGCATTATCTATATTTACATAAGAAAGATGTATTTTCTATGCTAAACTTCAAGTTTTGAGGTGTTTTGTATTCTAAAAAAACTATAAAAGAGTTTATTGATGTTATATTGCTTGAATATTTGAAATAAAACAATAAATCTTCACCATATTTGATAGAAACAGGAACAAGGATCAGTTTGCAAAACTCTGTGTTATATTATGTGTTATTCCAGTAGGGTGAGGTTAAAAAGACAAGTTTTATCTTCATTTGGATAGATTATGAATTAGGAAAGGTGGTGTAGAATTTACCATTGAATAATTATTTTTTTGGATATCTTAACACTTCAATAAAGACTCCATCTAAAGTTAAACTTACTTTTTTTTTCTCACAATCTTATACATTGCCATTTGGAGACCTTTGGCAAGTGAGTTTTAATACTTTTTGAAATTTGTGTCAATTTAAGGGTGAAATTTTACATTCATGATTATTTATAAATTTTTAATGTAACTTATTAAATTTAAATCAGACCCTTAAAAACCTATTTGATCTCGACATACAACATTTTCTATCTCTTGACCTGTGTGTAGAACCTAGTGAAGAGGTTTGGGCATTTATTGGTTTTTGTATGTAGAGATAGTTTCAGACCCTAAAATTTGTTATATTATGGGTTTTCCATACTAAAATTGAATCAAACACTATATTTTAATTTTGGCACATGTGGATCTATTTATAGCCAAAACATAATTGTAGATCTAAGAGACCTAATTGTCAAAAAAATGGCTTGATATTTTGTACTTTCATAGTGAGTTGGATTCTAAAACTGGGATGGTGTTTTAAAACCTTAATGGGTATCTAAAAATTCATTTTTTTATTTGAATACTTATGTGGTCTAAAATAACGCAAGAAAACTTCCTCTAGAGGACTACAAGAAGAGGCCTAAAAAAAGATCTTGAAAATAGAGAACCTTTCCTTTTGATTTGGAATCTCAAATTTGGTGAGTTGTTGGGGAATGATACTTGGTATATAAATCTAAAAAAAATTTATCCGAAACTTTATATATTTGTCTTAACATCCAAAACAGTGTCCCAAAAGGGTTAGTAGAGATTAGGTAAGAAGGAAAAATTGTGTAACTCCTCTCCATCACTACAAAAAACCAATCAGGTGTTAAACTTAGATATAAACATACATTGGATTTATTATGTTGAAAATAGGCTAAATATAGAAAATATAAATAAGCTATGTATGTAAGTGATATAAGTAATATACTTAGTTGGTTCTAATACTAACATAATGTTGGATCTAGAACAAGCAAGAAGTAGATTAGAAGATAGTTCTAGAACGGTTGTCAAATTTTGAATTTGATGCTTCTAGAACTCTAGACACCAATGCCAATCTAGGATGGTTGCATTGATGCTACTATTTGGATTCTAAAGTGTCTTGTATGGAATACCTACTAGAAAAAGATGTGACCACCTAGATGATTTGACTTCACCTTCACTCTGAGGCATTTAAATCTGGATCATGGATTGTCAATCCTCACGAATTTTCAAAACCCTAGTTCTTCATCTATATAATGACCTTGGGTAAAAATGGGTTAGTGGGCACATGATGTCAAGCTAACCCTAAATACCCCTCTATTAGTGAGTGTTGCCTACATAGACAATACTCTCAAGAGGACCTCAAACTGATGTAGTTCTCCCCTGCATGTTGGCTTGTGTGTGAATCATACAATATGTGAAAAATAAGTACAATAATGACCTAACTTGTAACTTGAAAAATATAGCTCTTGGGTTTCTCCTTCAGTACTTTAGACCTATATATGTGATGTTCTTATGATGGGTATGGAAATATGAAAGCTTTATTCAATTGAATGCTTCATAGAGTACTTTTGATAGGTTCCCTTTGTCTCTCTTAGTCTTTTCTAGGTCTGTGCTAGGTGAGGAATTGATGAGGGTTGATCTTGTATTTATATAATCCCTTTGGAGAAGTAACTCTCATTAAAGCACTTTCGCCAACCATTAAGATACATTTTATTTTCAATTTGGATGACTTTAGGGCACTAGACTCTTATGTCAGGTCAGGACACTAGTGTTAATGCAAGTGTCTATCCTAGGTGTTAGTATTTAAGGATCAAGAAAGGAGGTATAGGCTTAGAACTTACAAAAGTGGAAGATAAGTACATTTAAGGATTTTTGGCTAGATAAAAGGCCTGGGTTATCAACATAAGATTGGTCAGACTAAGAGATAGGCCAAGGGGCATAAGATAGAGCAGATTAGAGACTTGTGGAAGCAAGAAAAGTTCAAAATTGAGAGAAATAACCAAGGTCTAAGTTTTCCAAGTGTACAAGATTAAGGTGCCATATAATCCATAAATATCATCTACACTTATGATAAACATAATAGTTATGTTGGAGAAACTCGATGTGGGACAAACTCTAGTGGGTGAGGCAATTGCATTCCATTTTCACTATGTAATTTAATAAATGTACAAAGTACTACTAAACATGGCCTTCATGGACAAAATTATCACTACCACTTAATCTAAAACTTGCACACAAGGATTCTTTACACTTATTAGACACTTCCTTGTACTCCAACATAATTGAACCAACCATCTATAGCTAGTAAATAATGATACCACAATAATAAAGACTCAAACTTGTAACTTGTAATGTGAATCTAACTTTAAGACTTTTCACTACATTTTTTGATGCCTTATGCCTTGCACAAGACCTATATTTATGCTCTCTCAACTTTGGAGTTTGCCAAGAGGCATAAATGAACTAAACATGAGAAGAAGAAATGTTTGCAACCATTTAAATTTTGGATTTTTATATGGTGTCAAAACCATTGATGTATGCATTCCGATTATTACACAACCACCATCAATACACTTGTGCTTAAGTAACCATCAGGGTGGTTGTGCAATCTCCACCTTAAAAATAGCAATAGTTCCACTATGTACAAAAACCCTTTTATTTCAAGAGTTGAAACTCACTAATTTCATCACTATGAAGATGTCTAGATCATTCCCCCACTGACTCTTTTATAGTAACATGCCTGATCTTATGTTTTGAAAATGAAATGTCTTATAATAGTGTCTTACAAACATGAATTACATACAATTATGTGTGGTTTAATCATCTAACATACATGACTAATACATTAGGATCCAAAGTTAGATCACTATAGTATGAGAATAACTACATTATCACCAAGGCACTGAAGAAGGATATCCTTGTGACTAAATTTGGGGTGTGTATACATATGAAAGGTTAGACAAATCAAAACATAACACAAATGAAATAAATAAAAAAATAAATGAATCATATACCTCAGATGAGCTTCTAAGAAAGGAAAGAAGTAAATTATATCACCTTAACCTTATCAAAGACAATCTTGATCCTCTCTTCGATTGTAGATATTTTACTTGAATTGTTGTTGGATGTAGTTTCAAAGACTTGTGGAGTGTGTGGAGAATCCTGACATCACTTCCCCTTATAAAGATGATGTTTTGATTAGATGATTGATGAATTGATTGAAGTTATTGATAATTTCTTTTACAACATTTCATTGTCATAAAAAGTCTTGATAATAATAGATGGTGTGTATATACACATTTTTTTAATACTTTATCATTTACTAATATTGTCTCTCTTGTAGGAACCTATCGAGTTTCAATCTCTCTGAGTGCATTCCTCAAAGGGTGCATCGAGAAAGGGGTGGCAAACCATTTGTGTTTCACAAGATTGTTGTGGCTTTGTATCATTCATAATATTTTTCCAACCTCCTTAGAGTGTCTATCCATTTACCTCGTATGATGTCTCCCTAAAATCTCAAAACCTTGAAATATGGCTAAGTCTAAAATACTAAAAACCTAAAATATGGTTAAGTCCGGAATCTAATAGGACCTATTGATGGGTTATTTAGCACACCAACTTAGGAGGGATGGGGACTGTCCAACCCCTCCTAAAAAGAGATATAAAAATCTATCCAAGGTCTTTATCTACTAGGTTTTAGTGAACTAGATATCACTCAGTTGGTTCATTGTAAATTGTTCCATATAAGGGGCCTTTATTATTTTTGTAATATTTTAGTAATTAAACAAATTAAAGGAAAATACTTGTTTTGTGAGTTTTGAAAAAACTTAGAAATTATAACATATGCATTCATTCACTAATAAATAAATATATCTTATGTAACAAAAACAAATAAACTTGCATTTTCAACTTGCCCATGTGAATAAAAATCAATTTTAATGAGGGTTTAAACTTGAAAGGAAAATAACTGATTTAGGTGTGTTCGTTCCATTGAATTTAGAGATTCACTAATGCCATAATAAACAATGGATAAATTGCTTGCAATCAAAATTGACATTAAAATAGATTGCATCTAAGATTTATCTATGTGATAAAAATCAGCTTTTAAAGAGTTTTCATATAAAAATAATATGGTTGATTTGTATGCTCATTGATTCCATTATATTGAAATTAAACAATGCATTTACAATAACAGAAAATATCTTATAATCATGATTAAAAAATATTAACAGATTGCATTAAAACTCTAGATATAACAACTTATAAAAAAATAACAAAATAGAGGGTAAAAGAAAAGAAAAAACCTATGATATTGGAGACAAATTTGATCCACTTGATGTAAATAACTTAAAAAAACAATCCTTGTATTGGTCAGAATTCACACAACAATGTACAAATAAAGTGCAAGAGTTTGAAGAGAACAAAACTTGAAAGAGAAACACAAATCCACCATATTACATACGTAGGAAATTATAATCTTCTTCCACAACTTTAATTAGAATCCATAGATACACTTGAGTAGCATAATTATAGAATTGTTTACAATATGAATAAGCCTAAATTTTTCTAGTATAAGAGTAGGGTAGCAAATGAGAGGAATAAATTACACTAAAATTGCATTAAAATATGAAAGACTTTAAGTGTTTTGGAGTCATAAAAAGCCAACCCTTTGAAAGACTCCAATGGGCCAACATAGAGAAAAGAGATCTACATAGGAAATTTATTTCCATCCAAAAGGTAGTAAGGCATCATTAATTCATCCACCAACCCACTATCTTATGATATGCCATGCCACTTTCCCTTAATGCACTTTTTCAACCTACAAAAAGACAAAAAAAATTATTTTTTGGTAAATTAAAGCTCCCAAACCAAATAGTCAACTGACATGGCTCATAATTAGTTACACATATATAATTTATTAAAACTAAAGGTACAGAGACATATGTGGTGGAAACAAACTTCTAACAGTTCAAACGATTTAAAAAATAACATTTGAGGTGAAAGTTATGACAAAAAAACTAACTCGAGTTCTAAAGGGCCTTCACAGAGGTATTAAGGCTTTGGAAAATGTGCAATCAAGTCGTTAAATGCACTTTTTTAATTTTTAAAACTACTAGACCTAATCTCATAAAAAGTTATGATTATGTCTAGAAAATGAAAATTTTCAATCATATTCCTAATCTCATAAAAAATTTCGATTAGGTCTAGAAAGTGAAAATTTTAAAACATAGACTTAATTTCATAAAAAGTTTTGGCTAGGTCCAGAAGTGAAAATTTGAAAACATAGACATAATCTCATAATAAGTTCCAATCAAGTCTAGAACGTGAAAATTTGAAAACGTAGAGCTCCTCCTATAAAACATTTTGGTTAGGTATAGAAGGTGAAAATTTGAAAACATAGAGCTAGTATCATAAAAAGTTTTGGTTAGGTCTAGAAAGTGGAAATTTGAAAACATAGACCTAATCTCATAAAAGGTTTCGGTTATATCTATAGAGCTTAGGATTTGTAATTAAGACCAACTCAACTCCAAAAGTCTCGAGTACAACTAGAAAAGGACAAGTTGATCTCCAAAGACCAAAATGGATAAAACCATGATATTAGCAACAAAAGATGAGAAATTTGACCTAATAGACCAATTCGAGAAATGAGACAAGTACAACAAAGGAAGACTAGATTGTGACCCAATTTAGTGAGATTTTACAAGTGTCATGAGTGCATCTAAGAACCAAGTGTAAAATACAAAAAACACTCAAATGAGCTTGGTCATCTCAAAAAGATAGGTTTTGGGAACCAAATTGGCATGCAAATCAAGATGACCCCTTAGAGGGGCTCAGAGAACTTAGTAATCCAAACCTCAAATGCAAATTGGGAGGGCTCTACTCTGGCTAAACACTAAGTGTCTTTTATGAAAATTTATCACAAAAACATGGTCCATACAATGGCAATGGTTGTGGGACCTAGTTTGTCACACAAAATAATGTGAGATACTAAGGTAAATTGAGAGTGTCAAGACTAATAAATAGTAAGCACAAGCGGGAGAGGCTATAAATGTAAAAAGAGGTTCCTTGATTCTAAAAATAATAAAGGTATATTGTGCAAGCAACAACAAATGATGAATCTAATAGAAAATATTCTTGAGTATTTTAGAATGATAGCAGCATATCTACAAACCTAAAAACTCTAGCCAAGATTATGCATGGAACATGAAAGGATTTGAGAGAGGAGAAGATGAGAATAACTAAGAGACCAAATCAGATTTTCACATTGACTTGGTGTGTGTAAATGAATTAATTTCTATTTCTAAGAATCTACAAAGACTAACTACTATAAATTTAATCATCAAGATAGTGAATCTTACCTTGAGAATGCTTGCCTGGACATTGCTCTGCTATCATCTAGGCATCTATATCTCTAACGTATTTATCTTTAGTCCCACTCTAGGCCTCACTCTACTACCAATCAAGTGTTCATAGCCTCGATAGAGGTTACCTTAAATACCCAAGATTCATTTTTTCTGAAATTAATTTTAATTTTGCTTCTCAATTATGGATTTTAGACCACTATGACAAGCGAAAGATAGAACTATAGATTTTTCACAATAAATTTTCACCACATCAAGTTCATCTAAGCAAACCTAGAAACCCTTAAGATGTGATTTTGTACTTATTTTCAAGATAATATCTTCCTTGACTAAATAATTCTAAACATAAACCAACTCAGAATGCACATGATAACTTAATCCTTCAAAACTGACTCAAAAATATAATCTAATGCTAAAACCTACTCAAAGTACTTATGCACTAGAATGTCATTCATGCCACTTACTTACAAACCTTTTAGTCTTCATTTTGTGACTAACAAGGAAAACTATAGGGCAAAATAGATAGGTTGTACCAAAAATAAATGAACAAAGAGGCCAAAATGATGAGGAAAAGAAAGAAAAATAAGAAAAAAAAACTTAAAATAACAACAAAAGTAGGAAATGAAAACAAGAAATGAAAGCAAGAAATAAAAAATAAGTTATTTACAAGAACTTATAAGGCTAATTCAATCCTAGAAGTAGTGCTTGAGGAACTCCCCATTGACAAGTAATAAGACATCCTCACTAGTTAGATAGCTTAGGCAGAATGCATTCTTGCCTATGAATTTGAGAAGGTTGGTAGAAATCCTACCGAGGGGACATTCATGTTTACGAATATAATGCTATTTTTGTTCATATGCAGTATCCCAAAATTCCCTATTTAAGATGTTTTCATGCAAACTAATAAAAGTCTGAGTATTAAGTTCGATCATGTACTTATATTTAATCTAAAAAAAACACTTGGGATAGAGTTTGTGAAATACCTACACCCATACATTGAATTGTGGTAAAGGATAGGGATGGGTATCAACACATACCAAATTGATTTATGTACTGAACCTGGTGATGTAATGCTCTTTGAGAAAGATGATTATAAGCTTGGTTGTGCACTTATTAAACACTTGAGCTTTGGTCCCATAAGCATAATAGTTAGTTTGGTACATAGGACTTTGAAAGATGGGGAATACTATAACATTGACTTCTTCATTCACTTTCTCACCTTCTAGTGGGTAAACACTTTATTTTTTTGTTATCAACTATCTTATAGCTTGGTATTTAGTAGAAGATGTAGGTATTAAACTATTCAAAATAATAAGTTTTTCATCACAGGATCTTGAAATGCCTTGGTTTTCACTCTTATTTGCCAAGGTATTACTATGTGATGAATCTATTTCAGATGCATAGATGATATCTTCTTCATCTAATTGATCCAACTCCTTAAGCTCTAAATTTTATTTCACCAAAAACACATTAATAAAGAGGTTTATATGAATTTATATTTATTTCTATAGATGATATTTTGTGATTATGTAACACCTTAGTTTTGTACATTTGGCAAACTCAAACCTTGGTTGTTCCTCTTAGTTCTACACTCTCCTTATTTCTACAAGCCTCACATCTGCTCTATCTTATGCCCCTTGGTCTATATCTGAGTCTGACCAGTATTATATTGATGACACAAACATTTTATCTTGCCTAAAATGCTTAAAATATACTTAGCTTACACCTCTAAAATTTTTGAGCTTGTACTTGTTTTGCTACTCCCTGAACACTAACATCTAGGATAGACAGTAGCATCAACATTACTATCCTACCTTGACATAAGTGTACAGTGCCCTAAAGTCATCCAATTTACAAATGAAACATATTCCAATGGCTAACCTAAGTGCTTTAATATGAGTTATTACTCCAAAGGGATTGATATAAATATAAGATCAACCCTCATTCATTTCTCACCTACAAAATCTAGAAAATGACTAAAGAGACCAAGACACTTATCAAAAAGTACTTTATCAAGCATTTAATTGATCAAGATTCCCTATTTCATACAAGTCATAGGTACATCACATCTGTAGGTTTGAAATATTGAAGGAGTAGCCCAAGACCCCAATTTTCCAAGTTACATGATAGGTCACTATTATACTTAATTTACACACATTGCATGATTATCACACAATCTAACTCATAAGGGAGAACAACATGAGTCTGAGGCCCTCTTATAGAGTATTGGCTATGTAGACAGTACCCTTTAATAATGGGGTCATTGGGGTCAACTCAAAATTATGTGTTCGCTAAGTCATTTTACCCCAAGGTCACAATAAAGATAGAAAGCTAGGGTTTTTCCATTTCATTAGGCGTGACTATCCATGACCAAAATTTGAATACACCAAAATGAAGGCAAAGCCAAACCTAGAAGCATCCAGGTGGTCACATCCTATTTCACCAGATATTCCATACATGACACTATCATAGAGCTTAGACAATAACATCGATGCAATCATCCAGGGCTAATGTAACTGCCCAAATAGCCAAAGACACCAGATCCATAATTTGATAACGCTTATAGAATTATCTTCCAACCTACTTTCAGCCTATTTCAGATATATAACTACATTAACATCAACACATGTTAAGTACTTCTCTTTTTTGTCATTTTTATATCTAGCCTAGTTATACTTTTCATTTTTAGACTATCTCAACATAATAAATTCATTGTATGCTTATATTTGAGTTTAACATTTAATTGGTTTGTTATAGATATGATTATCACCTTTATACCATTTAATTTCTATATTCTTAACCCTAAGCTTAAAGTGAAAACATAGAACATATTTAATTTTAGGTTTAAACATTTGGTGAACTTGATCTTTGAACATCAAGCCCTAGGACAAATTAGGGTTTTTTAATTGATGTACTTTGTTACAAATTTTAATTTTTTTATTTTTGAAGCAATAGAAAATGTTAGTTCAAGAACATGATTCTAAATGGAAGATCAAGAAGCATTGATTACTCATCTCAATAATAACAAGGGCTTAATAGATGCATTTTTGCATGTTACAAGAGATGAAATAAGTAAACAAGATAAAACCAAGTCTACCTCACCTAGTAATGGTGAGTCCTTAGAAGGTACTATAACTCAACCTGTACTTATCATTCTAGCTACATCTAATGGGGGAAAGGATTATGTGTTTAAACCTTTTTTCCCTGAAACTACTATTGATATATCAATGATCTAATTACCCATTATTTCAACACAAATACTAGTTTTAATGTTTATTACTATTCAAATAATGTTTTCATCCCCTTTGGTGACTCCTCAAATTATTAATATAACCTATAAAGTTTAATCATTCCTTCTAATTATAAAAACCTTGGAAGATAAGATTACAAACATTGAACAAAAAGCTTTAAAATCCCCTCATTCTATAGATTTGTAAGATGTGTTGCATAATCCTCATGCACTTGAAAACATGAAGGAACCTAGGATGCAAAACTCAAGAAATTGGAATATGAATTGGACAAAGGTGTGGAAGGTAGATGTGATTAATAATTGGTTTGACTGCATTAGAGGAGAATAGTCAAGCATAGATCTAGCACCAGCTTGTGAGAAGATAGGAGCATGACATCAAATATCTAGCATAGAGTGGGTATATAGGGGCAGTTAAGCCCTAATCAATAGGAATTCATTGTAATGGCTTCCCATGACTCATTTTTGTTAATGGTTATTGGCAAGTCATCATTATTGATATTAATACTATAACATAATGTTCAGGGTAGAACCATGTATAAATACCCCCTAGTTTTACTTAGAAGAGTTGTTGATCTTATAATGGTAATCTTGTAAATTTAATCTTGAGATTATTCATGCTCGTAATGTGAATAAAGACTTTTTTATGGTGATCATTGATATATAATAGATGGAATACTTGTGTTGTTTAAATACCACTTATAAATTTGTTATGGAACTGATGGCACTTATACTCTTTTTCTTGATTTACACATATCTCTTTTCTTGTGATAAATAACTTAAGTATGGAATGAGTGGATTATTATAATTAACATTATTACTATGCTAACTTAGTTATAACTAATTACCCATTCAAGCACCTTGTTATAGAGAGTCCAATATATACACCATCGCATGATAGAACTGATGAGAACCAGCCTTATGTTGCATGCTTCGGGTGAGCGTGCAAGACCATTTCTCATGTGATAAGCCATTGTGCTAGATAGATGGACTTCTTAACCTCTTTACGTGCATGCCCAAAAAAAATCATGCTAAATTAAATTAAAAGCACCCAACATTTTGGTTCCATTATTGGGATCCATTACACTTGTTAGCACAATAGTAAGAAAATAGTTGAGTGACATTCTTGGGAAAATATCGAGCAGTGGATTGGTATAATAGAAGAAAAAATTGCACTTTAATATCTTTAACCAAGAATTTATGCATATACATGGGTAGAGCAACATATATATGATTATCTATATGAATTATTTTTTGTAGAATTACCTGTGCAGTTACATTTTTGGCTTTTGACGTATGCACAAAATTGTTCAAGAAATTACGAATGGAAGGCTTCCAAGTAATTAGAATGTCAGATGGCCTTGGCTAAGTTAGAAATTTTTTGGACACGGGAAATAGACATCTAGTGGAAAGGAACTCTTAAAATTTATATTTTAAAATACATAGTCTCTACATATTCTTGCCTAGCAGAAGCTCAGTTTAACTTCCTAAGAGAACCACATGGAAGGTATATCAAACAATTCCCTTTAGAGATTAAAAGGCTTATGGTTGATTCTATACTTGAGAAATTTTCTATGGATAGCTAAACTCTCTCATGCATGAGCAACATGACTAGTGGGGAAATGGAGGGGTAAAAATTGGCATAACATTGGGAGCTTAACATGGAAGTTGGGCAATGGAAACTGTACAAATGAAAGTATGATGAGGCCAGGCACAAGGATATGAGAGGTAACGAATAGGGGGACAATGAGAGGATACTAGAAGTGTTGTAAGAATATATAGGAGAATATAAAAGCATAAGGAGTACCCATTGACCATAGGGTCATGCCTTTTAATAGCGCATGTATGCATAGAAGAACTAGGACATGCACTGATAAAAAAACCCAATCCTGATAGACCTAATTCCCTCAGCATAGCGCATGCTCATGAATTTAAGTTTGAAAAAATTATTGTAATAAATTGGGATACTAATAATTTATAATCTCAAGAATTTGAAGTCAAACTAGTAGAGGAATCTTTGGGAATACAAGTTCAACATAACAATCTACCTTTAACATTTAATTTTTCATTACAAGTGTAACATATGGCTCAACTTGGAATGTCAAGTGGACCTGATATAAATAGTGGGAAAACTATAATCCCAAACATATCAAATAAAATTTCTTTAATTCCCACTCCTTCTCATGCACCTAATACTGTAGTAGGTATGAGAAGAAGCATCAGTGGTGGTTCTATTGGAGGAGGATTAGGTGGCAATGCTAGAGGTGCCAATGGACATACACCATAGGGTTCAAGAAGAACTAGAGGAATTCAAAAATAAGGTCCACTATAACCATCAAGTGTACCTATAGTGTACTACAAGATGATGCTTCATCTCCCTAATTATTAAGGTATTAAAAATATGACAAAAACATGTTCATAAGTGTGAACTCATTTAGTGAGCATGGGATATCACTTCTTCGAAATGAAAGGCTACTCTTTTTGCCATTACTTTATTGGATCACACACACAAATTATACCATAAATTTGACCCTCAATAAATAGTTTTGAAATATGAAATTATGAAATTTGCATTCCTTTAAGAGTTTGACATTCTTGAGTTTGAGCAGCAAAGCATCACTACCTTAAAGGACATAAAGCAAGATCTCACTGAGTGTGAGTGAGAATATGATGCATGTTTCAAAATGTTTATTTTAAATATATCATTTGAGATTAAATCAACATATCATGCTTAGTGATTTTTTGGAGGGTTATTACTTCTGTTTCATCGATCTCTATCCCAAAAGACCTTTGCCAATCCACATGAGACACTAGAAGCTTCTCTCCATGCTGAAGTTATGGGAAGTATAGATACAAGGATCATCTCCTGTATAGAGGCTCAAATTATTTTTTATGGCCTCTCAACTAGATAATTTAATGACCAATAATGATCATGACACATGCATCAACCTATGGTGTGTTGATTGCAAAGTGGAGGGTCATAACAGGGATAACTGCCCACAAAAGAATGTTTGTACCATAACAAAATAGTCTTATGAGATATACCAAGAGGATCATGATGTAAGGAATTATCCCTTGATCTAGTGTGATACCTAGACTAAAGTGGCACTATAATGTAAAATATGTGATGCATACATGTATGATACTAATGATTGTTGAGTCATCGATGAGATCCACAAAGCACGCATAAGAGGGACACACCAAACTTATGTTGTTAATAATCAAGAGTTTGGTGGAGCTCAATATTTTTAGGGTCGAGGAAGTGGTAATGGGCGTGGGGTGGTCATTTTACACCAAGGACCTATTACAACTATGGATCTCTAGACCACTATCAGTGCGATTGCCTAGTTTACGTAACTTGCACATTTTATAAAAATGAGCATCGTCTGGAAGAATGCCCTGACTTATATATAAATATCATAAAGAGTGTAATGATAAGGGTGTTGGGATTATTTGTGTTGATAAAAATCTAAGTGCTCAGTGGAGATCATGCCCTACCAACCCACCAATGGGACCTAAAGAAAATATTATGACATGAAGTAGTGCTTATTCCCAATCCATTTCAATTCCACCTACAGAGAAGGTTCAATGTGAAAAAACACATGTTTAACTCTAACCCAATGCTCAAAAATAGAAAGAGGTATTGCATGACATAATGGCCCTAGTACGTGAATTACAAGGTGAAATTGAGTTTTTGAAGGTGAAAGATGCAACCATGCGTGCTAAGATGTAAAAAGGAACTATCTCAACAGACTCCAAGCAGGATGAATTTCAAGATCTATGCAAACTACTCCTTAATGAAAACATCATTCCCCTCTTGAATAACTAATTATGATAATAGACAAACAAGACTCCTATAAATCATCATTTGAACCATGCACACTGACATGAAGCCTATGTCTAACTAGATATCAAATGTGATAAGGAGATCATTATAAATGCATCCATTAATGGGTGACTGATCCAAGATATACTAGTGGATACTGGTGTGGAATTTAGTGTCCTCATAAAGGATGCCTAGAGGAATATGAGGAGACCCACTTTGAAACCTTCCCCAAATTTTTTATTTATGGCCAACAAGGCTCGAGTGGTGCCTATAAGAGTTCTCAAAGATGCCACTGATAACTTTATGGGTGTCCCTTTCAAATGTGATTTTGAAGTAATTGAACTGGCCTAATTTGACGATTTTCTACTCTATTTGGTCAACCATGGAGTAATGCCAATAATGGAGACTTACATTTTAATAAGTGCTACATAAACTTTGAGAATGACACCCAGTGTGTAGTCATTCCTCTCATTGATGATCAATCCCCCCTTTGTATAAATAATTGATGTTGATGAGGACCTCAACCACATTTATAACATCATGCCACAAGGAAATGAACATGTAGATCCTACTCTTGATGGTCTGCTTCAATGAGGAGATATGCAATCCATCTCTGACATAACCAACATTACTTGTGAACATTGGGCACATGGAGAATATGACCTAACGGGATGAGGTTGTGTTGTAGTTGGTCAATAAATAAATGCTCCATGCAAGCTACCTAAGCACTCTAACTCTGTTCGACTCATTGGTGGATGCCTAATGAATGCACCACCTTTCTAGTTAGATCAAGCACCTAGGTTTTATGGCCAAATTGAGGTTTGGGAGTACTTATAGCAATTATATGATTACTATGTTTTTGAAGATGAACATATATGTGCACTCCCTACTATACTTCAAGGCATAAATGCTTGTTGGTGGGCTAGTCATCAATATAGGTTGTTGACATGGAAACAAGTACATGTTGCACTACATCATCACTTTATTCATGACAATAGGATCCATGCTGCACTTAGTTATAATGGTTTTGAGTCCCCAGACAACCATCTAGCTATATGTGAGAATCTTTGGACTACCAATGAGACATTTTTACTAGAATCCTTATGGGTACATGAATTTTATGGCATTCTACTTGCTTAGGATAGAGCATAGTATATTCATCAAGAAACATGCCTAGATATGGATACTTGGTAATGCATCATAAATGGTCTAATAACCACCTTTACATTTTATTCACCCTAATCAGATCTGGATTTATCCTTGAAAATGATCCAAGTAGTACTAGGTGATCAGGCACTGGTTGAAGATAAAATATAGACCATGCATGGTGAAATTGAGGATGACTTGGCCATATTTTAAGAACCAAATACTTTTAATATGACTTAGTCTGAACTCAAATCACAATATGAATATAACCATAAGGAACAGTTCTAGAAGGGTAAGTAGAAGGTTTTATGTCAAGTTGATGAGGGTACTAGCATTGATCCCCCAAAATCACCATTTGGCCGCTTAAACTTGTGTACATAATACCGTGTATGTGAGGTGAGGGATAATATGAAATTTGAGCAAAAATCATTTTCTATGCCAATCCAAATGGTTTAATATAATATAGACATAGAAGACGCACCCAATATGGTTATTGTAGGAAATTACTGGTCTTAAACAAAATTGGCTAAAATATTTAAACTTATACAAGAATGCATAGATATTTCCCCATGAAACTACACAAATATGAAACGAGTGCATCCATCATTAAGCAAAATGCACATAAAATTGGTTGAGGGCACTCACCTAGTTAGGAAGTGACCATATCGAATGAATCCTAATTTACGCACACATGTTATATAAGAAATTGATGGCATGTTGTGCATCGGGGTTATCACACCCATTGATGAATCTGAATGGGTTATCCCCATCGTAATTAACATCAAAAAGGATGGCCAAATATGTATTTACATGGATTATAGATAGTTAAATGTTGTGTGTGTCACAGACCCATTCCCAACACCATTCACATAGGAGATTTTAGAAGGTGTCATTGGTTGTGAAATCTATACCTTCACTGATGGATTTTTAGGCTATTATTAGGTATAAATTATTGAGGAAGATAAGGTAAAACCACTTTTAGCCCTAAATGGGGGTCCTTTATGTACAATACTATGCCATTTGACTTAAATCATGCACCAATAATCTTCTCTCACATGATGGTAGAAACCTTTAAAGATTTCATACACAAGTTCCAAGTATATCTAGATTATTTGACCGTGTATGGCTATTATGAACATGTGATATATCTTATTTTTACTTTATTATTTTAGTAGTTATTATAGATGCATATGCTTTGTAAGTCATCTCGTGAGCATTTTATTTTATCCCACATTCATGGGAAGCAGTAATTGCTTAGAATAGAATTCATATATAAGTAAGTGTTGAGTCCATTTAAGGCATCCGTGAATTATTTGTATTGAGCTTGCTCCAAGGAGGTTGCCCCCTTCAAGTGGTCTATGATTAATATAATCTATTCAGTGTTTCCGTTCATTTTGTAATTATGTTATTTTGTGCATTTTTATTGAATTATTATAGGAGGATCCTCTCATCTGGTATCAGAGCGCTTTCTAGGGATAATTTTTTTCCATAAAGTCTTCACTCTATTTTTTGTATAATACTTTTTCAAAAATAACTTTGTTCTATTGCATAATTTATTTCAATATTTTCCTATAACATAAAAATCTATTTTGGATCAGGGTAAAACCTTGACTGCATAACTGTAAGAAGTGCTTGGGTGAACTCCCTAAAACTCATTGTGATGAGTACCACAGGAACCCTAAAGTAGTTGGCCCATTGAGAGGACCTGCCAGTGAAATGGGCAATGACCCCTTCCTAATTGAGTAGTTCCCATCTGTGACGAAAACCAAGAGTTGTCGCAAAGAGATAAATCCATGGCCAAAAAAATTATGGAGAGCGGTACTCACTTAGACGACATTGGTGGCCAGAGTGAAAATTTTAAAACCCTTAAGCAACCATTGAAACTTGGGGCCCATTTTTATAAATTTTTGAATATTTCCAGTAGACTCAAAATAATCAATCAATAGAGTATCTATAGACTGTCAGAGGACTTGCAAGTAGATATTTGATAGAACCTAGAATCTGCAAACTATCTACAGAGTCTCAGTAGACTTTCAAAGGACTAATCGTTAGATAGAAAACCAAAAAAAACATTTTTTTTGCAATATTTTTCCATCTGTAGCCCCGTTTATCTTCAAACTTTATCTAGACACCTAAAATTTCATTCCATACATTTTCTTCTTTGAGGTCCCATATCCCAATTCCTCTCCTAATTATCGCAAATTGTAATTTTCCCTTTTTTGGGGTTTTGCCATAACTTCTATTTTTGTCCATTATCCTAAAAAAAATTCCACTGTGTTCATCATCTCTATCTACTCCTTTGTCTCTCTTTGACCAATTTTTTAGTTTTTTCATTTTCACTCCTAAAATTTCCCTTGGCTTCGTCAATCATACTCCCACTATGCAATTTTTTTATTAAAATCAACTTTACCCTTTCTATTTTCACCCAAATTCAAAACCTTCCTTACTAAACATGTCTTAACTCTAGTTTTCCTATCCATTTCCAAAAAAAAAATTGGTATTCGGGTCATGGTCGTAACCCAAACAGGAGCAAAAAACATGGACGATGAAATTGCCACCCTCAAGTCCCACATCAAAGATCTTGATGAAAAAATTCTCGGCCTCAGTCTTCAACATACCACCATGAATAATAAATGGCATCCAGATTCTTCTTCAGACACTGCATTTTCTTCTTCTAGTAATTATTGTGGGTTGAAGCTTAATTTTCCTTGATTCAATGGTACATATCCAACTAGATGGATCTATCAAGAAGGACAATATTTTAATTTGCATAATACTTTTGATGCCAATAAGGTTCCACATGCATCCTTTCACTCGAAACTTGAAGCCCTTCAATGGTATCGTTGGTATACCAAGGCTCATAATGAACCCATATGAACCAATTTTTGCACTCTCATTTTGTAACGGTTTGGACCTACTACTTTTGATGACTTCACTGGAGCACTCACTAAACTTCACCAAATAGGTATAGTGAAAGAATATAAAATTGAATTTGAAAAGCTAGCAAATCACATAGAGAGATTGTTTGATGAATTCTTCAAGAGTTGCTTTGTTAATGGAATAAAGGATGTAATTTGATCTGAGGTCAAAATGTTATGACCCAACACAATGATGGAAGCCTTAGGTTTGGCTAAGTTGGCAGAAGATAAGATCATAGCTCAACATCAATTCAAATATAATTTTGTTTCATTCAAAAATATATCTCCACAACACTCTCAAATAATGCCAGCCTCCAAAACCACTCCTATCAAGCATTTGACTAAAGTAGAGATGCATGCCCGTAGAGAAAAAGGACTATGTTATAACTGTGATGATAAATTCACTTGAGGACATTGATGTGTTGAGTAAAATCTCTACCTATTGGATGTGAACTCTCCACCTGAACCTGAAGATTAGGAAGATGTTCAGGATACAACAGATGATCTTGAAGAAGCTCAATCGATTGTGGAACCTACTTCTCAAGAAGATCAACCAAAGATATCTCTCCATGCCTTAGCTAAAATCACTACCCCACAAACCATGTGAGTCAGGGGTTACTTGAAGAAGCTCCCTCTCACAATACTCATTGATTCAGGTAGCACTCATAACTTCATTGACCCTTACATCTGCAAATAGGCTGATTGTTTTATCCATCCTTACTCCAACATTGAAGTCATGATTGCCAATGGGGACACATTACCTTGCAAAGGGAAGTGTCATAATGTGTGTATCTCTATTTGAGATTATAACTTGTGCTCTAACATGTTTACCTTACCCATAGGTGGATGTGATGTTGTTTTGGGAGCCCAGTGGTTACACATACTTAGACCCATCTTATGGGATTTTGCTAAACTTTAGATTCAGTTTTTAGATAATGTGCAAAAACACACATTGAAAGGATTACAACCTAAATCTCTCAGCATCATAAGTTCACATCATATGGAAAAGCTTATTAATAATAATTTACATGACATCATTGCTCAGTTCCATTCCATTCAAATGCAACCATCAACAGTCTCCACTAATCCTTTTGACCTACAAACCATTCTACAATGGTATGCATGTGTCTTTACTGAACCAATGGGATTGCCACCTTCATGGTCAGAGGACCATCATACTCAGCTCCTTCCAAGAAGAATTTCTCCCAACATCAGGCTTTATCACTACCCATTTTAGCAAAAGACCGAGATCGAAATGCTCTTTCAAACCTACTACAACAAGGCATTATTCACCCTAGTACCAACCCATATTCTTCTCAAGTTCTCTTTGTCTAAAAAATATGGGTCATGGTATCTCTGCATTGATTTTCATGCACTTAATCACCTCACAATCAAGAATAAGTTCTCGATCCCTATTATTGATGAGCTTCATGGTGCTCATTTTTCTCCAAATTGGATCTCTACTCTAGATATCACCAAATTTGATTTCATGAGGATGATATCCCTAAAATAGCTTTTCACACAAATGATGGCCACTATGAGTTCTTGGTCATGCCCTTTGGCCTCACTAATTCTCCTTCAACGTTCCAGGCATTGATGAATAAAATATTCTATCCCTACTTATAAAATTTCATTCTGGTATTCTTTGATGATATCCTCATCTATAATAAAACATGGTTTGAGCATTTCCAACATCTAGAGCTCACACTACAAATTATCTCTAACCATTATCTTTGTGTAAAATAGCCCAAATGTAGTTTTGGCTAGGAAGAAATGGAGTATCCTGGACATATTGTTTCTGCCCAAGGGGTTCAAGTGGATCTTGGAAAAATAGTTGCTATGACAAGTTGGCTGCATCCTTAAACACTTAAGAGTCTCCATGGTTTTTTGGGGCTCACTGGATACTATCACAAGTTTGTCAAGGATTACAGGCAGATTGTAGCTTCATTGATAACTATGTTTAAAAAGGATGCTTATACTTGGACACACCTTGTTGAGTGTGTATTTGAAGCATTGAAATAAGCTATGTGTACTACACCTATTCTACCTATGCCAAATTTTGCCAAGACCTTCACTATTGAGAGTGTTGTTTGCGATAATAGACTGGGTGTTGTTCTCATCCAAGAAGGATGCACCATTGCATTCACTAGCAAAGCCCTTTCTAACAAGAATTTAGTGCTCTCTACTTTTGAGAAGGAAATGATGGCCATTTTACATGCAGTATAGAAGTGGCAGGCATACCTATTGGGTAATCATTTTTCCATCAAAATTGATCACCAAAGTCTAAAATATTTATTAGAATAATGGGTCTCTAGCCCATCACAATAACAATGGGTCAGGAAACTCATGGGTTATGACTATGAGATAACTTACAAGAAGGGTAAAGATAATATTGTGGTTGATGCTCTGTCTCACATATTTATGGATCAAGCTTCCCTTTTAGCTATTTTCATGCCTATTCTACATTGGTTGGACATTTTAAAACAAGGGTATGTCAATGACTCCTCATTATCTCAAAGCATTCAACAGTTGGCCACTAACCCCTTAGTTGTACCACATTATTCATGAGATGGTACTTCTCTATGATACAAGGGTTGTCTGATGCTTCCCCAAAACACATATCTATTGTAGGTTGTCTTCTATGAACTCCACGCTTCTCCCTCTATAGGGAAATCAGGGTTTCTCAAAACTTACGAGTAGGCACGATGTAACTTATTTTAGAAGGGAATGAAAAAGGCAATTCAATAGATGGTGGTTGGATTTGATACCTGCCAACATAACAAGGGTGAAAAACCACTCATCCTTAGGTTAATTGAACCTTTGCCGAACCCTACCAGGGCTTGGATAGATATTTCTATGGATTTCATTAAGGGGCTACCTAAATTTGGAGGAAAAATGGTGATCTTGGTTGTGGTTGATCACCTCTCCAAATATAGTCATTTTTGTGCCCTCAGCCACCCCTATACGACCTCCATAGTTGCACAAATTTTTTTGAACCAGATTTTCCATCTTCATGGCATTCCTTCATCCATTGTCTTAGATCATGATGTAACTTTCACCAGCCATTTTTGGATAGAAC
The DNA here is from genome assembly GCA_037957365.1 of Torreya grandis. Classification (NCBI taxonomy): domain Eukaryota; kingdom Viridiplantae; phylum Streptophyta; class Pinopsida; order Cupressales; family Taxaceae; genus Torreya; species Torreya grandis. The sequence goes on along the minus strand of JARHVA010000605.1, from coordinate 3,952,880 downwards.
TATTTCGATGGACTAACACTCAGTTGAAGATGAGTTTTGGGTATCATCCATAAACAAATGGCTAGACTGAAATTGTTAACAAATGCTTGGAAACTTTCCTCTGTTGCTTCACCTCAGAACAATAACATTAATGGGAAAAGTGGCTCCCCCTCACCAAATGGTCATACGATACCTCCTACCACACTTCAACAAAAATGACTCCATATGATATAGTCTATGGTTAAGCACCACCAGTGCTCCTTCCATACAACTCCAATAGTTCATCAGTTTAAGTGGTCAACACAATCCTTTGAACTTGAGATTAGATCCTCAATACCCTATGAGAAAATATTCATATGGCACAAAATTGAATGAAATAATAGGCTGATCAGCACCATTATGAGTATACTTTTCAAATAGGAGATATGGTTTTTCTTTGCCTGCAGCCCTAAAAATAGACCTCCCTAAAACTCAAAGGGCATCATAAGCTAGCACCCAAGTTTTATGGGCCTTATAAGGTTCTTCAGAAGATTGGGTCAGTTGCTTATTGTTGACATCAAAGATTGCACCCTTGGTAGGAGGTCGAGCTCTTGCCTTCTCCTCGCAACTATGGAAACTCCCCTCTCACTTGTGGGACTGGCAAAGATGGAGGGGAGAGTCTCTAGATAAAGGCTAACTCCCCTTGATGCATCATGTTCATTCTAGCAAGTGCTAACACATACATATATATAGATATACTAGGGGGTGAAAAGGGAGAAAGATACATGAAAACAAACTACTCTAAAGAGGTGATGCACCAAAATAAGTTGACCTTCTCACATCCACACTTAAAATCAGACAAATACATACATATAGTTCACACTTGGCAGAAGGACCATAGTGCAAGAAACTTGGCAGGGAGGCTTTCATGAAAACACAAAAAATAGAGATTCACCAAGGTGCTGTGAAATGCACACTGTAAGTAACTTCTTTTGTTCTGTACTTCCAAATGTAGCTCTCCTCCTATCAGCTGCAAAAATGGCACCTTGTAGACAATAGATATGCTGGTGTTGAACCTGTGAAAGCATCAAGAGACAATGACTGAACACAAACTAACACTCAAGACATACACAGAAAATATCTATCCAAGATAGAGGTAAAAACTGCGTTTATTGATTCAGGTGGAAATTTTGCCAGGGCTACGCCTTACAAATGTGGAAAGATCATTTCTCAAATGACAAATCTTCAATATATAGGAGAAGAAAGGAGGCCTTTTGGTGCCCCTTTTTTACAAGTGGCTGATTCGCGTCCCCTCATTGGGAAGAGCAGGCTGGTTAAAACATTAATGAGCTGTGCCCTTTGTCTATTTGTAAGGCTGCTTCTTCAAGGTGATTTACATGGTTTGTCCACTCATTAATGTGAAATGGAGAAAACTAGCTGCACTGCTAGCTGTTTGTGTCTCTAATGGTCAATTCATAGGCATTGTTTCACCTGCTGGAGTCACTTCTCAAATTGGCACTTCCCTTTACTACTTGGACTATCTGCTTGTTCCATGCCTGTCATTTTGTCTTTTTCCTTTCTTGTCTCTTCTAGCTCCTTCGACCCTCAGGGGCAAACTTCTAGCGAGTCGCTGCATTATGGGCTCTCATGGTTAGCGCTCTCTCACTTTGAAAACCAACAGCTAATTTATTTATGCTAATTTTGACGCTCACACAACCGTCATTGGTTTGAAAACTAATGACTAATTTGCTTTGTTAATTTTGACGGCCTCCAAGACGTCATCGTCCCTATCAAAACGTCATCGGGTCCTTCACTGGTTTCTCTATGGGCATTCCTTTGTCTTCCTCGGCCTTCTTAGCACTTTCCCGACTTTGCTTAGTGCCCCTTTGTATTTGGGATGAGAGTCCCCCGCAAGGACACCTGCCCTTCAGGGTCCTTCGACGGGTTATTTTGTGTCTCCGAATGTTTCCCGGGTTCTTGCGAGCTTTGTATATTTTTCATGGGCTTTGTATATTTTATGCAGGCTTTTGTCCATGGACATTTTCCTGCAGACAACAAGTCTACAGAAATTATCCCCAGCCCCGGCCTTTGCTTTGTATATGTGGCCCAAATTCCTTTGGACTTTTTATCCAAAGGAATTCCTTCAGGCAAAAAATCTGAAGGAATTCGTGACTTAAACGAATTCAAACTTAAGCAATTTTGAACTTACCCGGTCCTTTTCCTTTGAAGTGCCTGCCCTCCGCTAGGGCATTTGAACTTGAAGACTGCCCTCCGACCAACTGGGCATACCCTTGAACCAAGCCGTTGAACCAAAAATGGTTCAACGGTTCAAGTGGTTCAACCATTGCATGTCAATGAACCTGCCAAGTGAGCCAACTATTTGAACTAGGCCGATGAACCAAGTGTTAAACTAAAGGATTGAACCCTCCGCATTGAACTTGTGTAACTTGAAATTGACTAGTTTTGAAAAGCAATGGAAGAAGGGGACCAAAATTTTGCCTATTGGGCAAAATTGGTCAACGAATTGGTGACTCACAGGGGAAGCATGCCTGTTATGCTTAGAAGCCAGTTGCCTTGAAAATCCATTGGGCACGAAGTCAGATTGTAACTTTTAAAATTAGCAACAGCCCTAATTAATTAAGAACCAATCACGCATATCTATCTCCAAGGAAATGAAAACACACACAAGACTTAAGAAAACTACTACTTGTGTAACAGCACTTAGGGAAAATAAGAAAGAAAACAAGGGAAAATATATACAAATGAAAGGAGACTCAGTGGCAATGCTTCAAATGTATCCCATTAACTAGGATATGCAGTTCTTCACCATCCAACCTGGAGAGTTGGAATGCATTATGCTGCTTGCACTGAGTGATTATGTATGGGCCACTCCATAGGGCATCGAATTTTGCATGCTTTCCAGGCTTAGCTCGGTCTTCATCCCATTTCAAGATAATATCTCCTTCAAAGAAATATTTTAAGAAAGATTTCTTATCGAAGTGTCTCTTCACTTGTTATTGATGATTGGTCATAGAAGCCATAGCACGGTCCCTTGTCTCTTGGAGCTCCATCAGTGCGCACAACCTGACCTCCATGCTACTTCCCTCTTCCAATTGTAGCTGGCGAGCGAGGTCCAATGCTGGCAATTCAAGTGAGATGGGAAGCCTAGCTTCCCTTCCATATACAAGTGTATATGGAGAATTTTTGATTGCTCTCTTTGGAGTGATTCGATTGGCTCACAGAGCTGTCTTCAACTTGGCACACCAAGTCTTTTGATTTTCTTCCATGGTCCTCTTTATGATCCTGATCAAATTTTTGTTGGTGGACTCAACCAGCCCATTCCCCTGTGGGTAATAATTGGATGAAGTGCTGAGATATATACCATACCTTAGCACCACTCACTCATTTTGGTTCCCAAAAAAGCCAAGGCATTATCTGAGATTATAGTCGCTAGGACCCCGAACCTTGTTACTAGGTCCTCATAGAACTCTAGGACCGCACTTTCATTTGCTTCTTTTAGAGCAATAGCCTCCACCCACCTTGTGAAACAATCCATAGTAGTCAAGACCCACTTGTGTCCAGCACTGGAGAGAGGATTGATCATCCCTATGAAGTCCAGGCCCCACTGCATGAATGGTTGTTCCACCTGAATAGGCTGTAGAGGCATGGCAGCCAATCATTATTTCCCATCAAAAAGTGCACACTTCTGGCACTTTCTTACCCAGGTGTGGGTGTTCCTGAAAAGAGTAGGCCAAAAATAGCTAGCTCTCATTATCCTTGTTGTAGTAGCTCTAGGAGCGAAATGATCGCCTATTGGCCCATCGTGGAACTTAGACAGTACCTTATCAGCTTGGTTTGGGTCAATGCATCTTAGAAGGACCCCAGAGAGATCATTCCTAAACAATACTTCATCAACCAGGACATAAGGGAGAGACTGCAACCTAAAGTACCTTCTTTTGGTCTTATTAAGACCCTATGGGCACTCACCAGTGAGAAGGAAATGCCTCAAGTCTGATGTCCAATCCTTTATGATAGCTGGTTCTTCTGCAATAGCTGCATCATGAATTAGTAAGTTGTCTTCCCCTTTTTGCTTGAAGTTTGTAGCAAGGTGTTCGTACAAGCCTCTTCCCCTCACCAGCTTGGTGATCTTGATGTCTACGTCGTACTCTATCACTTTGGTGATCCATCCTGCTCTCTTCTCATTTAGGTCTCGATTGGTCAAGAAATCCTTGATGCCAGGATGTGGGACCATGAGGTGAATCTTGCTGTTAAACAACATATGCCTAAACTTCTTCAGGCTCTGTACTACTGCCAGGACTTGCTTCTCTACATATGTATATCTAACTTTGAAATCCTCTAGCCCTTGGCTAAAAAAAGTAAGTGGTTGCTTGAGGTCATCACCATTTGCTTGGGTAAGCATGGCAAAAATCACCTCATCATTACTAAAAGAGTAGAGGTTGAAATCTTTGTTGAAGTCAGGGCTAATCAAAGTAGGAGCCCGAGTTATGGCCTACTTGATGGCCTCAAAGCTGTCTTTCCTTAGTGTTGTCCACTTGAACTCTTCACCCTTCCTTAGCATAGGGGTTAGTGGCTTGACAATCTCTACAAAATTCGAAATGAATCTCTAAATAAAATGTATCCTACCACAAAAAATCTGTAGGCCTTTCTTTTGTTTAGGTAGGGACATCTTCAGGATAAAACAAACTCTCTCGAGGTCAATGGATAAGCCCTCCTTGGACACAATGTGGCCAAGGAGTTTCCCTTCATGAACAGCAAACACACATTTCTTTGGATTAAGAGAGATGTCAAATTCCCTACACCTTTCAAAATTTTGCCTGAGGTGTTGCATGTTTTGGCTCGCTTCCTTGGAGAACACCATCACATCATCAAGGTATACTAGCATATTGTTGTTTATCAAGCCTCCAAAAGCCATGTCCATGGATCGCTGAAAGGTAGCACCAGCATTAGCAGCCCGAATGGCATCTTCTTGTAGGCGAACATTCCCCATTTAGTAGTGAAGGTTGTATTGTGCTGGTCACAGCCTTGCACTAGAATCTAATTATACCCTAAATATCCATCCAGGAGGGAGAAATGCTCGCTGCCTGTTACCTTCTAAAGGATTTGCTCCATGCTCAGGAGGGGATAATGATATTTTAAAGAGACTTTATTAAGGTCCCTGAAATTGACACATAGCCTAATCTCCCCATTCTTCTTTCTAATAGGAACAAGATTGGCCAACTAGGAGGAATGTTTATTGGAAATATAATTCCAAACTCAATTAATTTGGCCAGTTCCCTCTGCATGAGAGGCTCAATTGTTGGATTGACAAGCCTCTGCTTCTGCATGACTGGCCTAGCGCCCTCTTCTAATTCAATGGTGTGCTGGGCGAGTCTTGGGTTGAAGCCTTTCAAATCATTGTAATTCCATACAAAAACATTGGCAAACTCCTAACACAATGAAATGAAAGCTTGCTTTTCTTGAACCGTGCAGATTTTTCCAAGTGCAAGCAGCTTGTCTTTGAAGATCTCAACCCTGTCGTAATTCTCCTCCTTAGTTATGATGCATACCTTGTCTTTTCTCAATTGCTCATCTCCATTGAATATGTTCTCAAGAGTGACCAAACCTTTAGGAAGCTTATTGTTCTTCAATTGAACAATCTGGTCACCATATTGTTTCTACAACTTTGCCTAGTTCTGTGTTGTGAACTCAGCTTCGTCCTTCAAGAAGAAAGCTATTTGCTGGTCATTTTTGAAAACATGCCAATTTGCAATGTTGTCAGGGACAGAGGGTCGAACTACTACCTTTAAGTGGTGTGAACCACAATTTTGACTTATTTCCCTTGAAATATCAAACTGAGCACCAATTGCTGCTAGCCTATCCACTTGTTTGTTCTGCTCTCTGGGAATGGAGGCGATATTGAAAGCGAGGAAATCTTCCACCAAGTCCCAGACCCTATGCTTGTAGGATTTTAGCAAGAAATTCTTGGTCAGATTCTGGCCTTTCACTTGATTTACAATCAGCTTGTTGTCTCCCAAAACTTGCAACTCCTTGATCCCTCTTTTTCTTGCCCATTCCAGACCATGGATAAGGGACTCGTATTCTGCAACATTGCTTGTGCAAGAGAATTGGAAATGGAAAGCTAAAAAGTACCTATCCTTTGAAGGGGAAACTAACATCACCCCACCACCAGCTCCCAGCCTACTTCTGGAACCATCAAAATATAGCTTCCATAGGCCTAGGTCCTCTTGGCTTGCCTTCATTATATTTGGTATGAAGCCACCCTCTTCGTGCATGCAGTAGACTCCAAGGTCTGCCTCCTCTATGACCTTGTAAGGATCATGTTCGAAGTTATCATTTCCCCACTCATCCAAGAGTAAGTCTGTGACTCCTTCAAGAGTAGAGGATGGAGATTGGTCTGTCTGGGACTCTTTTGGGTCGATAATGGTGTAACTGACATTCGCTGCATTGTTAGGGTGTGGAGCTAAAAGCTACACCTTAAGGCAAACAGGAGGGTTTCTAGCATTTGCAGTCACCGGCTTCGGCAGGCCAAAACCGGCATCGGTCAGGGGACGCAAAAGTGAAACCGGCATCGACAGAGATCGGGCGGCATCGGTCACCTCCAGGAGGGCAGGGACCGACGTCGGTTACCTGTAGCGGTCTAAACTCCTGCTAACGAACAGTGAGTTAAGTGAACGCGGAGTTTGCATGTTAAGGACTTGTTCAAAGTCTTGAGCCGCAAGTCTAATCAGTGTATGCATGAGATCTATATAATAGACTCATGGGCTGTATTGTTAAGTGGAGAATTTGGAGAAGAGCCATGTAGAGCTTGGAGAGTTCTTCCCATGGTGGAATCAAGTAGGATTCCCCATGTGTGTTTAAGTAAGATCAGGTTTGATATGCAGGGATGTGTGTATGCGAGGGTCAGAACAGGATCGACGGGGAAGCAAGATCAAGGTGATAGCAATACATCAAGGGCATGATCATGGTGAGATCTACTTGGAGTACGGTTGTGTACTCGATTGTACAGATGTGCAATGAGGTGAACAACAACTTGTGTTAGCTGTGTGTTGTGACCTATGAGAGAAGATTACTCTGGAGGGAAGTTTACTGTAAGCCCACGAAGTGGAAGAAAGAGTGCCACCTCTTTGTTGTAGATTCCTTTGTAATGAGTTGAATATAATTGTATATTGCCTCTCATGTTCTGTGTGTTTTCTCATTGATAGTTATTTGTTCTTCTGGATTCTGCATGTTTAGTTGCTTATACATTAGTAATCATGTGTGTTTTTAAATCTGACAAGTTGTGTCAGAGCTTTGGCGTGTTTCGGTCCTATCACCTTGGGCGAATATGGTTCTAGATGGTCTTTGTAGAGTGGCTCAGATTTGATCTTTACCTTGGTCCCATACTTGGTTCTAAAAACCAGATATGACCAATTCGCTGCTAGATAGCCACCTATCTTTGATGTGAAGTCCCTGGACAAGCAAATTGTGAAATAAGGAGGAACATCTGCTACTACTATATCATGGGGAATTGAGAAGGTTGGGCAAGAATGCAATGTCAAGCTTAAACCCTTCAAAATTCCAACTATTTTTGCAGGTGTCCCATCTAGCTGCAAGACTCCCTTATTCATCTCTTCATATTTCAGTCCCATCTTGTCAACTATGCACTTGGGCATTACAGAGGTACTAGCCCCGCTATCAATTATGCAATTGTGTACCAAGAAATCCCCTATAACCAAGGACACATAGAAAGGGGGAATTTTCTCTTCCTTCTTTACTTAACCTAAAGTGGAAGGTTGTCCATTCATCATTAAGACATTATCGATCCTTGCTGAGATAGCTTGTCGATCCAGCTCATGCAATTCCTTCTGTAGTATATCCTTCTGTCCTGGTAGAGAAAATGAATCCCATAAAGAGATGTTCATATGTAACTTCTTCATCTGGTCCACTATATTGACTTAGGAACTGCCTCCCTTCAAGCTTTCTTTGGGGCTAATTCTAACTTGAGCTGTAGGCTGAGGGACTGAAGGTACAAATGGTTGTTTGAAGTTTGGGGCCTTTTGATTTGAGTGTAATGGAGAAGGTGTTGCTGCCACTTGGGTGGTATCCTGGGCTTCTCCCATTGCTCTTCTCTTGAATCTTGTGTTGGCTGAAACACAGTCAACCTAATTGTCTGCATTGCCCACATAATTGATTGCACGAAACTCACCTTCCAGATGGTTCATAAGAGTAGAGTCAGGCTGGCTCTGACTGCCACTTGTGTTGGGTTGCATAGGAGGCTCAAAGACTTAGGTTTGAGTGGCTACCTGATTGTTTGCATTTTGGAAATAGCTCATCATCTCATTTGTATAAATAGCCTGTTCCTGACCATATCCCATGGTCAAACAACATGGTTGTTCCTGTACTAAATTTTTTGAATAGGCATCATGACTTTAGATGATGAAGGGGGGCCTGAGTTGTAGCCTTGAAATGGCTTGGTCTGAGTGAGATGACCCTATCCTTGATTATAGTTTTGGAAAGGGGGTATAGGGGATTGACCATAATGTTGGTATCCTTGATTTGATCTATTGCTTTGAGCTTGCTGCCTTTTAAGAGCTACAAGTTCATTTGACATGCTCTGCAATAGACTCTTAACCTCATGAAGCTCATTGGATGGAACAATAGTTGGTTTCTCTATGCTAGGTAAAGGAGCAATTATGGGAGCAATGGTCTGAATTAGAGGTAGCATTTCTGGGAAAAGTGGCATGGGAGGTCTAGGGGTTATTTTCCCAGCCTGTACTAAGCAATTTTCAGCTGTTATGGCTATGTCATAAGTAGTAGGCAGTATATGCCCTCCCATGGATTGTATCATTTCAGCAATATCACTATTTAATGATCTTAAATAATACAGGAAAGCATAGCTGGGAGTTGGTCTTACCAGGATGGGGATTCTATCCCAAGTCTTTTGAAATTGTGTGTTATAATCTTCCATATACTCGTGTGGAGCTTGCTTTATGGTCGTCAGCTGCTCAGCAAGTGAGAAGCCGTCACTTTTTTCCCTAAAACAGTCTGTTAACTGAGCACCCAATTCATTCCAAGAATGGATTGAATTTACAAGCAAGGTCCCATACCAGTCAAGAGCCTTGCCTTTGAGAGACAATGCTAGCAATCTGATGGCAATATTTTCCTCTGTGATATTGTGAATATTGTAGAGGTTAGCAATATTCCTAATGTGCTCAATGACTGTAATGGGTCCCTCTCCTTTGAAAGAAGGCACATTTTTTAGGGTTGTTCCAGGGATTTGATCATAACGTGGGGGTTCAAGGGGCTCTGACCACAAAAAGCTGCAAAGGGCAAAGCCATGGCTGGGATGGGATGTAACTACCGCTGTGCTGCATATGCGTCTCTTACAATAGGTCTAGGAGGGTGGCTTGTTGAATAAGGATGGGTCCTCTCAAACCTTAGTCTTTTTTCAGAGTTTAAAGGCAACTCAACTAAATCGAAAGGAACCCCTTTAGAAGAAGACCTTGTGGTGACTTTAGGCATAGAAAGTTAAGAAATTGGTCTTGATTTGAAAATTGAGCTCTTACCAGTGGAGTCGCCAAATGCTGGAAATATTTGATTTGATATAACAGGACCAACATCAATCCTAAAATCTTACTGAGTTGTAAAAATTGTGTCCCATCGGGCGTGCCAAAACTGTTGACGTCGAAGATTGCACCCTTGGCAGGAGGCTGAGCTCCTGCCTTCTCCTCGTAACTATGGAAACTCCCCTCTCACCTATGGGATTGGTGAAGCTGGAGGGGAGAGTATCTAGATAAAGGCTAGCTCCCTTTGATGCATCATATTCATTCCAGCAAGTGCTAACACATACATATATATAGATATACTTGGGGGGGTGAAAAGGGAGAAAGATACAGGAAAACAAACTACTCTAAAGAGGTGATGCACCAAAATAAGTTGACATTCTCACATCCACACTTAAAATCAGACAAATACATACATACACTTCACACTTGGCAGAAGGACCAGACTACAAGAAACTTGGCAGGGAGGCTTTCATGAAAACACAAAAAATAGAGATTCACCAAGGTGTTGTGACATGCACACTGTAAGTAACTTCTTTTGTTGTGCACTTCCAAATGTAGCTCTCCTCCTGTCAGCTATAGAAATGGTGCCTTGTAGACAACAAATATGTTGGTGTTGAACCTGTGAAAGCATCAAGAGACAATGATTGAACACAAACTAACACTCAAGACATACATAGAAAATATCTATCCAAGATAGAGGTAAAAACTGCGTTTATTGATTCAGGTGGAAATTTTGCCAGGGCTACACCTTACAAATGTGCAAAGATCATTTCTCAAATGACAAGTCTTTAATATATAGGAGAAGAAAGGAGGCCTTTTGGCACCCCTTTTTTACAAGTGGCTGATTTGTGTCCCCTCATTGGGAAGAGCAGGCTAGTCAAAATATTAATGCGTTGCGCCCTTTGTCTGTTTGTAAGGCCACTTCTTCAAGGTGATTTACACGATTTGTCCACTCATTAATGTGAAATGGAGAAAATAGGTTGCATTGTTAGCTGTTTGCGTCTCTAATGGTCAATTCATAGGCACTATTTCACCTGCTGGAGTCACTTCTCGAATTGGCACTTCCCTTCGCCACTTGGACTATCTGCTTGCTCTATGCTTGTCATTTTGTCTTTTTCCTTTCTTGTCTCTTCTGGCTCCTTCAGCCCTCAAGGGTGAACTTCTGGTGGGTCGCTGCATTTTGGGCTCTCATGGTTAGCACTCTCTCACTTTGAAAACCAACGGCTAATTTGTTTGCGCTAATTTTGATGCTCACACGGCCGTCATTGGTTTGAAAACCAATGACTAATTTTCTTTGTTAATTTTGATGGCCTCCAAGACATCATCGTCCCTGTCAAAATGTCATCGGATCCTTTGCTGGTTTCTCTGTGGGCACTCCTTTGTCTTCCTCGACCTTCTTAGCACTTTCCTGACTTTGCTTAGTGCCCCTTTGTATTTGGGCCGAGAGTCCCCCGCAAGGGCACCTGCCCTTTGGGGTCCTTCGATGGGTCATTTTGTGTCTCCGGATGTTTCCCGGGTTCTCACGAGCTTTGTATATTTTTCGTGGGCTTTTATCCACAAAAATCTTCCTGTGGACAAAAAGTCCACAGAAATTCTCCTCGGCCCCGGCTTTTGCTTTGTATATGCGGCCCGAATTCCTTCAGACTTTTTGTCTGAAGGAATTCCTTTGGACAAAAAGTCTGAAGGAATTCGGGACTTAAAAAATTCAAACTTAAATAATTTTGAACTTACCCGGTCCTTTTCCTTTGAAGTGCCTACCCTCCGCTAGGGCATTTGAACTTGAAGATTGCCCTCCGACCAACTGGGCATACCCTTGAACCAAGCCATTGAACCAAAAATGGTTCAACGGTTCAAGTGGTTCAACCATTGCGCACCAATGAACCTACCAAGTGAGCCGACTGTTTGAACTAGGTCGATGAACCAAGTGTTGAACCAAAGGATTGAACCATCCACATTAAACTTGTGCAACCTGAAATTGACTAGTTTTGAAAAGCAAGGGAAGAAGGGGACCAAAAATTTTCCTATTGGGCAAAATTGGTCAACACTTATAATTTGGATCTCCCACCTTCTTCCTGAATTTACCTCATATTTCTTATTTCTTATCTGAAGAAAGTTCTTGGCACAAACACTAGAGTGTAGACTATTTTACCTAAACTTGTTAATGAAGGATCCATTCTTCTTGAGCTAAAGGCAATCTTGGATAGGCGCACACACCAACTTTGCTCCAATTCTATCATCTAGGTTTTAATTTAGTGGCACATAATGCAACTAGAGGATGCAATATGGGAACCACTATTTTAGATTCAACACCAATTCCCACATCTGAAGCTTTGAGGACAAAGCTTTTTCTAAGAGGGAGGGGATGTTATGAACCTGTGATATCTCTTCTCTTTACTTTATTAGTTTAGTAGTTTCTATGGATACATATGCTTTGTAAGTCATTCCATGAGCATTTTGTTTTAACCCACATTTATGGGAAGTAGTAGTTGCTTAGATTAGAATTCATATATAAGTAAGTGTTGAGGCCATTAAAGGCATCCACAAATTATTTGTATTGAGCTTGCTCTAAGGACGTTGACCCCTCGAAGTAGTTTACGGTTAATATAATATATTCAATGCTTCCATTCATTTTGTAATTTTATTATTTTATGCATTTTTATTGAATTATTGCAGGAGGATCCTCTCAATGGCTTGGTGCGTGACCATTATGCTAATTTATGCCTCATGTTCGAGCACTGTCAGCAACATTAGATTTCCTTACACTTGAAAAATTGCATCTTTGCCACACCTTTTGGGATTTATTAGGGCACATCATTTGCCAAGATGGACTTCTTATGGATATGGCCAAGATTATAATTATTATTCAACTCTCACCTCCAACCACTCAGTACGAGGTCCACACCTTCTTTGGTCACACAAGTTATTATCATAAGTTTATTTATAGTTATGCGAACATACAATCTCCATTATAAGATTTGATCAAAAAAATGGCCTCTTCCTCTGAACTGAATGACATTATTAGGCATTTGAGACGTTGAAGGAGAAATTGGTAATTACACCCATAGACTAGATGACACCATTTCATGTACATGTTAACTCTTTCAGCATAGTAGTGGGCACTATCCTTGCACAAGCTAGTGAAGGGAGTCTGACCATCCCATATATTTCGCTAGTTACAAGCTAACACTGATGGAGAGGAATTAATCTACTATAGAATGGGAAGCCTTATCCATGGTGCACACACTCCAAAAGTTTTTTTATTACTTGCTATCCACTCCATTCACCTTCTTTATGAATCATGAAGTGCTCATGTATCTTGTGAGTAAACCAGTGTTACATGGGAAAATCTATTGGTGGATTGTTCTCTTCCAAGATTTCTAATTCTCCATGGTCATAAAACTTAACAAAGCAAATTTTGGTCCCAACCACATCTCACATGTTGATTCTAGTGAACTAGCACATACGATAGAGGATGATTTACCCTATGCACAACTTTTTCAATTTAAGTGCATGTTTGAATAATTGAAGGGAATAGCTATTTTTATTACAACAAGTTTCACACTATATCATCTTAGCACCCAATAAAAAATAACTGGATGTATGTGCAACACCTTTCCATCTTATTGGCAGAGACCTATACAAAATTGGGAGGGATGAGGTGTTACGAAGGTGTGTAATGCAACATGAACTCATGGAAGTCCTTCAAGAAGTCCATGAGGGTATCACTGGAGGACATTATATTGGTGATGTAATGGAAAGAAAGGTGCTCCTAGCTTGTTTATGGTGGTCTGCCTTAGTCCAAGATGTCAAAGCTTATACATGCCAATGTGATATATATCAGTGAATAGGAAAACCAAACTACAAGGATGTTATGCCTCTTCATCCAATCCTTGCTCGTGAACCTTTCGAAAAATGGGATATTGATTTTGTTGGGACCATTATCTCTGCTATAAGATGAACCTGTGCATGCTACATCATTACTGCCACTAATTGATGAGTCCACACTATGACTCATTATAACCATAATATATCATCCTTCACAACCATTAAAATGCCATTTAGGTTGAGCATTGCATGTATTATTAGGGCTTATAACTAGTCTAAGGTAGAATATGAATGTTTTTATCTCTTTAAGCTTATGCAAGTCTAAGTTAGCATTATTTACATAATGTTCTAACTGTTTGCATGTTTAGTCCTCCATCTTTGATATGTATAGGTATTATAGCATCCAAAGAAGAGTCTTTATATGATTATATGAAGACAAAGAAGGACCTTAGTCATAAACATATCATTATATCAAATCTCCAAACTTTGTCAGGCATTCTACAGACCTCAGCAAGTAGCTACAAATTTTGACAATCAAGCTACTGATTTTGACAATCAAGTTACATAATTCCATAGCACATTATAGACTCATCTAAAACATGTTTCCAAGGCATTCTAAATGTTCCTTCAGCTATTCCATGATGATCCAAACTCCTCCAACTGTCTTTAGATACTTTCTATTTTTTCATATATATATATATAGACTTCTCTCTATATGTAGCTTTCTATTTATATAAGCTATTAGATATAGGTTGTAACTTTGGACAAGATGATATGAATACATTGTATCTGAGATTTGGTAACCAAATATGGTTGGAAGAAGTAGTTACAAATACCATAAGGATCTCCCCAACTGCATGTGGATCTTATTATAATGATCCTCGTTATTTTGGCCATATAAACCAATCTTCATGAATATTCTCTTGTTTAGCTAGTTAAGTTGTTACCTAGTAGTTTGGGTTAGTTAGTTTCTTTTGTATCTAATAAAATGTAGATCCCTACTTGATCTACAGAGTGTGGAACATTATAATAATTGACATTTTTGAATACAATAAGATTTTGTGGCAAAGAATACTCTTTCATTTCTGTGTGTTAGTCAATATTACTTTCTAAGGACTGAATTGTTTTGACCCTGAATTCAAGGGTGAAAAAGGCCCCACTCCCCAAGGAGACAGGACAAGTGTACTTTTGGTATTTATAATTTGAATTAATATAAATACTTTGTTTTATTGGATTGATAACTTCTAGGTCAAATAGATTATTAATGTGTGAGTGTGCTTTAAGATTCAAATGAATATTTATCATTTCCTTAATTATAGTAATATTAATTATGTAACTTAGCTCAAGTGCAGATTTGATATTCAATTTTAGTGTGTTTACTTTTCAATGGTATTGTGTGATTTATTTCAAACATTTCATTCAGTTTGGTGTGTTTACTTTTTGAGTAAGTGTGTTTCTTTCAGCACTTAGTTAAAACTTTAGGAAGTAGAAACTTAAAATAGATCAACTCCAAAACCCCCCCAATCATCACTGTTAGTTGAACCCAATAAATACCTTGCTAAAAATAGCCTTGGATACTAGCCCTAGTAAGTAATGACACCAACACAAATTGGTTAAATGAAAGGATGACAATGACTCCCATCACGAACTACCTTACATCATGGGCTAAAGCAGTGCCCACACATGATTATACTACTATAATAGCCACCAGGTTCCTTTGGGAAAATATCATCACTAGACCCTTTAAGTTTAACAAGTGATTATGACACTCACTTCTTCAATGAGACATTATGCATCCTCTTAGCCAAGTTCATGATTGCACACCATAAGATAACTCTATACCACCCTCAAGTTAATAGTAATGCTAAAGCTTTTAATAAGATTCAAGGCCATACATTGACAAAGATTTGCAATATCAATCTCACTAAGTGAGACGATCAAGTTTTTGTAGTCTTATGAGCATATCGAACCACATACAAATGAATGAACAAGAGTACTCCTTTTTGTCTTGTCTTTGGTGCTGAATTAGTTCTACTAGTGGAGTTCATTATTTCTTCTTTACGTATTACACATGTTGGCCGATTAGATGATGAAGAATCTCTAAAAGTGTGCCTTTATTCTTTATTATAGTTAGATGAAGCATGCTTTCTTGTACATTGGATTTAAGGAGTTGAAAAATAGAATTAGAAAACACGGCATGATAGACATCTAAAAAATAAAACTTTTTCTCCCAATATGCACGTCTTAGTCTATGACTCCAGTTTTGCGCACCACTCCAGTACACTTCATGTACATTGGGATGGTCCATTCCTCATTCATAACATTCATCCCACAAGTGCATGCAAGTTAAGTTAGTTAGATGGCTAATTTCTTCTAGGTCATTTTAATGGTAGTTGGCTTCAACCCTATCATTCCATGTCACATTTCAAATTTTGTCAATAAGGCGTGTGCCACTAGATTAATTTAATCTTTTTGTTTTGTTCTCCAATAAAGTGATGCATTGTTTGTTAACCTTTTGTTTAGGATTATTTCATCTCATGGTTATCTTTTGTTTTCATTTTGGTCATGCTCATGGAGGACCATGGCAATATTTTAGTGTGGGGTAAGTTTCAAGAAGAATGAAGTAAAGCTAAGGTGCATAAAGTAAATTTTGGAAGTAATCGCACAAAGAAGAGGCATGCAGGAGAAAAACAACACACATGATGGGTGCACAAGTGAAAACACATAAAGGTAACAAGGCATGCAGGAGGCTACACATGACTAGAAGCATGGAAAAAGGATGGCAAAGGAAAATTTGCTATGAATGGATCAGGAGGGAAAAATTAGTTCCCACCTTTGAGAATGGAAATTTAAATCTTTTTATAGATGGCATGCACTAAGACAAAATCATGAGGATGGGACAGGGGTATCAAATTGACAAAATGTTAAGCATAATGTCAAGCGTGCCAAATGAACATCATGGCATACTATTTTAGAAAATTAATGAGTGAAGTGATGGATGAAGGCATGGGAGAGTAAATGTATGCAAGTCCTCAAGAGTAGAAAGTTAGAAGGTCCTCATTTTAACACTTTACTATTGAAAATTTTCAAATTTATAGAGATTGATTGAAGCATTTTTAAGCCACCAAAAGGAGCGATCATTAAAATTTAGTGAAAAATTTGAAGCTAAGAAGTGAGGCAATGATTGTGAATGGAGAAAAGAGTGAAATTGTGATTGTAGGAACGTTGTTGAGAGAGTTTTAGGTATTGGCATCCACCATAAGAGGATGCTAAAGTAAGAAGGTTGAGGAAGTTCAAACTAAGAACCATGTATTCATTTGGGAGAGTCAGAGGACTGTGCCTTGACCTTCAGGATCTTCAAAGGGTGATGCAACCAAAGTAGAAGGCCTAAAGAAGAGAACTTTACCAATCATTCATGAAGAGGAAGAGTATGAGGGGGCAGGAGGACATCCTATTTTGATCCGAGAGGAAGCCCCTAGTGAGTCCAATACACAAGTAGAAAATGTGGCACAACAAGCAACAAAGACTTATATAAGAAAGGAACTAGTGATGGTGCATGAGGGGGAAAAGTCTATAACACCACCTCTACCATCTATTTTTATTGAAGAAATGCAATACCCTGAGTCAGTCTCACACAGTGAAAATTGGGAGTCCAAGGTGTCCTCTTATCAAGTGCTTAACTACAACCATCGTTAGCCTAAAAATGAGGGAGACTTACAAAGTGATTATATATTTGAGTGCCAAAACACAAGAAACAAGGTCACCTATGACCTCAAGGTATTAAATCGTTTGAACAACACCAAGGTGTTCCAACTTTTTCACTTGCCTTGTTCTAAGAAGCCTGTGGAAGTAGTGAGTTTTTTGGTCTCATGCATCCATGAGGACTATTTGTACTTTTTAGGGTGAATGATGTGAATAACTGCCCAATGGGTTAACAAAGTAACATGGTTACAATGTTTGGGCATTGATTTCAATGTGGATCTGGAGGACCATGAGGTACTTGAGAAGGCAATGGTGGCACTAAAGCATAAAAAGGAGGGCCATGTAATTTAAATTTATAGCCTCTAGGATCCTACCATTTGGGTATAATTGTGCTTGTAAATGACCAAGCTTGGGGGTAGGGACACATGGAAAGAGGTTGACATGGTGTACCTCTATGTGGCAAGCCAAATGGCCTAGGGCAAAATTACAATTATGTCATGTATTTTACTGAGAATATTGTGGAGGATGTTGAGAAGGCCATCATCTTACAAACCATAAATTTCCTTGGGCCATGATTCTTATTTTTCTAGTGTTTGATGAGATTGGCATTCTAGAATACATTGATAAAGAGCTCAAGTGGGTGTACCCACCAAAAAATAATTCCCTTTTAGAATGGTTCCAATAGTTCACCTATTCAGGCACCATCTCCCCTTTCCACAAGAAAAAAATGAAAGGATGGTTTGAAGAGATGAAGGAAGCATTTGGAAATGAATGGTACATCCTAAAAATTTACTAGTGCAGATGGGAACTCAATCTCGATTTGTTGTGATGCAACATTATTCACTCACGTGCATCTAGATGGAGCCCACATATAACTTATCCAAGTGGCTAAAGTTGCCATATGATTTTACTTTTAAGTACTTAACAAATGATGCGAATTGAATTTTTGAAGCATGTAAGGTGCACAGTGACATTGATAAAATTGACAATGAAACTCATACTCTTCGATAATTGCATATTTACCCTGAAAATAAGGCATACATAAAGAAGAACAAAACATAGATTACTGATATCAACATATACCAGATTCTCATCAAGGGTCACATTAATGTGTTATATTATATGCTCAAGCCTAATAAGAAAGCTTCAAGAAGCTAGGAGGCCCCTAGAGAAACCCTTCCTCTCCCACCATAAATAATAATGCAAAGAAGGCAACACAAACAAGAGAAGAGGCCAAGGCCTGATGCCACTAAAAGCATGCAAGAGGAAAAACCTAAACATCAAAGTATAACCCCATCACCTCCTAAAGACCAAGGCATGCCTACAAGATAGGAATAAGAGGGCCTTAATACTGCCCAACAAACTATTATTCCTTTAGGATAGGAGGATTTTACACTAAGTGTTGGGGTATCAAAATAAAGGATGATGACTCCTAAGCCATCACCTAAAAAAGAACCTAAGGAATCCACCCTCGAGCTAAAGGAATAAACCCTATAGAAACAACAAGAGTCTACCCCTGATGACATGCAAATAAACATTAGAAGTCCTAATGGTGAAGAGGGGGCAGACAAAGGCATAACTCTAGGTGCTAGTGACTAGGATGCTAACCTGAGTAACCAATTAATTGATATGTACGTTGATATCCTTGAGCATGATCTAAATAAGGGAAAGGGACATGTTGAGGAATTAGATTAACAATAAGGTAATAAGGGTAATACCCTCTTCAATCATGGCTATCTCCAGCATAATGTTCCTAAAGAATTATTTATGTGAGTATTTCCCCAAGGAGGACTCTTCCAAGCAGATTCGATGTGAGATCTCTTTTCATATGAATGTTTTTAATGAGGAACACCATTTTGAGCTTTCGTTAGCTAGCATAGATTTAATGCCAGAGGGGGTGGATCTTCTTGAAGCATTTTAGGTGGATCCCTGACAATGTTCACTAGCCCATAGAAGTATGACCCTCATTAAGTTGGCTCTCATGATCATAAGGGTAAATGATCTATAGGGATATGACATTGGTCAGCTTCAACAAAATCACTACTAGGTCATCACTTTGTACCAACATGAATTCACTAAAAGAATAAGGCTTGACTAGGAAATAGATGAGCTCAAGCGCCAATAGGAAGCAATAATGACGTCTCAAGTGAAGACTCTAAAACTGTACAAGTTAATTTTGCAATGAGAGTCAATACTTGCCAATGGGATGCCCCTTACATGAGAACCTATTGATAAGATGGAGACCCTGGTGAATATTTAGTTACAAAAATGTAAAGACCAAGTGAACCCCCAGTGCGAGTGGACTTGGGCTACAGAGTAGTTTTTAGAATTCATAGAAGTATGTAAGAGCTTTTTGCCCCAAGTAGGTGCCATAGTTCCCATAGTTGATGGG
Source organism: Torreya grandis (assembly GCA_037957365.1). Classification (NCBI taxonomy): domain Eukaryota; kingdom Viridiplantae; phylum Streptophyta; class Pinopsida; order Cupressales; family Taxaceae; genus Torreya; species Torreya grandis. The sequence goes on along the minus strand of JARHVA010000605.1, from coordinate 3,933,437 downwards.
GTTTTGGTCAAGTTGAAGCGAGCCACTAAATTTTAAAAGCTAGGCTTTAGTCAAAATAACACTAGCACCAATAACTGGTTGAGAATGCACTAACAATAAAGGATAGAGTGCAACGTGCTAAAGCATTCTAGGATGTGGAGGCACTAAAAAAAAAGATTAAAAATCATTACCAAAAGCTTAATACCATTTTTTTGGCACTTCAAGAATAATTTTTGACATAGGTAGGATCACTTGAGGATGTCTATGAGGATACCACTGCATCACTTGAGTTTTTGACAACTTAAGTGGGTGACATTTTGGAGCAACCCAAGGAGACAAAATGAATAAAGGGTGAAGTTGAAGAAATTTACCTCTAAGCTACAAACTACCTTAAACTATTGGGAGCAATTCAAGCACTACATCGAGAAAACATGACCTAAATTTTTGGTTTCTAAGGGACTTGAGGATGGCACATAGTTCAGCATGAACTATTAACTTAGTGTGGGGTGATGTTGGACCCTAAATTTAGTATCAATTTATTCTAAGTGTTTTTTGGAAGATGTTGTAGGAGAAATGGGCATGAAAGTAAGCCAAGTTGTATAAGGGCTTGGTGTAGAAAAAGCAAGTCATGAAGAATAAGGGTGTAAAAAACATGAAGGAACCAAGGACTCAAGACTCAAGCAATTGGCATATGATTTGGACAAGGGTGGGGAAGGCAGAAACAATTAGGAAATGGTTCACAGTGCATCGAAGGAGAATAGTCAAGAGTGAATCTAGCACTGACCTGTGAGAATATAGGAACATGACATTGAATATCTAGAATAGAGCAAGTATATAGGGGTAGTTAGGTCTGAATCAACAAGAATTCATTATAATAACTTCCCATGACTCATTGTTTTTAATGGTCATTGGAAAGTCATCATTATTGATATTAATACTATAACAAAATGTTTGGGGTAGAACTATGTATAAATACCCCCTAGTTTTACTTAGAAGAGTTGTTGATGTTGGTTATTGTTATTACAATGGCAATATTATATATGTAATCTTGAGCTTGTTCATGTCCCTGATGTACATGGACTTGTGCATGGTGATCATTGATATATAACAGATGGAATAATTGTGTTGTTGAAATACCACTTGTAAACTTGTTATGGAATTGATGGCACTAATGCTCTTTTTTTTATTTGTGTCTATCTCTTTTCTTATGATAAATAATTTAAGTATGGAATGCGAGGATTGTTATGATTAGCTTTATTATGATAACTTAGTTAGAACTAAGTTCCCATTCAAGCACCTTGGTATAGAGAGTCTAATGTATATACCATCGTGCAATAGAATTGACAAGAACCGGTCTTAAGTTGCACACTTCAAGTGAGTACATGAGAACATTCCTTGCATGATAAACAAATGCTCTTACTAGTTGGACTTCTTATCCTCTTTGCACATGTGCCTATGAAAAGTCATGTTAAACTAAAGGAAAATAGACCAACATTCCTTGTATGCTGGGAGACCACCTTAGCAAAAGACTTCAAACCCCTACCCTCTCTACAGACATGAATCTATCTACCTCACTCTAAGAAACCTGAAGAGGTGAGGCCAAAGACTCTGCACTAATACTTTTGACCACAACAAACCCTTATAGATCAAGGTATTTCAAACCCCCTATCACCATTCAGGGCATTTCAAAACCCCTTCTACTACTTAAGGGTGGATTGGCAAATAGGATCAAATTTAAACCCTAATGAGCCAATAACTCTCCTAGGTGTTAAGTTGTGGAGCTAAAAGCTTCACTGATGCAGACATGGAGGAGGGTGCAGAAGGGTTGCTGAGTGCCACAGACACCGGCATCGATCAGGCCAACCGACGTCGGCAGGATGGAGCAGGAAAGCAACCGGCGTCAGTCAGAGATCGATCAGCGTCGGCGACCCCCAGGCGGACAGGGACCGGTGTCGATCACCTGTGTGGTTCGACTGCGAGTTTATTACGGGCAGTTGGTTGACGAACCAAGTGTTTGCATGCTTAGGGCTAATTATAGACTAAGAACTGCGGATCTAATTATTGTACTAGGAGTCTAGTTATTGTTTGGATGAGATCTATATAATAGACTCATGGTTGTATTGTAAAAGTGTAGCTAGGGAGTAAGAGAGCATAATTATAAGCTCCTTCGGTGTGTGAGGTAGAGCAATGGTGTGTTCCTCCTAGTGCCACAGTACCAAGGTGGGTGCTAGATTGGAGAATTAGCAGGGTTCTTCAGGAGTGTATGATCTTAGTCATCAGGTGTGCATGGCTTCTATAGGAGATCTACATGGTAAGTAAGATCATTGATATGTAGGTGTATGTGTGTGCAAGGTCAAGGTTCACAAGGGTGCAGAACCAGCTTGATCTGTAGTTTGGAGATCGATAGGACAGCAACACAACAGGGAGCACTATCAGGAGAGATCTACTTGGAGTACAGGTGTGTACTTGTGGAGTGCGTGGAGCACTTGTGGAGTGCGTGGAGCACAGGTATAAGGTGAACACCAACTCAGTGTGTGAGTTGGGTGTTGGGACCTAAGGGAGAGAGCTTTGAGGAAAGAAGTATTGTTCACTTGAGGTGTGGGAAACCTCTGAAGAGGTGGTGGAGAAGAAGTGGCATCTTCTTTATTGTATTCTTTTCTGTATGAGTATTAATACAAGTTGTGTATTGTCTCTCATATCTTGTGTTATTTCTGGATTCTAGTTACTTGTTGATTCTGGTTATTTCTGCATATTAAGTTGCTTCAATTTGGTAGTCAATTGTGTGCTTCCGGGTTGGTCATAGTCCCAACAAGTGGTATCAGAGCCTTCGTTGTAGGTTCTTGAGCTTGATACCAACAAGTGGTATCAGAGCTAAGGTTGCAGGAAGCAGGTTTTGTGTTTGGTTACAGGTCACTCTCAGGGGTTTTTTTATTGAGTGGGAGCAGAGCAACGGCATATCACAGTAAGCTAAGGATGGAGGAGTTGAAAAGCACAGATGGTCACTTATGGTCTGATGGAAAGAAAGAGCAGGTAAAAGGATATTGTTGGTTTGTGGAAGATCAGCATAGAGGAACTGAAGAAGCAGATGTTGCAAGTTATGTGGCACAGGATGCTCTGGGAGGTTTCTTGGATAAAGTTGAATCTTATTTTACAGGTTTGGTTGCCTCTTTCCATGCAGCCCCAGGTAGAGGAGCTGGTGAGCCTTGCCAAAGAATTGGCAAAGGGGAAGTGAAGCTGAAATTGCAGGCGGCCAACACATGGGTGTTGAAGGAGGTCATGCAGGTCCCAGGTTTGGAGAGTTGGCTAATTTCTTCAGAAGAGTTGGGTGATGGGAGCTGTACGAGAACTCTCATAGTGGATACACTTGATTTAGTTGGTGATAAGAAAACAGGTACTCTTTATCTACTTGTTTATATTACTGATTCTTCTTTTGTTGCGGAGACGTGACTTCGTAGGCTTGGTCACATGAGCAGGAAGGAGATGTATGTTCTTAAGCGGAAGACATATATATTTGACAGGCTTAGGAACTGGAAAGCCTTGGTGTTCTTGGAGGAGATGGCGGATAGAGATCAGTGACTGGGGCTAGATACTTTTGAGTAGGGCAGTTTGGACATGGAGATTGATTCAAAAGAGCTCACGAGTAAAAAGTCATCACTCACAGGAAACACAGGTACCGGCATCGGCAGGAAAATTGACGTCGGCTGTAGGTAAGACCGATGTCAGTCAGATGCAGACTGTGGGGTGGCCGAGGTCGGTCACTGTAACGGATTTTGGGTGGACAGCGAGCTGTCAAGGAGTCTCAAACACCCATACGGAGGACTGAAGACGTAAGTAAGCCTCAAATTCGTTGTTCCTCTTCTTTATACTTGTTGCTGACTGCAGAGCAGGAAGGATCCAGGAAACAGTGGGAGGGTGGCATGTAGAGATTGCAGAACCAGACGGAGATTTGGTAGAGTTGCCAGTCGGTATGTTAGCACTGCGAGACAAATGGATTCCTTGGTTGAAGAATAGAGAGAACGGATACGTGAGATGGAAAGCCAAGGCATATGGTCTTGAGAGAGCTGCAGGACAGTGGGACATGACTGACAGGTGGTACCAGGTGGATGACAAAGCAGGGCTTTAGTCAATGTCAGTATAACCATTGTGTTTGACTTACTAGGTGGATGATGGTCGCAACATCATTCTATTGCTGTATGTGGAGGATGAGCTTGGTACAGGTTCAGACATACAGGTTGTTGCTGAGCTAAGGGTAAGATTGGTTCAGTGGTTTGCTATGAAGAATTTAGAGCAGCGAAATTCTTCAGCATGGGAGACATGGGAGATCACAGGGTGATTTTGTTTCCAGTGGGAGCTGATGTGAATCAGGTGTTGGCGAGATGCAGGATGCAAAATCAGAGCGCACCAAGGGCTGGACAGTTCAGTGTCCGAAATCACATGAGGTCTAGCATAGACCTGAGTTTTCCCAAGCAGTGGGAGCTGTCAGAGAGTTACGAGCCAATTCAGAGAGGTGGATTCTCAGGTATTTGAGAGAGACCAGCAGCAGGGATTCATGCTATTTAAGGGTTAGGACTTCACTACATGGGTTTGTAGGAACGGATGTGGCAGGGTACTCGGATGACAAGAGGTACATCACAAGTTGTGTGGTGGGTGGTCTTCAGGATGGAGCTTGAAGAGGGATACAAACCAAGAAACAAATTAGATGGAGTACAGGTACAGGTACAGTGCAGTTGTTTATCTCCAAGTGGGAGATTGTTAAGTTTTAGAGCTAAAAGCTTCACTGATGCAGACATGGAGGAGGGTGCAGAAGGGTTGCTGAGTGCCACGGACACCGGCGTCGATCAGGCCAACCGACGTCGGTAGGATGGAGCAGGAAAGCAACCGGCGTCGATCAGAGATCGGCTGGCGTCGTCGACCCCCAGGCGGACAGGGACCGGCGTCGGTCGCCTGTGTGGTTCGACTGCGAGTTTATTACGGGCAGTTGGTTGACGAACTAAGTGTTTGCATGCTTAGGGCTAATTATAGACTAAGAGCTGCGGATCTAATTATTGTACTAGGAGTCTAATTATTGTTTGGATGAGATCTATATAATAGACTCATGGTTGTATTGTAAAAGTGTAGCTAGGGAGTAAGAGAGCATAATTATAAGCTCCTTCGGTGTGTGAGGTAGAGCAATGGTGTGTTCCTCCTAGTGCCACAGTACCAAGGTGGGTGCTAGATTGGAGAATCAGCAGGGTTCTTTAGGAGTGTATGATCTTAGTCATCAGGTGTGCATGGCTTCTATAGGAGATCTACATGGTAAGTAAGATCATTGATATGCAGGTGTATGTGTGTGCAAGGTCAAGGTTCACAGGGGTGCAGAACTAGCTTGATCTGTAGTTTGGAGATCGATAGGACAGCAACACAATAGGGAGCAGTATTAGGAGAGATCTACTTGGAGTACAGGTGTGTACTTGTGGAGTGTGTGGAGCACTTGTGGAGTGCGTGGAGCACAGGTATAAGGTGAACACCAACTCAGTGTGTGAGTTGGGTGTTGGGACCTAAGGGAGAGAGCTTTGAGGAAAGAAGTACTGTTCACTTGAGGTGTGGGAAACCTCTGAAGAGGTGGTGGAGAAGAAGTGGCATCTTCTTTATTGTATTCTTTTCTGTATGAGTATTAATACAAGTTGTGTATTGTCTCTCATATCTTGTGTTATTTTTGGATTCTAGTTACTTGTTGATTTTGGTTATTTCTGCATATTAAGTTGCTTCAATTTGGTAATCAATTGTGTGCTTTCGGGTTGGTCATAGTCCCAACAAGTGGTATCAGAGCCTTGGTTGTAGGTTCTTGAGCTTGATACCAACAAGTGGTATCAGAGCTAAGGTTGCAGGAAGCAGGTTTTGTGTTTGGTTACAGGTCACTTTCAGGGGTTTTTTGATTGAGTGGGAGCAGAGCAACGGCAGATCACAGTAAGCTAAGGATGGAGGAGTTGAAAAGCACAGATGGTCACTTATGGTCTGATGGAAAGAAAGAGCAGGTAAAAGGATATTGTTGGTTTGTGGAAGATCAGCATAGAGGAACTGAAGAAGCAGATGTTGCAGGTTATGTGGCACAAGATGCTCTGGGAGGTTTCTTGGATAAAGTTGAATCTTATTTTACAGGTTCGGTTGCCTCTTTCCATGCAACCCCAGGTAGAGGAGCTGGTGAGCCTTGCCAAAGAATTGGCAAAGGGGAAGTGAAGCTGAAATTGCAGGCGGCCAACACATGGGTGTTGAAGGAGGTCATGCAGGTCCCAGGTTTGGAGAGTTGGCTAATTTCTTCAGAAGAGTTGGGTGATGGGAGATGTACGAGAACTCTCACAGTGGATACACTTGATTTAGCTGGTGATAAGAAAATAGGTACTCTTTATCTACTTGTTTATATTACTGATTCTTCTTTTGTTGCGGAGACGTGGCTTCGTAGGCTTGGTCACATGAGCAGGAAGGAGATGTATGTTCTTAAGCGGAAGACATATATATTTGACAGGCTTAGGAACTGGAAAGCCTTGGTGTTCTTGGAGGAGATGGCAGATAGAGATCAGTGGCTGGGGCTGGATACTTTTGGGCAGGGTAGTTTGGACATGGAGATTGATTCAAAAGAGCTCACGGGTAAAAATTCATCACTCACAGGAAACACAGGTACCGGCGTCGGCAGGAGGTAAATCGACGTCGGCTGTTGGTAAGACTGATGTCGGTCGGATGCAGACTGTGGGGTGGCCGAGGTCGGTCACTGTAACGGATTTTGGGTGGGCAGCGAGCTGTCAAGGAGTCTCAAACACCCATACGGAGGACTGAAGACGTAAGTAAGCCTCACATTCATTGTTCCTCTTCTTTATACTTGTTGTTGACTGCAGAGCAGGAAGGATCCAGGAAACAGTGGGAGCGTGGCATGTAGAGATTGCAGAACCAGACGGAGATTTGGTAGAGTTGCCAGCCGGTATGTTAGCACTGCGAGACGAATGGATTCCTTGGTTGAAGAATAGAGAGAACGGATACGTGAGATGGAAAGCCAAGGCATATGGTCTTGAGAGAGCTGCAGGACAGTGGGACATGACTGACAGGTGGTACCAGGTGGATGACAAAGCAGGGCTTTAGTCAATGTCAGTATAACCATTGTGTTTGACTTATCAGGTGGATGATGGTCGCAACATCATTTTGTTGTTGTATGTGGAGGATGAGCTTGGTACAGGTTCAGACATATAGGTTGTTGCTGAGCTAAGGGTAAGATTGGTTCAGTGGTTTGCTATGAAGAATTTAGAGCAGCGAAATTCTTCGGCATGGGAGACATGGGAGATCACAGGGTGATTTTGTTTCCAGTGGGAGCTGATGTGAATCAGGTGTTGGCGAGATGCAGGATGCAAAATCGGAGCGCACCAAGGGATGGACAGTTCAGTGTCCAAAATCACATGAGGTCTAGCATAGACCTGAGTTTTCCCAAGCAGTGGGAGCTGTCAGAGAGTTACGAGCCAATTCGGAGAGGTGGATTCTCAGGTATTTGAGAGAGACCAGCAGCAAGGATTCATGCTATTTAGGGGTCAGGACTTCACTACATGGGTTTGTAGGAACGGATGTGGCAGGGTACTCGGATGACAAGAGGTACATCACAGGTTGTGTGGTGGGTGGTCTTCAGGATGGAGCTTGAAGAGGGATACAAACCAGGAAACAGATTAGACGAGGTACAGGTATAGGTACAGTGCAGCTGTTTATCTCCAAGTGGGAGATTGTTAAGTTTTGGAGCTAAAAGCTTCACTGATGCAGACATGGAGGAGGGTGCAGAAGGGTTGCTGAGTGCCACGGACACCGGCGTCGGTCAGGCCAACCGACGTCGGCAGGATGGAGCAGGAAAGCAACCGGCGTCGGTCAGAGATCGGCCGGCGTCGGCGACCCCCAGGCGGACAGGGACCGGCGTCGGTCACCTGTGTGGTTCGACTGCGAGTTTATTACGAGCAGTTGGTTGACGAACCAAGTGTTTGCATGCTTAGGGCTAATTATAGACTAAGAGCTGCGGATCTAATTATTGTACTAGGAGTCTAATTATTGTTTGAATGAGATCTATATAATAGACTCATGGTTGTATTGTAAAAGTGTAGCTAGGGAGTAAGAGAGCATAATTATAAGCTCCTTCGGTGTGTGAGGTAGAGCAATGGTGTGTTCCTCCTAGTGCCACAGTACCAAGGTGGGTGCTGGATTGGAGAATCAGCAGGGTTCTTCAGGAGTGTATGATCTTAGTCATCAGGTGTGCATGGCTTCTATAAGAGATCTACATGGTAAGTAAGATCATTGATATGCAGGTGTATGTGTGTGCAAGGTCAAGGTTCACAGGGGTGCAGAACCATCTTGATCTGTAGTTTGGAGATCGATAGGACAGCAACACAACAGGGAGCAGTATCAGGAGAGATCTACTTGGAGTACAGGTGTGTACTTGTGGAGTGCGTGGAGCACTTGTGGAGTGCGTGGAGCACAGGTATAAGGTGAACACCAACTCAGTGTGTGAGTTGGGTGTTGGGACCTAAGGGAGAGAGATTTGAGGAAAGAAGTACTGTTCACTTGAGGTGTGGGAAACCTCTGAAGAGGTGGTGGAGAAGAAGTGGCATCTTCTTTATTGTATTCTTTTCTGTATGAGTATTAATACAAGTTGTGTATTGTCTCTCATATCTTGTGTTATTTCTGGATTCTAGTTACTTGTTGATTCTGGTTATTTCCGCATATTAAGTTGCTTGAATTTGGTAATCAATTGTGTGCTTTCGGGTTGGTCATAGTCCCAACACTAGGCTAATGTAAGGAATCCTCTTCAGACATAGAATTTAACTCTAGGTCTACCTATGGAGATCTACCAGGCTCACCGACTGTTGCCAAACTCAAGCCTTTCATGGATTCTTAACTCTTTCCATCACCTTCTCCAAGCCACCCGAGCACCTCATTAATAATTACTTGTGGCTACAATTTCCATTTGTTGCATTCTCACCATATGCTTTTGACTTCCCAAATGGTAGAGATCGAACCCTAGCAACGTATGATGAACATAAATTTTTTGTCGAGCTCAAAAGCTTTTCATTTATGAGGATAAGAAGACATTTTATTTGCATAAAAAGTCTCTTATTATATTTATATATATTGTATAATATAATATTCATATATATTATATGATAACTAACATTTAATATTAATAATATTATACACTATTACACACACACACACACACACACACACACACACACACACACACACACACACACACACACACACACACACATTGTGCACAAAAGGTGAGATAGGGTCAACGTTCATGGGTTTCGAGTGGGATATAACAATAGATTTACACTTTTTTGCTTTACAAAACTCCTCTTACCAAAATAGAAACTTATATCCTTTTCAGTGTAACTTATGTTCTTTAGTATGATAGTTAGATCCTCCACAAACGAAGTTATAACAATCGAGGTGGTGTCTAATTTGAGATATATTAGACCACCAAAGTACTTGTAGAGAGCATGTAGAGATTGGTGTAGATTCGTATATAGGTCCAATAGACTACCCAAAATTGGTAGCGCTAGTTGTTACATTGAAGGAGCCTTTTCCATTTTTCATCTAATTGGTTTTAGAGTCATCAAATTAACTTTTAATTAGTTTGAACAGTCAGAGTTTTTTTATAATAGTCTTAAACTTTTCTAAATTGACACGTGGTGCATTATCTACATTTTTAAAGGATCCATTGGATATTCAACCCTATTTTCATTTAGGCAACACATGTTTCAAGCATTTATTAGGTGATTGAAATAGTTCGATAGAAGCTCCAAATTACGTTGATAGATTTGACATGTCGCTAAACTTTACACGTGTATCTTCAAGAACATGCAAATAGTGAAAGAATTCAAGGTGAGATGAGCAACGATGGTGAAGGGAAATGACAATGTATTTTTAATGGATATTATACACCAAGGGGCCCATATCAAACACCAAACCTAGATTTAGGGTAGCTTTTGGATTTACATGACCATCGCCCATTGTAAAATGATATCTTAAACTAGACCCATATTTAGGATAGATATTGGATTTACATGAATTCTACCCATTACAAAGGGGTGTGCAACTTGTAGGGTGGCAGGATCTTTGATTGGATGTTTTCTATTATCAAGAGTGTACAATGATGTCATGACGTTGATTTAATTATGATAGGGGTCAATGCCCAACAAGTGACTCAAATTAACATTGCAATGACATTGATGTGGGGACAAGACATTGAGGTTTCAAAGCATATCTTATAGCTTATGTTCATCTATATTACCAATATATTGACACTTAGATAAATTACATCACGTTTAAGAACATATATAAACACCATACTCATACACATGAAAGAAAGGGCAAGGCCATATAGAACATGCAAATGGTGAAAAATTTCAATGTGCATTGGGAAGTGATGATGAGGGGCAATGATAGGGTATTTTAAGGGATATCGTGCACTAAAGGGCCTATATCATGTACACTGTCAGGATCCCTGCTCCTTAAGAGCACACTTGATTACCTTTGTATAAGCAACTAAACACGAAATTTAACCAGAAGTAAAATATAACTAGAATTCAGAAACAACACAGAATATGAGAGACAATACAACCTTGTATTAATACTCTTCTAGAAGGAAATACAATGAAGAAATCACACTCTTCCCACACCTCTAGGGCATACCGGTAATTCTCCCTTAAGAGTTCTCTCTCTCAATTACAAACAATCAACTCAATAATCGAGTTGTTGTTTCCACCAGTCAATAACAATACTGCCAGTCCACCAATGAGTACACCACGTACTCCAAGTAGATCTCCCTGATCTTGCTCCTTGTTATGTTGTAGATCTCCTTTGACCTTGCTACCCCACAGATCTATTTTGACCTTGTACACACACACACATGTAGATCAACTAACCTTACTTACCATGTAGATCTCCCTTGATCTTGCACACTTACAGATCAACCTGGTCTTGCACACCTGCAAACCTAGATCTTACACTCGTGGAAGAACCCTTGTCCTTGCCTTTGCAAGTCCTTATGATTCTCTAAATTAAAATACAGCCCCATGGGTCTCTTAAATAGATCCCATACAAACAATAATTAGACTTTCCAATTATAATAATTAGAAATGCAGACTCAAGACTAAAATTAGTCTTTACATGCAAACAAACGGTTTGTTAAACTAACTGCTCATGTAACTAATAGTTCTAGAACTACACAAGTGATCAACGTCAGTCACTATCTGTCTAGAGATGATCGACATCAGTCTGATCCATTACCGATGTCGGTAGCTGCCTGGTCTACCCCTGACCAGATGTCAGTTGGCCTGACCGACGCCGATTACTGTGACACTCAACAACCTCCTCCATGTTTGCATACCTATGAAGCTTTTAGCTCCACAACCTAACAATCTCCCACTTGGAGATAAATAGTTGCACCTACACCTATACCTGTACATCATCTAATTTTGTTTCCTGGCTTGTATCCCTCTTCAAGTTCAATCTTGAAGACCAACCACCACACATCCTGTGGTGCTACTCTTGTCATCCAAGTAACCTACCATATCCGAATCTACATACCCATGTAGAGAAGTCCCTGACCCTACATAGCATGAATCCTTGCTGCTAGTCCCTCTCAGATACCTGAGAATCCACTGAACGACTTTCTAGTGTTCCTTTCCTAGATTGGCCATAAACTTACTAACAACTCCCACTACTTGGGCAATATCAGGTTTAGTACATACCATTGCATACATTAAGCTCCCAACTGCTGAAGCATATGGAACTCTACTCATGTACTCTACCTTATCATGTGATTTAAGACACTGTTCTGTGAACTGTCCATCCATAGGTGTGCTAATTGATTCTGCATCCTGCATATTGAACCTCTCCACTACCTTATTCACATAATCCTCCTGAGACAACATCAATATGTGACCTTCTCTATCTCTAGAAATACTCATGCCAAGGATTTTTGCTCCTAAATCCTTCATGGCACACCTCTAAACTAACTTTACCTTTAGCTCAGTAAATCCCTGCATGTGTGACCTTGCAACAAGCATATACACTACATACAGTAATAGGATAATGTTGCAACCATTATCTAACCTGGTAAAATAAACACAGTGATTATATTGACATTGACTAAAGCCATGCTTTGTCATACACCTGTCAAACCTCAAATACCACTATCCTGGAGCCTGCTCAAGACCATATAACCTGGCCTTCTGTCTCACGTGTCCATTCTCTCCTTTTTTTAACCTGGGAATCCATTCATCTTTCAGTGCTTTCATCCCAACTGGCAACTCTACCAAATCTACCATTTGGTTCTCTCCCAAGGAATCAATTTCTTCATTCATGACATGCTCCCACTGTTTCCTGGATTCTACCTGCTCTGCTTCTTCAAAACTTCTTGGTTCTTGACCATCAGTGAGCAACAAGTAGTATAAAGAAGGGGGATAATGAATTTAAGGCTTCCTTACCCTTTCAATCCTCCATATGGGCGTTTGAGACTCCTTGACAGCGTGCTGTCTGCCCAAAATCTATTCTTTGATCAACCTTGGTCTGCACCTGACTTATGTCGATTCCACCTGATCGCTAACGTTACTTTCCTGACCGACGTCGATGTCCACTTGGTTGCTGATGTCAGTTCCCTGACCGACGTCGGTCTCCACCTGCCTGAAACCACCGACTCTAGTCTGCACATGACCGACGTTGATACCTACCTGATCGACGTCAGTTTCCACCTGACTGACATCGATAACTGTGTTTTCCTGTGAGTGATAACTTTTACCTGCGAGCTCACTTTGGATCATAACCTTGTCTAAACTGCCCTACTCAGAATTATTTAGCCCTTTGAGCTGATCTCTATCCATCATTTTCTCCATGAAAACCAAGGGTTTCCAGTTCTTAAGTTTGTCAAAGACATCAGACTTCCTCTTAAGAACATGCATCCCCTTCTCATTCATGTGACCAAGCCTACAAAGCCACATCTTCACATCTACATCTGAAGTAAATAAATCAGAAGGAGAATCAGTAATACAAGTAGATAGATTAAGAGTACCTACTTTCTTACCACATGCTAATTCAAGTGCACCCTTGGAAACTTTCTAAGATTTCACTGTGAGAGTTACTATGCATCCCTCATCACCCAACTTTCCTATAGAAATTAGACTCCTCTTCAGGACTGGGACATGCATGACATCCTTCAACACCTATGTGTTGCCTGTCTGCAATTTCAGCTGCACTTCCTCTTTGCCAACAATTTGACAAAGCTCACCAACCCCTAAATAAATCTTTCCAAAGTCTCCATGGACATAATCATGGAAAAATACTCTATTTGGGGTTGCATGGAAAGAGGCAATAGAATCTAAAACTCAAGATTCTACTTTATCTAAGGAACATATAAGAGCAACCTGTGTAACAATCCCTACATCATTTGCTTCTTTATTTTCTTCATGCTGATCTTCTACCAACGAACAATCTTTCTTTACCTGTTATTTCTTTCCATAATTCAGTAATTGATCATTCTTGCCATTGAATTTCTCCATTCTTAGTGTACTTTTTTCTGCCATTGCTTTACTCCCACTCAATCAGAAACCCCTGAGAGTGACCTGTAATCAACAAACACCAACCTACTCAACCGCTTGTTAGTTGATCCTAGCTCTAAACCAGGCTCTGATACCAATTGTTAGGATCCCTGCTCCTTAAGAGCACACTTGATTACCTTTGTATAAGCAACTAAACACAGAATTTAACCAAAAGTAAAATATAACTAGAATTCAGAAACAACATAGAATATGAGAGACAATACAACCTTGTATTAATACTCTTCCAGAAGGAAATACAATAAAGAAATCACACTCTTCCCACACCTCTTGGGTGTACCAGTAATTCTCCCTCAAGAGTTCTCTCTCTCAATTACAAACACAATCAACTCAATAACTGAGTTGTTATTTCCACCAGTCAGTAACAATACTGCCAATACCACCACCGAGTACACCACGTACTCCAAGTAGATCTCCCTGATCTTGCTCCTTGTTGTGTTGCAGATCTCCTTTGACCTTACTACCCCACAGATCTCCTTTGACCTTGCACACACACACACCTGTAAATCAACTGACCTTATTTACCATGTAGATCTCCCCTGATCTTGCACACCTGCAGATCAACCTGGTTTTGCACACCTGCAAACCTAGATCTTACATACCTTGGAAGAACCCTTGTCCTTGCCTTTGCAAGTCCTTATGATTCTACAAATTACAATACAGCCCCATGGGTCTCTTAAATAGATCCCATACAAACAATAATTAGACTTTCTAATTACAATAATTAGAAACACAGACTCAAGACTAAAATTAGTCTTTACATGCAAACAAGCGGTTCGTTAAACTAATTGTTCGTCTAACAAACAGTTCTGGAACCGCATAGACAACCGACGTCAGTCACTGTCTGTTTGGAGATGACTGACGTCGACTGATCCATGACCGATGTCAGCAGCTTCTTGTTTACTCCTGACCGACGTCGGTTGGCCTGACCGACGTCGGTTACTGTGACACTCAACAACCTCCTTCATGTTTGCATACCTGTGAAGCTTTTAGCTCCACAACCTAAATTGTGCACTAAAGGGCCTATATCGTGTACACAACATACTTTTAGGCTAGTTGTTGGATTTGAATGATTTACACCCATTACAAAGGGGCCTCTAGGTTGTAGGGTGGTTGCATATTTTATTGGCTATTTTTTACTGTCAAGGATGGACGACGAGGATGCCATGGGAGTTGATTTGATTACGGAAGGGCTCTGCGTTTGATGTGTGGATCGAATCAACAATGCAATGACATTGATGTGAGGGAAGTACATTGAGGTTATGGAGTCTATTTTGTTATTTTCATTCGTTAAGAACATATGTAAACACCATACTCAGACCCTTGGAAGAAAAGAAACCACAATCGGAGCCTATCTTTGGAAGCATTAAACAAAAATCCAAGTGAACACTGGGTAATAAAAATATGTTTTGGAAGGATTATTAAAATGAATATCAAGGTATTGTTGTTTAATGCTTCATGCACAAAAAGAGATATATGGTTGTGGTAATGAGGTTCGAGTGAGGTACAAATATCGATTTCAATCTTTTGCTTTATAAAACCCCGTTTTACCAAAATAAAAAATTACATCTTTTCTAGCATAATTTACACTATTCAGGATGGTAGTTGCAACCTACACAGAGGAAGTTATAACAATGGGGCAATGCCTAATTTGAGACATATCAAATTGCCATACCACTTGGAGAGAATATGCAAAGACTAGTGTGGATTCAAACCTAGGTTCAATAGAATACCAAAATTGGTAGTGCTTGTAGTCATGGTATCAATTCACCTTTCCTCTAATCGCGGAATAAAGATAAATGAGCACTGTTATTACAAATACAATGGTTTCTATTAAATATTATTGAGAATGAGAATGGAAAAATCTTGGAAATATTTATATCCATATCTATTTGCATATGACAACCTACATTGGTTGATTAGATTATATAAGATCCATATTTCATATATGAAGCCTTTTCCATGTTTTTTGTTTAATTAATTTTAGAGTCGTCTAATTAAATTTGTTTATTTATATTTAAACTTGTCTAAATTGACACATGGTGTATTCTATACATTTTACGATGAATTGTTAGATCTTTGACATTTTTTTTTCTCGTTGAAATGACCAACTAAAATAATTTAATGGAAGCTAAAAATTGCATTGATGTAAGTGATATGTCATTGAACTTTGCACATACATATACTCAGGGTTATTCGAAATTGCAGTTTGCCATCATCCTTTGTCCCAGTGTAGATGGGACCGTTAGAGACTTATAAACCCCTTTGCTCCCCGTAATTTACTCCATAACGATTGCCATGGGATGCGGCACGATTCACATGCCAACTGCTTATGCTATTTCAATAATAAATTCCACTTTCCCAACCCCTAAAAAAGAAAAAGATACAAAAAAATAGAGTAAAGTCTGACCTGTTTGCATTATTTGATGGATGGTGGGGGCACGACTCTGAGTTATAAAGTAACGACAAGAGAAAAGGTTAACACGGCCACAAAACCATAATTTTATGGTCTAATTGGGCATTTCCTTGTGAGAGTACAAAAGATAATCCGGACAACTAGATTCTGCCGGAGAAGAATCAATCTTACCGTTGCATGATGCATGTGATTCTGTCACATGCATGTGTATTTTAGTATTGTGGGGTATGTGGGGCAGAACTTGGAAGTGTCTTCCCTGAATTATCTGTGTAAATTCCAGAAACCATAGAAAAATGTATCATAGGGTGGGCTATCGAGCATGCAAATCACGGTAAATTAACGGGTTAGATTTTCTCCAGATTTATTATCAATTTGCTCACTGCATGATATCACCAACCTTTGGCATTGCCAAGCCAAGATAAGGTTTGTATATCTTTCTGGTTTTCTCTAGAACCACCTAACAGTTCATGCTAGGTTTTTTACTACATCCTCCTGCACAGGTTGTTTGAGGAACCATTTCATTTTCAGTCGAGTGTAAGTTGCAGCATGTGTTTTTTCTATTGATTTTGCATTGTGTTTTAAAGTACCCATTTCATTTTCAGTCTAGGTTAAGTATAGTATGTGTTTTTCTATTGCATTTGTTTTTCAAGGACCCATTTCATTTTAGTTAGTTAAAGTGGTCGTTTGTTTAATTACGGCTCTTCAGGATTAGTAAATTCACACTCAATACCACCTCTAGATTCACTCCAGCGTTGGTGCATTCTCTCAATACCACCTTGTAGCATTGGTAGTTTCAATATCAAGACCACTCTTTGGTAGATTCTATTTCAATGGGTATCTGGGACCTCTGAAAACATATCAAATAAAATCATTTTTCTTTGGATTTCCTCTTACATTATATTATATTTTATATGTTTGGTTTAAGCAGTCTGAAAAACCCTATACCCTAGTGGAGTTGTTTAATTTCATCACCATGTGTTTCTCTATACCCTAGTGGAGTTGGTTAATTTCATCACCATGTGTTTCTCTATATTAAAATCAGATCTGTCCCTTTAGCTTTATTTCCAACGTGCTTCCCACCTGGAACTCAGAGTCCAGATTCAATTTTAGGCTTTATATTGACATAGATATTGTTGGTTATTGCATAGGTAGAGTTGTGAGGGGTAAAAATGCCTTTTTCTGATCTGCAGCAGCCAATATTGGGCAGGCCCAAGAGGAAGAAAATCTGGGTGGATTACTTTGTGAACTTCAGATGGATCATAGTCATATTTTTGGTGCTGCCTCTGTCTTTCACATTCTATTTCCTGACCTACTTGGGGGACATCTGGTCTGAGAGCAAATCTTTCAACAGGAGACAGAAGGAACATGACGAAAATGTGGAGAAAGTCGTCAAGCGCCTAAAGCAGAGAGATCCATCTAAGGATGGCCTTGTCTGCACTGCCAGGAAGCCCTACATTGCAGTGGGTATGCGCAATGTGGACTATAAGAGGGCCCGGCATTTTGAGGTGGATCTCTCTGCATTCAGAAATATACTTGAGATTGACAAGGAGAGAATGGTGGCTAGAGTGGAACCTCTGGTGAATATGGGTCAGATTACCAGGGTGACTGTGCCCATGAATCTGGCCCTTGCAGTTGTGGCCGAACTGGATGATTTGACTGTAGGGGGTCTGATCAATGGGTATGGCATCGAGGGGAGTTCTCATATTTATGGGTTGTTTGCTGATACGGTTGTGGCTTATGAGATTGTTTTGGCAGATGGGACATTGGTTAGGGCTACAAAAGATAATGAGTTTTCTGATCTGTTTTATGCAATCCCATGGTCTCAGGGAACATTGGGTTTACTGGTAGCAGCTGAGATCAAGCTAATACCCATCAAGGAATACATGAGACTGACTTACAAGCCTGTGAAGGGCAATCTCAGAGAGTTGGCTCAGGCTTATATTGATTCTTTTGCACCCAAGGATGGAGATCAGGACAACCCTTCCAAGGTCCCTGATTTTGTAGAGGGCATGATCTATAACCCCACTGAGGCTGTGTATATGACAGGGAAGTATGCCTCAAAGGAAGAGGCCAAGAAAAAGGGCAATGTCATTAACAATGTTGGGTGGTGGTTCAAGACCTGGTTTTACCAGCATGCTGAGACTGCTCTTAAGAAAGGGGAGTTTGTTGAGTATATTCCTACTAGACAGTATTATCACAGGCATACAAGGTGTCTCTACTGGGAGGGGAAGCTCATTTTGCCCTTTGCTGACCAATGGTGGTTCAGATGGACTCTTGGATGGCTGATGCCTCCCAAGGTTTCATTTCTCAAGGCCACTCAAGGGGAAGCTATCAGAAATTATTATCATGACTTGCATGTGATCCAGGATATGCTTGTTCCTCTGCACAAGGTTGCAGATGCGCTAGAGTTTCAACACCGTGAGATGGAGGTATGCTTCTCAAAATAATTTGCCTTTTGCTTTTATTTATTTATTTATTCTGGTTCTTTCCACAATGGTGGTTTTTGTCTTTACGAGAGTTTTTAAATATTCCTTAGGGAACTGTTAAACTGCCATAGCTGCCTGCCCGATTCTATGCATTTAGAATCCATTCCAAGCTTTAATTTGTTTGGGGATCATTTAATTCTTCAAGGCACAATTAAGTCCTGAAGGGCACAATCTGTGCAACTAGGGTCCGTTGCATTTTTAGGACCCAATAATGTATTTATGACTCCTTCGAATTCTTGGGTACACAATCCATTCTTTTGGGCTCATCTAGGCCATACATGTAAGATACATTTCAATCCTCAAGGGCACAATC
This sequence comes from Torreya grandis, assembly GCA_037957365.1. Classification (NCBI taxonomy): domain Eukaryota; kingdom Viridiplantae; phylum Streptophyta; class Pinopsida; order Cupressales; family Taxaceae; genus Torreya; species Torreya grandis. The sequence goes on along the minus strand of JARHVA010000605.1, from coordinate 3,914,621 downwards.
TATGCAATTAGGGTCCATTGCATTTTTTAGAACCAAAATGATGCCTAAACCATATACATGTAATGTCAGCCATAAATGCTTCCATACATATAAGCCAGTTATATACTTATTGCATATGTCCTAAATCCAGTGCATTTATTGCAGATTAATTCCCTCTCCAGTTGATTTTAAGTTACATGTAAGTGGGAGTACATCCAAAGACCAAAACGAGGTCTTTTTTTTGGTAAAATATGAGAATCATTGGGAGTATGTGGGACCTCTTTTGTTCCCAAACACTAGTTTCATCGTTAGAGACTACTTAAATGTCCTTAGCTGCAGCTTTCAAGTCATTTATATCCACATATTAAACAAAACCTCAGCCTTACTCCCATTATCTATTTGCCAAACAATATAATTTCATTAGATTTTTCTGTTTGAAGTTGAACATATTGTTATGGCAGTGGCCTTTTTAATGCAAATGGTGAAGTTTCATTTATTGTGAGATGGCTAAACCTTCCCTTTTAATGTTCACCATATAAGCTTAGGTTATGACTTGTTGAAAGCCACCACTTCCAATATTATTGGGATCATCATCAAATATTTTCTCTGAAATACAGAGACACGTCTTGGAGATGGGGAGACATATAGGAGGCATCTCCGGCAGTGAGAGCTCCCCCGATGTTTGTTGATGGCTAGATGGATATCTCCTATTATAAATAAAACAAAAAAAAAAAAAAGCTAAAAAAAAACTAAGTCTGAAAAAGTCAAATGGCTGCACCCAAGCCGCTTTTCTCTTATTCAAACAAAGATAATAGAAAGGACTTAAAGAGCATACAGAAAAATTGTCAGTAGGCATTTGACAAAAAGGAGAGCGAGATGAAAAAATCTTGTATGTTTGGGCAACATGATTTTTCACTTTAAGCAAAGCTAAGAGGAATGATCTCATTTTCATTTATGGTGCAATGTTTATACTTTATGCCATATCATTTTTAATTTTAATATTAAAGAAATTTGTGAATTTATTTAGAATACGTGTGTCTGTATGTTATCCCAGCATCTGGATTCTGAAAGTGGTGTACCCATACCTGGGACCATACCAATAACCGTACCCCTGTACTCAGGTAATATATAATATTTTAGACCCGTCTAATTCTGCTTTTGATGGATCTTTCCCCACCATAGCTTAGATGGATCTGTCTCCCATCTTACTTATCGATAACTTAAATTAATGAGCTACTAGGGGAGCTTTTCAATTGACTGATCAATTATAAACAACCTTATGTTAACCCCTGAATGGTAAACAATAAGCCACAACAATTAAATAATACAAAATAAAGGGATACATAATGATGGTAATTGAAGCTGCACTCTCCCTTGTCTGTCCCAAACAAGAGTGCCCATTAATGTGCAGAGATACTGCTGTATACCATGCAGGTTGTATTTTGTGGCATCATGCACTATGTTCTGTGAGGTGTTCATTTCTGTTCTACTTTTGAGCTGAAGCATTCTTTTTGCTGATTGGACAAAAGTAGTGTACTGAATGTGAGCTTCCGGTGATGGGTGCAGATCTATCCTATTTGGCTTTGCCCTCATCGTCTGTTCAAGCTCCCTGTGAAGACAATGATTTATCCACAGGCTGGTTTTGAGAAGGAACACAGGCAAGGTGACACAGAATATGCTGAAATGTACACAGATGTTGGAATTTATTATTCTCCAGGTCCAGTCTTGCGTGGTGAAGTATTTGATGGTGCGCAGGCAGTACGAAACATGGAGAATTGGCTGATTGAGAATCATGGCTTTCAGCCACAATATGCAGTTTCAGAATTGAGCGAGAAAAATTTCTGGCGCATGTTTGATGGTTCTCTCTACAACCGCTGCAGAGTTAAATACAGAGCTGTGGGAACTTTCATGAGTGTCTACTACAAAAGTAAAAAGGGGAGAAAGACTGAGAAGGAGGTTCAAGAGGAAGAGCAAAAGCAATATGAGAAGGAATATGCTGAATTAGATTAACTTGTGGAGTAAGCATAAAAGCTATAATGCCTGGAGAGCTTATAATTTTGATGTGGGATTCAGATTTCAATTCCTTTTACTAAAACTCGACTTTTTTTGGGTCTTAAGTAGAGTAGGTAATTGATAGTTGCACACTCTTTGGTCTTGCATTAATTCCTGGTGTTTTTGGGCTTGTCCCAAGCCTTTCTCACAGTATAGGTCGTCTTGCATTTATTCCCGGTGTTTTTGGGCTTGTCCCAAACCTCTCTCACAGTATAGGTCGTCTGTTTACAGGAGAAGCTTTACTGCATTCATGCCGTTCTGTTGGTTTGTGGTTTAACCATGTTAAAAAAACCTTTGGTCCTCTGCCTTTGATTCAAGAAATGTATGTTATTTTTTGCAAAGGACTGATCTTTACAGAATGCATTCCACTGATTTATGTAACAGTTTGTGTTGTTTTTAGTGTTTGTTATTGCCAATTTTCAACGAGACTCACATGTATTCATGTGATTAGTTGAAACATACCCAATCAGATGTATTCTGATTGTTTTCTTAGATGCATATTTGTGTTCCATATGAGTGTCGAACTCATATTGTGTACTTTGATAAAGATATACTAATGTGACTCGGAGAAGATGCTTTCATTTACAAGAAGTTTGATTGGATTTGTATTTTTAGTTTTAAGCTTTAGTTTCTTCCCAGTGTAATAGTGTGTAATTTTTCAATTCATCTGTGTCAAAATGTTTTTGTCCAATATTTCATATCCTATTACTGGATCCAGCTTTTGGGGAATAAGGAGATAAGCTTCTCTCCTTAATTCTTTTGCAGATGGATCAAATAGTGGGAGCCGAAACTCATAGTAGCAAAAATTGTTTGGAGAAAAAATTGTTTTTTCAAAAGTATGTGTTTTTCAAAAAATCGTGATTAGTTGAGGAAAAATCAGCAAAACCTAAAACAACGGAAAAAATGCGGAAAAAGGAAAAAAAAACTAAAAAAAAATAAATATTAAAAGCATTTCTGTTGCATAGAGATACATATTAGGCATTTCAATTGCATAGAGAATAAATATAGATTATGAGAGTAAAATAAATTAAATTGTATACTATCAAAATCAGCAAAGTGTTTTCTTTATTTAATTTCCACACTATTTAATTTCATTATATTTGCATTTCAAAATGTATAACATTGTTGATTACAAAGGAACAAAAAAAAGGAGGGAGCCAATGGCAACGAGGTAGACTAGAAATCAACAAGGTTAGGTGTTGAAGCTCTAGGGTTAGAGCCTCACATGATTTAAGAGATGATTTATACTTTCTAGTGAGGTTTGCGCTACAAATGTAGTGCAAGGGTAAAGAAGGCATAAATGTTTTGAAGGTGTCTAGTTTTCTCTTTATCACTTTCAAATAAATTTTGAGATTTTTTGGGTTGAAAAAAATATTTTGTGCTGTGCACAACAATTATTTGTGCATTTTGCAACCATGGTTTAAACCTTAAATTTGATGTCTAGAGTCCATTTAACCATCACATAGAACTTTTCTCTTCTTTCTTAAAGAAGTTGAATGAAAAATTGTAATATTTTAGGTATATGGTGGAGTTTAGAGCCATTTTTTCGGAAATAATTTTTGAGCTCAATATAGCGATACAATTAAATTGAGGCAATTAGTCACACTTGATTAAAACATTCATAAAAAAGGTAATGGAGTCATGAATCAAATATAAACCTTGAAATTTCTATAGTTGCATAATTTTTAGATACATATATTTAAGATATTTCTACTATTTATATTACAATTACAAATCAAATGTAGTAAAAGTTCTTCACATTTATTACTAAAAAATGAGTTAAGATAATCATAAATATTAATCAACTTTAAAACACATCATAATTTTTAATTTTCAATTTTTAATAATACTCTCTATGGAAGTTATAACTTCAAATACTTAAACAAGTAACAATTGAATGCTCCATTTATAATATTTGTTTACAATTGCAATTGTATCAAATTCCTTGGGCAATGCCTCGAACGGGCTCTATACTTTTGTTAGGGTTTGTTGTGGCCCATGTTGTAAATGACCCTTGCAATCCAACTGCGAGGAAGAGGAGGGCCATTAGGAGTGGGAGAGAATGAAGGGAATTAAGTGCCATTGGAGTCTTAAGGTTAGAAAGTAATGGTTATTGCAGAGCATGGGTGTATTAAGGGAGAAGTGAATTGTGTGTTGTGTATAGGCCTAAGAAGAAATCAAACCATAACCTTAATTAACTTAACTCTTGCATATCGCGTCTTTTTGAAAAAAAATGTGTATAAATTGTGATTTTATGGAGTGCTAAATTGCTTTTTTTTTTTTTCAAAAACTCACGTTTTTTTGCCATTTTTACAATTGTTGGTGGGTTGATTTTTTCATTGATGAAATTGCAATTTTTAGGGTTCAATAAATCATTTTTTATGACAATTGGTGCTTTTTTGTGATTAATCACATCGAAATCGTGATTTTGGTAACTATGCATGAACATATCCCGCTACTGGTCCATGGATCCATCTTCATGGGAATAAGGATGGGCTTATCTTTTTATTCCCTTGAAAATGGATACAATAGTGGGACCCCAAACATTGCTCTCCTTATTCCCTTGAAGATGGATCCAGTAGTGGGATCTGAAATGTCACTCTCCTTATTCCCTTAAAGATGGATGCACTAGTGTGATCTGAAATGTTGTTCTCCATAGTTTGTTGAAGATAGCACTCTCCTTATTCCCTTGAAGATGGACGCACTAGTGGTGGTTTTTTGTGATTAATCACGATTTTGGTAACTATCCCTGAACATATCTCACTAATGATCCACGGATCCATCTTCAGGGGAATAAGGATAGGCTTCACTCTTTATTCCCTTGAAGATGGATCCAGTAGTGGGATCCAAAACATCGCTCTACTTATTCCCTTGAAAATGGATCCAATGGTGGGATCCCAAACATTGCTCTCCTTATTCCCTTGAAGATGGATCCAATAGTGGGATCCAAAATGTCACTCTCTTTATTCCCCTAAAGATGGATGCACTAGTGTGATTTGAAATGTTGTTCTCCATAGTCTGTTGAAGATAGCACTCTCCTTATTCCCTTGAAGATGGACGCACTAGTGGTGATTTTTTGTGATTAATCACGATTTTGGTAACTATGCCTGAACATATCCCACTAATGATCCATGGATCCATCTTTAGGGGAATAAGGATAGGCTTCTCTCTTTATTCCCTTGAAGATGGATCCAGTAGTGCGATCCGAAACATCGCTCTACTTATTCCCTTGAAGATAGATCTAGTAGTGGGATTCAAAATGTCATGCTCCTTATTCCCTTGAAGATGGATGCACTAGTGGGATCTAAAATGTTGCTCTCCATAGTCCCTTGAATATAGCACTCTCCTTCCCCTAAAAGATGGAAGCACTAGTGGGATTTGAAATGTTACTCTCAATTGTCCTCTGAAAATAGATCTAGTAGTGTAATATGTTTTGGATCCCACTACTGGATTTATCTTTAGGGGATTACGGAGAGGAGCCAATGATTCTCTTCTTATCTCCTGAAGATTTATATAGTAATTGGATTCAAAACATAAAGCAAACTTTTTTGTGCAGATGAGTCCATGAATATGATACATGTGTATTGTATTGATCACATGTTGCTACTTATTTTATAAAAATGTGCTTTTGACAGTAATGTTACTAGCATGTTTGGGATTAATCATTATTCAGCATTCAGTGATGTGAGCTACTGCTAGTTATTCTCCACACTTGGCACCCTGTATGGTCTCTTGATCTGAACCTTTATTTAAGTAAAGATACCTCATGGATCGGGACCAACCCATGTAAGCAGATACATATTTTGTTAGACAGAAATTGGGTTATAGTTGGCTTTAATTTGCTTTTATTTCTAACTCTACATGAACTAGAGGATTGGCCTAATATTATCAAGCCTTGAAAAGCACTAGCATTTTGGCTAATATATTGAAAATTGACACCCTCTTTATGTGTAGCAGTTTTGAATTTTCTCATTGAATGTTTCCCAAGTTTTTTCATATACTAGGTCTGTTATTATTTCAACTAGGGCATTGAAGCACACATTTTATAAAGTAACAAATTTTCATTTCTGCATGTGAAATTGTTCTGGTTATATATATCTTTAGGCTGGCCAAGTTGGATATACCTTTTTATTGAGTCTTGGATTTGATTCTACGACCCTAAAATCCTCTTCATTCAAAAAATTTAACCCACGCTAGTTGATAGGTTTGTCTGCTGCAGTATATAATCTTAATATACATAGTGATCCTTATGCCAAGGGGGGGGGTGATGCCACAATGGAAGTGGCCCTTCTATTAACATAACCGCTAATTGGTTGGGTGATATGGGTGTGTTCAATTGCCTTTAAAAGATGGCTTACTACCCAAATTCGGATATGCCTTTTCAGTACATCCTCTAAAATCCTTGTATGTTAAATCCAAATGTGTTCAACATTAAGGGGTCTCTAATATATATGTAGTGGGAGGTGTTTTGACACTAACACCACAATTAAAAAGGGATTTGAAGAAGTATTTTAATTGTAAATATAAATCCACCTCTAAAATCCTTGTATGTTAAATCTGATCGTGTTCAACATTAAGGGGTCTCTGGTATATATGTAGTGGGAGGTGTTTCGACACACACACCACACTTAAAAAGGGATTTGAAGACAAGTATTTTAATTTTAAATATAAATCCACATAAAAAGATGAAACGAGGTTTCTAGGTGAGACGTTTACTTTCATTAGAGTATATCATTTTGAAGTGATATATCAAAAAAGATCAGAAATTTAAGATGGAAAGGCTACATGGGAACACCAGAGCTGAGATATGATGCTTGCCCTGCCCGTTTTTAAGGGTTTTACATGTTTTCTACGTTCAGCAATAAATTATTTTAGTCAATAAGGTTATCATATACAAAATTTCTGTTTTTAGTTTTACATACAGTAGACGCAGATTTTGTAGATCTCAAGTTTTCCTTCCCATGTATAAGGTTAAAATTTATCACTATACCTGGAATATTTCTCTCCAAAGCTGTCCGGAATTTCCACTTTCCTTCAATTACTAATTTCAATACTTCATCACTATAAAACAAGAACAATCTGGCCAGCATTAAATTTTACATGGCACTAAGGTTGACTGTTAAATCTCAACCCTAGGGAGCTCCGTTGACAACACATTCTGGTAGTATGCCGATAGTTGACGTGGCATAAATTGGTTCATGGTAAACTGATTGTATTATTCATAAGATTCAACTTCTGATCACTTGAAAAGACTTAAGAGATTATTTTTAGAAACAGAAGGGGTAGGGGATGGGGGTGTTAAGTGGAGCTAGATGGTAGTATGCCGATAGTTGACGTGGCATAAATTGGTTCATGGTAAACTGATTGTATTATTCATAAGATTCAACTTCTGATCACTTGAAAAGACTTGAGAGATTATTTTTAGAAACAGAAGGGGTAGGGGATGGGGGTGTTAAGTGGAGCTAGAATTACCTGGTTATAAGTCTTTTTGCAAAAACCCTAACTAGGAAATGTTACCTTGCAATTGTTACATTGCGATTGTTAGGGTTTGAGCATGGCTTAAAAGTAAAGTTTCTTTTATATAGAAACCCTAACCTCTGGTTGGTATATGGGTTTATTTTATAAGGCAAATAAAATATGTTTATGCTTATCATCACTTGACTCAAATAATCTTTTTTCCCAAGCGTGTATTAGTAGAGTTGTGTGTGTGTCATTCCCTGCACAAAGAAAACAATTTTCTTCATTGGAGTGTTTATATGGGAATAGATTTCGTATTGTAAAATGAAATTGCATATGTTTTACACTTGGATATGGACCATTCATTCATGGGTTATGGAAATGATCATTGATTTCTTTTTAATAAATATAACTCGGTGTATTTTTTTTTAATTCTTTTTTATAGGGTTATGTTGTCACATGACAGACAATTTTCTGTTTAGGAGGAACATGAAAGAGTAGCCCTTTGTAAACCATAAAAATTGGTGTTTGTTTATTTGAGTTTGAATCTACTGTTTGTCAATACAGATGTATCTATCTTATAGCTGCATCTTATGATGAATGCATATTTTTATGCTATAGACTTTGTTTATATATAACATACCCATCATAAAACTGGTGTTTGCTTATTTGAGTTTGAATCCACTGTTTGTCAATAGAGATGTATGTTTTCTATAGTTGCATCTTCTGATGATTGTCTTTTTACGCTACAACTTGTGTTTATATATAATGTACGCAATGTTCCTATTCCATAGTAAATGAATCTCTTGCTTTTATGATGTAAATTAACAAACACAATTCTTCATCTTGGGTGGAGCATGAAAGTGGTTCATATCATTCTAGGACAAACCCTTTTATATGGGAGTTCACCAAAGTACAAATTCATTGTAATTGGATTAAACTTTCATTTGTACTCTCATTTTTGTTTTGCTAGTTTCATTCTAGCCGTGGATTGAATGATATGCTTTACCCTATTTTGTCATGCGACTTACTATTGAGTTATCTGTTATGTAAAATGTGTTTGTAGTGTTTTACAACAATCCCTATATGCTAAGGCTATTGAGTCTTTTCCATGTAAACATCCGAAATTTGAAACTGCTATGTCGATTTTGTAGTCTAAGAATGCTAATGCTGAGGGTGAGGCTTAATCCATGCATAGGAGGAATATACATGTACAAGAGATCTAAAGGGCAATTGTACAAATAATCGACTTAATAAAAAAATTTCCAATATGATGTCCTTAAAATGTAATCAATTTAACACTTGGGAAATGTTTATGTTAAATAAACTATCAACTCATCATGCCATTTTGCATAAATAGGAGTCTATTATCATATCAAATGGTGGAGGAGAGAATATCCATCATAAAATCTAGACAAAAATTTGCTCGAGGATCAACACAATGAAGTGCTCATGCCTTGTAATATGATTCTTCGAGTTTGCTCCAAATCACTTCATAACACCAATTGAATAGTTGTTTTTCCTCTTCAATTTTATGTTTCTTATTGTTTGCACTATTCAAAATTAGGCACTCCAAGAGTTTGAGTCGACACACCATAAGATAAAGCAACAGTTTGTCCGAGACCAATGCTTTTTTTTTGGGCTCCGAAATGTATTGTCTTTTTTGGGGGTAGGAAAAGGTATTTGGTCAAACAAATAATTCATCAAACAACATGCACATAAGATTGAAAATCCCAACCTAGTTTGCTAAAATCCCACTTACAACTCTCTAGATGGATGACACTAGCAACATCCAAGCCCTACAAAACTCTCTCACCATCTGTTATTGCTCCTTGCTTCATACTATTATTTTTACAGATTAGAAAAGTTTAGGAATAAACAATGAAAATGATTTAATCAACTCCCTCAATTCTTCTTTTTGTCTTTTATTTAAAAAAACTTCCTTATCCTAGTCGAGTAGTGAAAACCCTCTTGTTGGGTAGGTAGAGGTAACAGAAATTGGACTTTACTGGATGTATAACTGTTGCTCTAGTATGTGTTAGAAAATTCCTTGTGTATCACGGGATCACCATTGAAGTCGGTGTAGATACTAAAATCAGGTATTAAGTACTTGTCAATGACAAGATTGACATACATTATTCTCTCATCCTTACGTGCTACCTCATGAGTTTAATCTTTTCATTCTTCTATTACACAAGTACTTCATAGTTTGTTTCAAACCTACATACTATCATTGCACATACATTCCTAAATGAACAATTTAGTTCCCTTGTGCATGGGTCAATAATGTTAGACTAGCTTAGTATTGCTTGGGACCCTGACAGTACCGACACTCTTCCAACGACTACTTTTTAAAATCAAATATTTTCTTGGGGTTGGCCCATTGACCTAGCATGTTTGTAGTGTAAGAACTTACCAAATTGGACTCATATATACAAATAATGACCTCCCTTGATAGGGGACTTGGCATTTATCTGGTACACATCTATACATTATTGCACATTGAGCAAATATGTCATATACTTTCCAAATTGTTAGTTAGTTATTGTAAATAGTCACAAGCCAAGTCTAAAGCACACAAAATCCAAGTCAAAGATGTATTGTCAAAGTATGAAAGTAAAATCATTAGCTACATTCATATAATGAAGGAGCACAATTGTATAATCACACTAGGTGAGAGAACTATATGTGGTTTGATTTCATTCTTCGGAGTATTGAATACCTAAGTAGCGATCAATCATCAATGGGGTGATTAGGGTCAGCTCAATGCCATTACAGTTTTCCCATTTTTAGCAAATTATTAGCCCTCATATGCACACCTAGGGTTTCAAGTTGAAAGACACTGATTTCTAGAGTTACACGCATCATCAAAGTTCAACATCACACATATAGAGCTTTCAGGAAAAGGGGAAGGTGTTCGTATGATCATAGACCCATCTTTCAGCATAGGTCACTATTGACTATTGCAAGTCAGTATCAATAGTGGGTATTGACCTAGATTCAATAAAATTGACTTCGTGCAGATAAAAAACACAGTTCCCAAATCAGATGAATCATATCCTGTTTCAATCTATTTTCTATTGTCAGAACACAATCATAGTTAGATGGTTTGTTAGGAAAGCTAAGTGCTTATCCTTTTCTTGTAGTTACTATATTTAGCATTTGACATTTATCAAATTATTGCGATTAGTTTTAGTATTTTACATTTAGATGTATGCTTGAATTCCATATCTTTCAATTTGAATTCATATACTAGTTTATATCATATTAGGGTTTCTAAAACTAAATTAGGGTAAAACAAATTGGTGAACCCATACACTGATCAAATCGTGTCAAGCCCTAGGTCTCTCTTAGTGTTTCAAATTTCAGCATTAGGGTTTTATTTTCAAACCTAATTTTTAATTATTCATTAATCATACACATTGCACATGATTATAATGAATGAACATAGTCTTTATTTGTTAATGCTAGTCATAATGGTACTCTATTTATATTATTCTACTTGGATATTGTATTTCATTTGGGTCAATTATGTAAACAAATGGGTTAAAGACAAGTACATAGATAAACTCAACACAACTTATACATAATGTGTTCATTATTCACAATGTCTTAATATTCAATATTCATTAAATATTAGACAACAAGTAGTATGCATGGCTCATCTTGTTTCTTCCCCTAGCTTTTAGAATGATGACAATTTCCATTTCACCTCTAATATTGGTCCTTGGCTTATATTAGATCCAATAGTCCATATTATCACAACACGAAGGGATAAGGTCACCCATCAAATAAGACAAACCAAAGGACCTTACCAACTCCGTTCTCAACCCCCAGTACCTCCCACCAAGCAAACTAATCAATCCAAGGGGATATGATATCATGGATCAACTGAAAAATACTTATGCCAAAATTTCTTTGTTAGAATTACTTCAAACAATCCCTCTTTACAAAGACATTTTTTATGCAATCTTACACAATACAATGTTACCAAATGATGTATAACCATCCTATGTGGTCTCTATTATCATTACTCTACAATGGATGGAGGAAAGTCTCTCTTTTGAAAAAAAGACTTACCTGCTAAACACATTATAGATCAACATCTACCATTATATATTAAAGTACAAGTTCAAAACAAGGCAATCAAGCGAGTTTTGGTGGATAACAAATCAAGTTTAAACATTTGTAATATCTCCTCAAACCTACTTGGTATTGAGGCAAAAGATCTTAACTACTCAAATATGAATATTTGAGTATTTGACAATATCCCACAAAAAATATTGGGAGAAACTACACTGCATATAATCGCAGGCCTTCAAATGATAGCCACAATTTGTGAGGCTATGCCTAATGACCTCAATTATAATATTATATTGGGGAGACCATAGATTCATGAGATGAATGCAATACCTTTTACATTACATGCATGTCTAAAATACAATCATCAAGTGTGTGTGTGTGTGTGTGTGTGCGCGCGCGCGCGTGCTTGCGCATGCATGCGTGCGTGTCCTTTGGATCAAGAATTGTTCAAATATTTTGCATTATTCAAACCATCCCTCATATGCAACTCTATTCTCAGGAATCCAAGCCAAAGGAGGCATTGATATACACTTCAACACCAATGTTATCACCATCAACAAATTTCAACTGATATGTTTTTGGGTTTAAATATTTACAAAAAATAGGATATACAAGACAAGGATTAAGAAACCATGCATAAGACATTATTCATCTTATCATCACATCTACTCAAAAAGGACGACAAGGTCTTGGGTATACAAAAAAGCCAATAGGTGATAAGAAAGGAACAACCACACAAATTACTATTTATACACACTTCTTCAAAGTAGAGCCCGAACCAACATGAGAAGTTCATCATGTATCTACACTACAATTGGTATAGCTTCATTTGATAGATGACATAGTTGCTCTAGAGATTCATATATTAGATGAATTTTCAAATGACAAATCTCTCTTCGAATACCTGGGGGCATATGAGAATCTCACTTTCTTCTATCATAAGAATAAGTTTCCTCACACAACTGATGCCAATGCATATTTTCAAGAAAGTGAAGATCCCAATCTCCATATCTTAGATGGCCCAAATACCATTCATATTGTGCCATATATGGAGGATATATCAACTCTAATTAATGAAGAGACATTAAAATTCCATTATGGAATAGATAAGGATCCAAGACCATTGCTTTTAGTAGTTATGTTACATTAAAATGAAGGAAAAACATTTTGATAAGTTCTATATGATTATCCAGAATTATTTGCTTGGGCTTACTCATATATGCTAGGAATTGACCCCACAATTGCATTAGATAACATTGTACTTTACCTTGATGCCAACCCAGTGCAACAGAAAGTCATAAAAATGCATCCAAATGTAGCTTTGTTTAAATATGAAATTCAAAAACTACTAAATACAAGATTTATTTGTTTAGTTAATTATTTTGAGCGAGTCTCTAACATAATACTAGTGGCAAAGCTTAATGGATATATTCAATGTTGTACAAATTATTGAGATTTAAATAAAGTTTGTCTCAAAGACAACTTCCCATTAACAAATATTGACATGATTGTCGACTCCACAATAGGTTACGAGATGTTATCATTCATTATTGGTTTCTTAGGATATAACCAAATAAAAATTAATCTAGTAGATCAAGAAATTACTTCATTTATTACACCACAGGCGTCATTTTATTATGTAGTCATGCCTTTCGGATTAAAAAATGTTGGGCCTACTTACCAGCGAGCCATAACCCATATCTTTCATGACTACATACACAAAACAATGGAAGACTATGTGGATGATCTACTTGCCAAATCAAGATAACAATAAAATCATGTTATGGATTTACGACAATTTTTTGAATGATTACAAAAATAAAATGTACATTTGATTTCAAAGAAATGTGTATTCAAGTCTCTTCAAGAAAATTATTAGGACATATCATATCTCAGTGAAGCATTGAAATAGATCAAAACAAGGTTAGAGCTATTTTAGACATGCCTCCACCAAAAGGACTAAAACAACTATGATCATTAGAGGGAAAAATCCAAGCAATAAGATGTTTTGTGGCTCAACTTGATGATACGACATAACCCTTCACAAAATTACCAAAGAAAGACACAAAATTCGAATGGGATGCCAAATATCAACATTTTTTTGATGCAATTAAAAAATTTCTACTTAATCCACCTAATCTGATGCCCCCGACACTAAAAAAATAATTACTTTTAAACATCTTGGATACAAATCATGCCTTAGGGGTTTTATTGGCACAATATGATGACTATCACATAGAGCATGTCATTTATTATATTAGTCATATTCTTGTTGACCATGAGATAAATTATAATATTATGGAAAAGTTATGCCTAGCCCTTGGTTTTGCTGCACAAAATTTGACATTACATGCTTAACAATGAGACACAGGTCATCACAAAGGTGGATTTGCTCAAATTCCTTATGTCAAAATCATATTTATTAGGAAACATAACTAAATAGCTAATTTTGATCATGGAATTTGATCTAAAATTCATATCTCATAAATCTATGAAATGACAAGTTATTTGCAGACCAACTAGCTATAACTCCATTATTAAACACACTGCTAATCAACAATGATTTTCGTGATGGCTTTACTTCATATCACACTGATGATGATATTTGGACCATGTACTTTGATGGATCCAAATGTGCTATAGGTGATGATGTCAAAAATGTCTTCATCACTCCTTAGGGCCAACCTATGACATTTGCATATCGTTTGGGTTTTTATGTACAAAAAACATATCAAAATACGAGACATTGATACTTGGATTATGTACAATGTGCACATTACAGATAAAATCACTATGAGTATATGGGGATTCTTAGCTAGTGGTTGATCAAGTTTTAGACATTTACCAAACAAAAGAAGAAAAGTTAATCCTATATAAAGAAATGGTACAACGATTACATACACCTTGAGTCTTTTTCAATAGAGAGTATACCTCAATAAATATGATTAACAAGTTGATGCCATGGATAGTGCAACATTTATAATTCCCATTGACATCAATGATGATCATGCAATTTTAAACTATTCGACAACTACAACATTCATCAATCTCTAAAGGAGAAGTAGAGGCTCTAAAGCTCGTTGTAGTTACTCGTAGTGTAAAAAAAAAAATGGTACAATGCTATATATAACTTTTTATACAAAGCTCCTATCCTAAAAATGTTGCATGCAATGATAAATGTAAACTACAACATGAAACATTGCATTATGCTCTAATTGTAGAATCTTTATTTAAAATATCATTACAAGAACAATCAGTTCGGTGCCTTAGCTATGACAAGGCTAAAATTGCCGTACTAGAGGTGCATGATACTGAATGTAGAGGTAATTTTAGCGAAAAAACAATGTCTTAAATTTTTTTGAGACAGGGTATTATTGGCCTACAATGGAATAAAAGTGTCAAGATCATGTTAAATTATGTCCACAATGCTAGATTAATAGTAATTTAAATCATGCACCATCGCAAGAATTACAACTTATTGTCTCACCATGACCATTCTCCATTTGGGGCTTCGACTTTACTGGAAAGATAAATCTATAAGTATTATAGGGTCGCAAATTCATTTATATAACTATCGAGTACTTCAACAAATGGGGAGAGGCCATACCATTAGTATCCACTATAGATGAAGATATAAGTAAATTCTTAATGACGAATATCATCTCATGATTTGTACTACCATCAACCATTGTCACATATAATGAATCTTCATTCAAAAATAATACAATTAAGAGATTGTGTGCTAAATACAAGATCTGTCATATTTTCTCAACACTATATTATTCACAAAGAAATGGACAAACAAAAGCAACAAATAAAACACTTGCAAAGATATCAAGAAAAACACTCACCAAGCATGGTGAAGACTGACACAATTAGATTATATATGCACTTTAGGCATACCACACAAGTGTTCGTACACCAAGGCTACACCTTATTCTTTTGTTTATGGGACAAAAACAATGTTACCTTTAGAGCTCGAGATATCATCTTTGCATGTCTCCTTAAAAGATATTATCAAATATAATGAGTATCGGAAGAAACAATTGTATGAATAACAATGCTAGAAGATAAACGCATACAAGCTATTGAGCATCTAAAAATTTACCAATATCATATCAAGAGGGCATATGGCAAGAAAGTTTAAAATTGTGAATTTCAAGTTAGTGACTTAGTATTAAAAGAGAATCAAAAGAACATCAATGTAGATAAAAGAGAGCAAAGGCAAATTGAACACTGATTAATTGGACTCATTTGTAATTACATAAAAGATGAGTACAAAAGCCTATTATTTAGATACACTAGAAGGGAAATCCGTGAGGAACCATGTGAACATCATGCACTTGCGACGATATTATACATAAGCATATTATTTTCAAAAATATAAAAAAAATCAAATATTTTAAAAATACAAAAAGATTCAAAATATTAAATCAGGGCTTGAGCATGACATGATTACTAGATTACACTATTTACATATGTTATCTATTAAATGTTTAGTAGATGACATAATTTTTGTCATACACGCATACATTTCATGGTATATGAGTGTGATACATGACATACATGTTATACATTGACATATAGATGTTGGACTTTCCTCTATCCAATGGCCATACCAATATCGAGGAAATCTTATTCCACATGTTTCAGTATCACAGATTATATCTTTCTATAACTTTCTACCATGTTGAGCTATCTAGATTGTTTATACATGTCGTGCTAGTTGCTTATATCTTACACAATGCTACATAGATATGTTATTCTACTATGATGTGACATTAATACATATAGATGATGTATACTAGTATTTACTTGTTATATGCTTCATTTATATTGTTATACTCTCTTACATGATAGGCTAGTTTGTGTTTGTCTATTGTGTGTGGCTCTTTGGACTTATTTATGGCATCTTTATGCCCCTTGCATGTGGTCCATGTCTTGTTTTATGCGACATATTTATGTCTCTTATTTTTGACATATTTATGTCTCTTGTGTATGGTCTTTGGCTTTGTATGTTGCAACATATTTATGTACCTTGTATGAGGCCCTTGGCCTTGTGTGTGACACTAACGCTTGTTCTTGTTAAACTTTTTATATTTTTTGAGTTCGCTGACATTAAGTGGTGCCATAATCCATATCATGCACCTTTACTGTGTAGTCTTATTTAATTACCTTTTAGTGATGGTTACTACTATTTTTTATTGATATATCTATCTAGATAAGACACTTATACGGCCTACATTACATATGTTACATATATGTCTTGATTGATATGTATATTATTATGATGACATACTCTTCATATATTCACATGGTTATACATGATGTTATATTTACACATGACATGGAATAGTTAACTCTTCCTTTAATATGAGTTACTTTCAAGACACATCCCTCATCTCAAAACGGGGCATTATAGTGAGCTTGTCATAGAGACAAACATCTATGATCACAAAATCAGTTAAGAGTATAGATTTCAGAGATCTAAAAAGGTTATTTACATGACAAATATTGGTACATTAGTATAAATTGTGCAAGGTATATACCATGCATATACATTCACTTTACATAAAATTGAGTGTATTTTTATACACACTTGAGTACATATACATTGGTATATGCACACAATTTACAATTTTTTTATAGGTTTTTACATACACATACATTTGAGATACAAGTTTTTAAACTCAACATATAGATACATAACATTCTATATTAGTTTATATAAATATATGGGGCATGATATTGGTTCATGCACATACACAACAATATAAATTACAAGTTAAATGACAAATGGTTGTCATTACGCTTCACACTTGTTGACACTAAGGTCATGATGGGGGCATGAACATTGTTCATTCTCTTTCGACCATGTATTCATTCTATATTGAGTGAACTTCAACAAACTTGATCGAAACTATACAATTAAATATAAATTCATGATGGGAACATGAAAACTGTTCATTCTCTTTTGATCATGCATTTGTTTAATGTGGGGCAAACTTGAGAGAAATTCTATAATTTAATCTATAAGCCATATGCAGTGATTGATTTGTTTTTAATTTTAGAAAACACATCATGTGGTTCCAATTTATTTTTTGAGTAGTTATTTGGGTTAGTACATTGCATACTTCTCTTCACATTTTTGAGGGTTAGGGCATGTTATTTTTCAAACCCAAGGGCTTGCATAGTTACAAAATTTTGGGGCACAATCACCTTAGCTCTCCATATGCTTCAACAATGAAGAAAAGTTATTCAATGCTTCAACAAGGAAACATCATCTCCAACAATTTGAAAGGAAAATATTATTTTCACCACTACACAGGTGTACTTCTTCCTTGCTCTTTAATTTTCAAAATTAAAATTAAAATAAAAAATAAAAAATAAAAAATAAAAAATAAAAAATAAAAAATAAAAAATAAAAAATAAAAAAAATTCAATTTATGGACAGTGACTACGATATGTTTTATTGCAAGTTTTGCTATTGAGTGACCTAGATAATTGGAGTTTCCTATCAAAGATAAAGTGTGTTGTACACACTAAGGTGCACCTTTTTCCTCTTACTCTAGTAATTCTATTACTAAAATAAAAAGGGGACATTTGTAGATACTGAAATTTAGTATTAAGTACTTGACAATGACAAGCTTGACTTACATTTACCTCGCATGACTTGCGCACACAAATATGGTCCTAGTTCGTCACTCTCTCACACCTTCATGCTACCTTATTAGTCTTATCTTTTCATTTTATTAGTATACATCTACAAGAACCTGATAGTCTATCTCAAAACTGTATACTATCCTACACAAACATCTCTAGACCATAAGTTTAGTTCTCTTGTGCATAGGTCAATAATGTCAGATTAGGTCAATATCGTTAGTCAATACTTACCTGACCCTAATGATACCAACCCTCTCCCAATAATGACTACTTTTTAAAATCAAAATTTTTCATAGGGTCTATCCATCGGCCTAGCATGTTGGTGGTGTGATAAATACCCAATTAGACTCATACATATATATCAAGCCCTCATTTGATATGAGACTTGGCATTTATTTGTTACATATATATACACTACTACACATTGAAAAAACTAGTCACATTATTCACAAATTTAAAATTAGTCACTAGGACCAGTCACAAGCCAAGTCTAAAGCACATCAAATCCAAGTCAAAGGTAATGTTAGGTTGTGGAGCTAAAAGCTTCACCCGGATGCAAACATGGAGGGTTGCTGAATGCCACAGTCACCAGCGTCGGTCAGGCCAACAGACGTCGGTCAGGGGTAGACAGGAAGCTGCCGACATTGGTCAGGGATTGGCCGACATCGGTCGCTTGTGCAGTTCCCAAACTACGAGTTTCACGGACAGTTTGTTAACGAACCGGTTGTTTGCATGTTAAAGGCTAATTTTAGTCTTGAGTTGTGTGTCTAATTATTGTAATTAGGAAGTCTAATTATTGTTTGCATGAGGTTTATTTAAGAGACCCATAGGGCTGTATTGTAATTAAGGCAAGAAAGAGTTTCTTTCAATTGTAAGATCATGTTGATCTGTAGGTTGTGCAAGATCAGGGAGAAGATCTACATGGTAAGTAAGGTCATTGATTTGCAGGTTGTTGCAAGATCAGGGAGATCTACTTGGAGTACATGGAGTACTTGGTATTAGCAGTATTGTTACTGACTGGTTGGAGGTGAACAACAACTCTGTGTTTGAGTTGATTGTTGTGACCGTAATTGAGAGAGAGAACTCTTGATCGAGAATTACTGGAAGTCCTAGAGGTGTGGGAAGCCTTAGAGGTGTGAGAAAAAGTGGCATCTTCTTTATTGTATTTTCTTTTTGGATGAGTTGAATACAAGATTGTATTGTCTCTCAAATTCTATGTTGTTTTTGATTTCTAGTTACTTGTTGATTCTGGTTAAATTCCGTGTTTAGTTGCTTATACAAAGGTAATCAATTGTGCTCCTAATCCTGACAAAGTGGTATCAGAGCTTTATGTTCTAGATCTTGACAAGTGGTATTAGAGCTTTATGTTCTAGATCCTGACAGCTAACATTGTCAAGTATCAAAGCCAAATCACTAGTTGTATTCATATAGAAAATGAACACAATTGTAAAATCACATTGAGTGGAATAACTACATGTGGTTTAATTTTCTTCCTCAGATTACTAGATACATAGGCAAAAATCAATCATCAATAGAGGTGATTGGGGTCAACTCAACCCATTACACTTTTCATATTTATTTTACAAGTTTATAGCCTTCACAAACACACCTAGGGTCTCAAGATAAATGAGGTTGATTTCTAAAGTTGCATGCATCATTAGTTTTTGACATTTGCACATATAAAGATTATAGGGACAAATAAAGGTGATTGTGCGGTCATAGACTCATATTTCAGCGTAGGTTACTGTGGACCACTACAAGTCAATATTGATAGTCGATACTAATCCTATTTTGATGAAACTAGCCCTATGCAAACAAAAACATAGTTCATGAACAAGATGAATCACAAGCTCGTTTCAGTATATTTTCCATAGTTAAAACATAGTCATAGTTAGACAACTAGTCACGAAAGATAAGTACTCATCCTTTGATTGTAATTAATATATTCAACATATGCCACTTGTCAAATCATTGCAATCAATTTTAATATTTTACATTCAAATTTATGGTTAAATGCCATATCTTTCAATATGAATTCACATACAAGTTTCTATCCTATTAGGGTTTCTAAGACTAAATTAATGTAAAATAGTTAGATATGATAGTAAATGCCAGGGACATGAACTATGGTGTGAGCATAGGGAGCCTCCAAATTGCCAAGGTTAACACTTAAAGGATGTTAAAAATATGTGCATGCATTGTGCCTTGAATGTCACCAGCTCAAAAACAAAAGCAATTGTAGAAATGATTTTTGTTGCCATTGATGATTTGTTGGAGTCATATGGCTTCAAAATTTTTAGGGAATCCATAAATTTAACACAATTTTAGCCAAGTGGCTCTTGAATTCTCCAAAAAATCTTCTTCTTTGTCAAGTCCTTACTACCCTTAAGTCCATATTTAGTAAAGTATGTTAAAACCTATTTTTCTTAATATTTATACAATAATAATTATGGTTTAACACTCTACACACCCTACTTGAATATTCAAAAAGGATTAAAGAGGAAATCAATATTAATCTTCAAGTTTAAAGTCCATGATCATCAATATTTTCTAGGATTTTAGAGCTAACAACTTTGAATCTTCCTTTTTTTTTGAAGTTTACTTAATTTTTTTTCAAAGGTTATTAACTTAGATTAAAATGTCACAAGACTCCTACTATAGGTGACAAAGCTTATTATGTCTTCTTTCTCTCATGATTCTCGCTACCCATCCAATCTAAATTTTGACAAATAAGAAAATATAAGATAACATAAAAAATGAAAGACACATAAACAACATCATACCATGGATGCAAACCATGTTTATGAACTAAGTGGTGTGTGGCTTACTCGGTCATTTTATAGATGATATTTATGGATTATATACTCAGACCTTTTCTGCTTTTAGATTTCTTATATCTATTCTATCTTGTGCCCATTGGCCTATCTCTTGGTCTGACTAGTCTTATGTTGTTGACCTAAAGCTGCTATCTTGCCTAGAATGCTTACAACCTACTTAGTCTTATACACTTGGCAAATTTAGACCTTGACTATTCCTCTCAGTTCTCGACATTTTCCACTTTTAGAAGTCTTATATCTATTCTATCTTGTGTCCATTGGCCTATCTCTTGGTCTGACTAGTCTTATGTTGATGACCTAAAGCTGCTATCTTGCCCAGAATGCTTACAACCTACCTATCTTCCATTTTTTCAAGTTCTAAACATGTATGTACTTTCCTATTCCCTAGACACTAACATCTTGGATGGACACATGCATCGATGCAGGTGTCCTACTCTTATGCAAGTGTCCAGTGTCATAAAGTCATTTAAATTACAAATGAAACATATCCTAATGGCTAGCCTAAGTGATTTAATGCGAGTTATTTCTCCAAAGGGATTGATATAAATACAAGATCATCCCTCATTCTTTTCTTACCTAGAAACTTCTTACCTACTCACCAAATAACTCACAAAAGGCATCCAATCAAACACTCAAGTGAGCAAAGCTTTTCTATTTTCCCCTATTTCTATATCAGTCATAGGGTTAATACATACGTAGGTCTTAAGTACTGAAGGAGTAGCCCAAGAAATATATTTTTCAAGTTACAAACTAGGTCACTGTTATACTTGCTTATCACACATTGCATGATTCACACACAAGCCAACACGTAGGGAAGAACTACATCAATTTGAGGCCTTTTTGGAAGTATTGGCTATGTATGCAGTGCTCATTGATAGAGAGTTCTTTGGGGTTAGCTTGACATTATGTGCCCACTAACCTATTTTTCCTAAGGTCATTATGAAGATGAAGAACTAGGGTTTTAAAATTTCACGAGGAGCGATCGTCCATGACCCAGATCTAAATGCACTAGAGCAAAGACGAAGATAAACCTATAAGCATCCATGTGGTTACATCCTTTTCTAGCAGGTATTCCATACATGATACTCGCATCAAGTTTAGATAGTAGCATTGATTCAACTGTCCAAGGCTGATGCTCATGTTTGTGGCTCCAAAGGTCCTCGATCTAGAATTTAGTGATTGCTCCAGAAACTTCTTCCAATCTGCTTCCTCCCTGTTCCAGATCTAGAACTATATTAGTATTAGAACCAATTAAGTACATTATTTCTTTGTCATTTTCATATCTAGCATATTTGTACTTACTATTTTTAATCTATCTTACTTTGATGAATTCAACATATTTTATATTTGAGTTTAGCTTCTAATTGACCTGCTATATAAATAGTTTATCACCCTTGTACCATAGGCTATCTCTATCCACTTTAACCCTAAATTTTTGAATTTAAATTTACAGGGTTAAATTTTTGGTGAACTAGACCTTTAAACATCATTCTTACCTAAGCAAACCATTTAGGATGTTTCTTACATTCTTTGTCCTAATCTTTGTATTCTTTATCTCTTTCATTATGAATGATATTGATTGCTTTGATGACCATGATTATGAAACTCTCTAACTTTATATCAAAGAAGGGGTGAAATTTGCTTACTCTTGTATGCTTCCAAGTGCTAAATATTTAAATATCAAATCTTTGAATGGTGGTAACTACCATCCCTTTAATCAAGTTTGTGCTCTCACCATTTCAAGAGATGATTTGATCCATCTTAAAGAAGATAATGAGCCTTTACTCATATTTTCTACACCACCATCATATGATTTTGGCCTTTAATATTTGCTAAGGTATGGATACAAAGGTCAAGGATTGGACAAACATGATCAAGGTACAACCCACTTTGTATCTCTTAAATATAATACAAATTGGCAAGGCTTGAGATTTTCAAAAAAATCCATGAGTCATCAACAAGGCAAGTCATCTAATCAGGGCCTTCATGCACATTCTACCACAAAAATGGTTGTATATGACCAAGATGCACCTTTATATGATCATCAAAAATTCCAATAAATATATAAGGAAATCATGAATGATTCACAAACTAATTGTAAAGGAAATGTACCAAATTCTTCTAATGGTCCAATCTATTCAAATGATATACCAAACGTACCAAAATTCAAATATCTAATACTAATACTGACATATCCTAAATTTAGTGATCATGAACTTGCACTTGTTATCTATGAGGATGATAATACTCATATGCCTTGTTTCAAAAAAGGTGGTGGGTTGGAACCACCATTGTTCCCATGGAATATCTTATTTCTATGATGACAACTATTGGGGATCTTAAAAAATAGGTTTCTATACTTTAAATGCAAATGCCTTTCCATAAAACTAATGCAAATGTGATTTCATTTAACAATCAACCTCTTGCACAATGTATACTTGAATATCCTTGTCCACAAGGTTTTGAATTACTATATTTACCTCTCTTTTTGAGTCATAAGGACCCATTCGACCACATGATTAACTATGTACATTCTTTTGGTCAATGGACAAAAGATGACATATTATTGCTAAAAGTATTCCACATGAGCATTTTTGATGAGGCTCATAATTGGTTCTATAGCCTACCAAAAGGTTCGTTGACCACTTTTTCCCAATTGAAAGATGCTTTCTTCATGGCTTTTAATAGCCACAAGGTGCCAAAGCTTACATTAACATATTTGCACAATTTGAAACAACGTGATGATGAATCCATTTAAGATTATACTATTTGATTTAAAAGTACATCATATAAGCTAGCATTTAGACCCTCAGATTTGGAATTGTAATTTATTTTTAGTATAGGGCTTCTTTCGCCATTAAGAAAATAACATGGCATAAAAAATATGAGTCATTTCCACATTTATATGTGGATGTACATAGATATGCTTCATTCATCCTTACTAATACAAAGGAGCTTCACATATCCCCTAATAAGTACCAAAGTTTTATTCCTTATACAAAGGAGGGAGATGAATTACCAAATGAACATTATCAACAAAAATGTAGTGTTCCTAATCTTTACATGGGGCTCTACAAGGGTTACTCAAAATGGAACCATTTCAAGGTCCACATCCTAAGCAAAAACCCCATGGTGAACAACATAAAAAGAATCCACACTAAAAATATTTAATAATTAAAGTATTAATGGGTGGTGCTTATTTTTAACATAACCATATTGATCCTACAAAATCAAAAACTACTTGTAATGTAAGACACTTACAACATATTGGATTCGATTTAGAAAACTTACAAAACAAAGGAGGCTGGACAGACTCCTTGGGTGATATAATAATACCAATTGCCTGTGGTCCTAAAGTAATTCAAACACAAGTTTGGGTTATGCCTACCACATCTCCATATGCATTTACACTAGGAGCTCTTTGGTTATACCAAATGAGAGCAAAAATTGATCCAAATCAATAAGGTATTTTTTTTTTTTAATAAAGGCAAATTAATACATATTCCAAATGATAACATTAGTTCTTCTACTACACATGTAAAACATGAGGAAGAACATGATATGTACCTTTTCAAATTATCAAATCACAATGAAAACAATGTCAAATATCCAATTTAAGGTTGAAAAGCTTCAAATATTTCAAAAATACCAAAAAAAATAAAAATCAAAACTCCAAAAATATTTTCAGCATAAACGTACTCTATTGGATCTTTGAAATCCGTGCTAGTTCTATGTTGATGGATGGAATATCAGTTACTTATACATACACATGTGTGTCATGCATCTACTTACACAATTTTTGAATTGGCCAAAGCATACAATTACATGATTTAGATTCACAGTTGTGGTAGAATTTTAGACATTGTTATACACAGTTTCAACATGAGACATATCTAAGGTGCATATGCTATGCAATGTGCACCTAATATTGCTAAATTTAAATCAATTTTAGATTTCAAAACACTCTTTTATGGACTGTCATCACCCACCAGGATGAACTTTTATGGACTATATTGAACCAATCTACTGCAATAGTTGGTTCACTTTTAGTATGGATGAGGTGATTAAATCACTCAATATTGCCAAGTTTTTAAGTTGGACTTGTATTATCTAGACTCACCAGTTTGATAGTATGAATTGACTTTGTTCACTCATGCTCACCAAGTTATAAGTATGATTGGGTAGCACGATTGAGGTAATCTCAACTTCTAGGTGGTAACTCACCTTTTTTCCAAGGTTGGGGGCATGTGCCTTCCAATCTCTCTTTCTCTCTATCTCCTTAGATATATGCATTTTATGGATTTATATATTTGTCCTAATCTCAATTTCGGATCCTTATAATGATATATAATTTCAAATCAACTTGCCAATAGGCAAGGCAGTTACATCAATACACACGTGTATTCCTAAACCTTGCTCTTTCAATTTCAATCTTTTTAATACTTTTAATTTTAAATTATATACAATGATTATGTACTGTAACATGTTCTTAGTTGCAGGCCAGTCACCATCAAATCACTTAAGTTGGACTCACACAAAGGCAAGGTGTGTTACACACACTTAGGTACACATTTATTCTCTTTTAAACTAACGATTTCATTACTAGATTAAAGGGGGGAAATATAGATGATATTTATGAATTATATAACACCTCAATCTTGTCAGACCTTGGATATTCCTCTCAATTATAGACCTTTCTTACTTTCAAAAGTCTTGTATGTACTCAATCTTGTGCCCTTTAGATTATCTCTTGGTTTGACCAATCTTATGTTGATGACCCATACCAGTTATCTTGCCCAAAATGCTTAAAATCAACTTATCTTCCATTTTTGCAAGTTATGAGCCTGTACCTACTTTTCTTTTCCTTGGAACCTAGCATCCCAAATAAACACCTACATCGATGTAGGTGTCTTGCTTCGATGTAAGTGTTTAGTGCCCTAAAGTAATATAATTTACAAATAAAATGTATCCTAATAGTCAGCCTAAATGCTTTAATATGAGTTATTTATCCAAAGGGATTGATATAAATACAATATCAACCCTCATTCATTCCTTACCTACAAAATTCTTACCTACTCACTAGGCAACTTATAAAAGGCTTTCAATCAAGCACTCAAGTGAGGAAAGCTTATTTATTTTCTTCTATTTCTATATCAGTCATAGGGATAACACATACACAGGTATAAAGTACTAAAAGAGTATTCCAAGAGATATATTTACCAAATTATAAGCTAGGTCACTATTGTACTTGCTTATCACATATTACATGATTCACACACAAACCAACACATAGGAGAGAACTACATTAGTCTAAGGCCATCTTCAAAGTATTGGACATGTAGGCAGTGATCACTGACATAGGGGTCTTTGGGGTCAACTCGATACTGTGTGCCCACTAACCTATTTTGCTAAAGGTCACTATGAAGATGAAGAACTAAAGTTTTGAAATTTCATGAGGATTGATAGTCCATGACCTAGATTTGAATGCACTAGAGCAAAGGTTAAGATAAACCCAAAAGCATTCAGGTGGTCACATCCTTTTTCAATAGGTATTTTATATAGGAAACCTACCTCAAGTTCAGATAGTTGCATTGACGAAACCATCCAAAGTTGACATTAGTGTTTGTGGTTCTAGAGGCACTCAATCAAGAATTTGATAATTGTTCCATAATTTTCTTCCAGTCTACTTCTTGTTTGTTCTAGATCCATAATTGTATTAGCATCATAACAGTGAAGTACATTATTTATTTGTCATTTCCATATCTAGCATAGTTGTACTTATTATTTTTAACCTATCTCGGTTTAATGAATTCAACATATGTTATATCTGAGTTTAGCATTTAATTACCCTGATATAGAGATAGTTTATCATCCTTGTACCTTATTGGCATGAAAATTTGTTGAGGGACAAATAGATGTTTCTCATCAATAGTTAGGAGATAAAGTCCCTCTCTTATTAATTGTCAGATCTACTTTTTTTGAAAGCCAACATGATTTAGTAAAATAAAACATTTATAGCAAAAATGAGTCTCATCAGGTTAGTACTTTTAACTTGAAAGTACAAAAAAGTTGGAGAAAAGAAATAGTGACTGAGAAATTTGAAAGAAAAATATGTTTTTGAAGGATAAAAAAGATAACCAATTGGTCAAATTTAGAAACCTATTGGAAATGTCAAGAAGTTTGGTATAATATATAATGAGAAACCTCTCTCATTCAATGGATAGGAAAGACATACATACATTTATAAAAACACACAACATATACCAAAACAATCATATAACTTGATAACATAAAATAATGATCCCTATATATTTCCTTGATAAAAAGTAACAAAATACTTTCTAATTCCACTGAGATTTCTCCAAAATAAAAATGACAAATATAGATTCAAAAAGAAATGCTATAATAAAATTTCTATGGTTTTTGGTTAGTTCATAATGATTGTGACAACATCTTGAAAATAAAGATTCAAATACATGCAAATAGTATGTACATACATTATCTGCATATAAATATTTGAACACAAAGTTTGCAAAAAGATCCTTTGTATTAATCTTCAATGGATCACAAAGATAATTTCCACTTTCAAAAGTTCTCCTAGAAGTTTTAACTATCAAGACCCTTATAAATGAACTCTTAACACCTATTTATAGCTTGAATTGGGTGGTTACAATGCGTAACCAATTTTTTTTACATTTTTTAGGGACTTGTAAAAATATATTAGTGAATATGTACACTTGAAAACTTATAAAAATGCATTCAGCAATCTGCATAACTTGCAAGATTGCTTTGGGCTTTTTATAACTTGTCAAAGTAAGCAAATTTACATGAGTTGAAAAGGTGCAATAATAAATTTGCACAACTCAAAACTTGGAAAAAGATCTTAATATAATTGCACAAGATACAATGTGTAAATCACTAATACATTGTATGACTCAAAATTTTTAAGTTGGAGACATGAAATGAATATTTTTGACAAATCAATCTGCTTCTCCTTCACTGAGAACAATAGGAATTTCTTCCTTCTGATGTAGCTTCTTTCTTTCACCTTGATACTTATAAAAAATCTACAGGATCTCTAGAATTTTTTTTTCATTAGGGCAATCTATATATGTGAAAGCCACCTTTGCATCATAATGTAGTTCCACCATTTTCTCAGTTATCACATGAGGTTTATTCAATACTATATTGAGATTATCCAAGTTAAATTGATATTTGACCAATTATTGAATTGACCTAGAATTAAAAATGTCTACACCTAAATCCACTCATCCTAATTATTCCACTAATCTCACTATATTATCCTAATTAATCCTGTAACCATAGTCTTAATTAAACAATTAAATCACATCCCCCTTCATTAGTCTTCATCCATTAACCTTATACTATCCCCACCAACCTATTAATTATTCTAATCATGTCTTATCCAATAACTAATCCCACTTGTCTATTATATTGGAATTTTAAATTCCAATCCCACCTACCCTAGCCTACTCCTAGGCTCTCCTACATCCTTAGTCCCTAATCACCTATCCTAATTCCCTACTAATATTTCTTAGCCCTTGAATGGATTCTAGAATTATCTAACTCTAGAATCTTCTCTAAAATATCCCGTCCTCTCTAGAATCCTTTATTCTAGAGGCTTCCAAAAAAAAAATTAATTCCTTGGATAATCCTCCACCATTGATCCTCTTCATCCCAAATTTGAACATTGACCATTGATCTTCCCTCCATTGCCTATTTAAACAAGCCATTCCTCCATGGCCAAACCAATAGATGAATCCATAAAACCTCCATGCCAAACTAATCAACATTCTCATAAGCTCTCTAAGTCTTCATACTATCATTGAGTCCATGAATCCATGCCATATTAATCAAGCCAACATCATGCTTACCATAATCTGAGTCTATTGTAAGCAATCCATTAATCCATAATCAATAAGCATTTAGCTTTAGGTTATAATGCTAGTTTTAATGTCTATTTTGCTTGTATTATAGTCTAATGGCTCTAAATTATGAAGTAGATTGATGTTTTGAGTGATTTTGGTTAATTTGCACATCCAAATCTATTTGATCAAAAAATTTGTCTTACATTTGGCGACCACAGTGGGAGCCTCTTTTTGGCCTAACCTAGTGTATTTGAAGTATGTTAATCAAGCTTGTAGGTCAGATTGAAGGAAAATTTGAGCATCAAAATTTCAAAATCTCATCTTTCAAGTGAAAGGCAATACTGATCTGTAATTTGTGACATTGCACAAGTAGTTTTGACCTCAGTAGTTACATTTTTGCCTAACAACCAACCCTAACTGCTAATTGTGACTGTTATTTTACAGTTTTCTGGCTTATTGCAAAATCACATCTCACAAAATGCGGTTTTGATTCTTACATTTAGTTTTGCCACCGATAAATGTGGTTTTGACTCATAGTTTCATTTTTGCTTTCATGAAATGCAGTTTTGATATAAACATAAAATCACTAATTTAACTTGTGGTATTTGCTAACTGCTAGTCTTGTTGTCTCTATCTAGTTGACCTTTGCTTACAGGGAAGGGAGGCTCTATGCAAATCAACATCAAACATCTGTAAAAACCCTCCTTCAACCATCTCCCACAATATTGCCTATTTATAGAGACAGTTTTGACTATAAAGTGTGGTTTACAAGTTGTAGAGTCAATTTTACAAAGAGATAGATAATACTTATTGTCAGTCACTTTTTTTATCTAAGTTATAAACACTTAGTTTACTATCAACAAGATAAGCTTATTGTTCATAAATAGTGTTAGTAGTTTTCCTAATATTATGTATATTCAATCAAATTTTAAAACTTTACAATAACACACCTTTTAAAAGGCAATATTAATTCTAAAAGTTAGTTTGAAATACAATTGTCAGTTTCGACTAAGATATATATTTACCTATTTGGTGTCTAGTATAATCTTTTTTTCACCACCCTATAAATAATTTTCATCATTATGTAAATATTTTTACCTTTCTATAAATATTTTTGGGCATTTTGTAAAAAACCTTTATTTCTACCTTAGAATTTTACATGTTTTTCTATAAATCACAAAACCGCATCTCGCGACTTGTGATATTAATTTTGACTTGCATTATTGCATTGACCATAAGATATTTTGCTAAACTATGTGGTTACCATTAGTTGACCACTTGTAAAACTACATATGATGAAGTTGTGGTATTACTTAGTAGTTACAATATTGTAGTTTTTAAAAGTACTTTTGATTAATACTAACTATGTATTTGTAGATTTAAAAAAGCTAGTTGCGATTTTGAGCTTTATTTTCCTTTAAAAATTATATTTATTGAGTGTTTCTTTTTATACCATTTTCATTAATATTTAAGCCATTCCAAGGGTTTCAAAAGTCCCAAATTACATTTGGATTCAAGAGCGTTGCCCTTTGACCTTACCCAATACCATGATTGAGAGCACATTGGAGGTGCTACCCCCATACCCTATAAGGGGCACTACCCCTTGACCTTGTAAAGGGTACTACCCCTTAACCCTACAAGGGGAACTTCCCCTTGACCTTGCTGGGGGATGTCTCCCCCAGACCCTTGCGTCATGGCCCCTCATCTGAAAAAAATGTTATAGTACAAAATCATAATTTTTTTTAGTGTTTTTATTAAGACTTCTTGGACTAATCTTTATTTCTTACAGGGTTTAGAAATTGAGGTGTCTCAACCTTGAAAAGTCAAAACACTATTCATGAGTTACTACTCACGAGACACTATTTGTGAGCTACTATTCGTAGTCACTATTTGTGTGATGAGGTGGTAGTGGTGAGTTAGAAATGACTGTGTAGGTGATGTAGGTAATGATGTGAATTATGGATGAATTGGCATGGCCTATGGAGGAATCTATATGATCTAAGTGCATGTGAATGGAGTGCAACATAACACTCCACTAAAAAGACAAGGTTGTTATCTTTTGTGATGCACATGATTTTAATTTAGGTGCAAAATGACAAAGGTAGAGATGGGGTGCAGCTCTTAGTTGGCCTCATGATATTGAGTGGAGAAGATGTCAAAAGATGATGGATAATCTTTTGAAATCATGTGTGTGCACATGGGATAGTGGAGAACAGGTTACTATTCCAAATTGGAGGCAAATGTGTGAGTGGGGCACAATTTTGGAAGCATTTAAAAGTGAAGGAGGATATGTCAAAAGTAGAGGATCCACTTTTGACCCTTGCACAAGAATACAAGTTTGTCACTATTGATGAAGAATGATGCCACTAGGGGTATGTCACATTTTTCTCTTGCTCATGAAGTTTTTTCATTTTGTATTCTTCCTTGTAAATTATATAAGTAAGAAGTATTCTCCTTTGTAATTATAATAAGTAGCTAAGATTTTTAAGCTTTGTAAGATAGAGAGTTGTGTAAAGGCATTGAAGCTATGAACTAGTTCTTTTCCTTGTTGTATATTGGTGATACTCTTATGAAGGCTTGATCTGCAAGTGTATGGTGTAATTGGTGTTGATTATCAATAATAGACTGAGTTACTTCAGAGTGTGGGGTTTTTCTTCCGTAAGGGTTTTTCCCACATAATCACATGTTATGGTATGTTGTCATTTTTAGTTATATGTGTTTTCTTATAATTCTGTAACAAGTTCAATTTTGTTTGCATATTCTTCTCTAGAGGTTTAGTGTAAGGAACCATTTCTATGATCTCGTATTCCTTTGAAGTGGTATCAGAGCCTGACCAGTTTTGGTTCTAGTTGTGGGTTTATTGAATTTTTTGAGCTAATCCAGTTTTAAGTAGGAGCTTGTGAAAGATATATTTGGATTTTTTTGTTGAAAGAATTTTAAGATGGCAAGCACATCAGGGAGGATAGAGGTTGAAAAAATTTTAGGGATTAATTTTGAGATGTGGAAGATGAAAATGGAAGATCTGTTGATTGATCAAGATCTATGGGATGTCATTGATGAAAGTATTCAGAAACCTATAGATCTAGCTAAAGCATCTAAGTATGATGTGATGGACCTAAAAGCCAAAGGTCTCATTAGATTGTGCTTGGTAGATTCTTTACTAATTAATGTCTATAAAGAAACCACAACGAATAAGTTGTGTAAGAAACTAGGTGAGATCTACCAAGCTAAATCTTTAGTCAATAAAATTTTATTGTGAAAGAAGTTATATTATTTGAGAATGAAAGAAGGTGGACAAATTATAGACCACCTAGAAGCATTTAATATGTTAGTGGCTCAATTAGTATCAATTGGTGGGAAAATGGATGAGGAAGAGAGATGTCAAATTTTGCTTTGTTCTTTGCATGACTCATAAGATTCTTTTGTTATGGATATAGGAAGTACTTTTATAACCTTGAAAGTTGAGGATGTTGTAGGTTCTTTACTTTCTAAAGAAATGAGAAGGAAAGTTTCCATGGGTTTCAAAGAGTCCTTGAATATTTGAGGAAGATCTAAAGAAAGAGGCAAGAAAAATGAGAAGCATGAGAAGTTTAGATCCAAGTCCAAGGGGAGATCCAAATCTCCTAGAAAGCCCAAGATGAGATGTTGGAATTGTGTCAAACATGGTCACTACTGATCAGATTATAAAGAAGAAAAGAATAAAAAAGAAGTAAGATTCTAATTTTGAATTTGAGAAGGAATATAGTGATGCATTTATTGCAACCTTGGCAACCCATGCAGGTAATAATGCATTGTTAATTGATTCAAGTACATCTTACCACATGACCTCTAATAGAAATTGGTTTTATAAGTATGAAGAATTTGATGGAGGTAAGGTGTATTTGGGTGATGATTATTTTCTAACCATTGTTGGTCGTGGTAGAGTTAAAATTAAATTTCCAGATAGAAGGATTAAATGGTTTGATGGTGTGATACATATCCCTGTGCTAGCTCATAAATTATTATCTGTGATCAAATTAATAGATGCGGGTGTGTAGGTTGTCTTTTCTAAAGCAGGTTGTAAGATGGTTAGAGGTGTTATGGTGATAGCTAAAGGTGTCGGGATTGGCACTTTGTACAAGCTTTATGCATGCATAGTTGAGTGTAATAGTACTTTTGTGAAGACTAAATCTGAGACTACTCCATTGGATAAAGAGGTGATTACTATTTTTGTGGATGTTCATGGTTTTTAGGTACCTAAGGGTACTCATTCTATGGAGTTAAAATTGCTTACAGAGAAGACTATGTTATGGCACTAGAGACGCAACCACATTGAAGAAAAAGGTCTTAAGGCCTTGAAGAATAAAACCTTTATTGAAGTTTTAATAGATTGTAATCTTGAATTTGATTTCTATGATCATTGTGTTTATGGTAAATAAAATCACATTCAATTTTACTCGAGTTCTCATAAATATTGTGGTGTATTGGATCTTATTCATTCTGATGTTTTTGGTCATGTTAATATTTATTCAATTTCAAAATCCATATATTATGTTTCATTTATTGATGATTTATAGTAGGACATGGGTTTATTTTATTAAGAGTAAATATGAAGTTTTTAGTCATTTTAAAGAGTTTAAAACAATGGTCAATTTGTAGACTGGAAAGAAAATTAAATGTTTGAGGGCTGACGATGGTAGTGAATTTTGATCTAATGATTTTGATAGACTTTGTAAATATTGTGGTATACAAAGACAAAAGACAACTCCATAATGGAGTTGTAGAAAGAATGGACATGACACTGATGGAGAAGCTATGAGTATGCTTAGTGGTGTTAGACTAGAACAATGGTTTTAGGTTGAAGCTGTAGCCATTGCTTGTTACGTGATCAATATGTCTCCTACATCAGCCCTTGTTTATAAAATGCCTATGGAGGTGTGATCTAGCTGTAAGCCTTGATTGAGACATCTTAGATTTTTTGGTTGTGGGGCATATGCACATGTACCAAATGAGAAACAAACAAAATTGGAGAACAAGACTATGAGATATATCTTCATTGGTTATAGATTTGGTGTGAAAGGATACAAGCTTTGGGATCTTATAACACAAAAGGTATTGTATTCTAAAAGTGTTATTTTTAAAGAAAATAAGACTTTTTGTGCCATGTAATAATCAAAATAAACAAAAAAGAAAGAAGTGATTCAACTTCCTCCTATGCTAAAGAAAGTTGAGTCGAGGCCACGATAGAGATAAAAAGTTGAGGAGAGATCATTAAGCTCTATATCCTTTGAAGAGGAGGTAGATGAAGAAGAACCTCCATCTTAGCTTGTTTGAAGGTCTAAAAGGCATAGACAACCATCAAAAAGGTATTCTCCTGATGATTGGATAAGTATATTTACTTTGAGTACTAACATTGATGAACCAAGATATGTAGAAGAAGATTTGGGTATGAATGATGCAGAGTGTTGGAAGATTGCTATGGAAGAAGAAATGATAGCTTTGAAAAATAATGATACATGGGACCTTGTACCATTACCTAAAGGATGTAAGCCTATTGGATGCAAATGGGTGTTCACAAAAAATATTGGTTCAGATGGCAGTGTTGAAGAGTATAAAGCTTGTTTGGTTGTAAAAAGTTACTCTTAGGTTGAGGGTGTTGATTATGGTGAGATATTTTCTCTTGTTGCTAAAATTATATCCATTAGATTCTTGTTTTTTATTGTAGTAGCTTATGATTTAGAGATTGAGAAAATGGATGTGAAGATTGCTTTCCTTCATGGTGATTTGGAGGAAGAGATTTATATGACAAACTCAGAGCACTACACGGTGAAAGGTAAAAGAAATTTGGTTTGAAAGTTAAACAAATGCTTGTATGGTCTCAAATAGAGTCCTAGGATGTGGTACCAAAAATTTGATACATATGTATTGAGTTTGGGGTTTGAACGATCTAAATCAAATCATTGTCTTCATTATAAAAGTAATGGTGAACATTTCTTGGTTATTACCTTATACGTTGATGATATGTTGTTTCTTGGAAATGGGAAAGTTTTGATTAAAGATCTTAAATCTCAACTTTCAGAAAAATTTGAGATGAAATATCTTGGTGCTATGAGACACATTCTTGGGATGGACATTAGAAGAGATAAAAAAAACAAAAATATATGGCTTGGCCAGAGTAAGTATGTGAATTCAATATTATAGAGGTTTAACATGCAGGATTGCAGACCATTATCTATTTCTTTTTTCATTGAAACGAAGTTATCTATTGCACAATGTCCTACATCCCCATCAGATATGGAAGACATGAGTAGAGTGCCTTACCAAAATGCACTTGGAAGTTTAATGTATTCTAGGGTTTGTACTAGACCAAACATTGCCTAAATAATGGGAGTTCTTTCCTGTTATATGTCTAATCTTGGTGGAGTTCATTGGGATGCAATTAAAAGGGTCTTTACATATTTAAGGGGTACCTTAAAGTATTCCTTATTTTAGTAACATGATTGGAGATAGTCACCCTCTTGACATTCGTAGTTATGTGGATTTAGATTGGGCAGTTGATGTTGATAGCAGAAGATCCACCATTGCTTATGTGTTTACTTTATTTGGTGGTGTAATAAGTTAGATGAGTGAGCAACAAACTGTGGTTACTTTGTCCATTATAGAGACAAAGTATATGGTAACTACTCATGCCTATAAATAATCCATTTGGATTAAGGGACTATGTTCATATGTTGGATTGAAATAGTGTGTAGTAATAGTTTACTATGATAATCAAAGTGATATTTGCCTAGTAAAGAACTTGACATTTCATGCCAAGACCAAACACATTGATGTACAATATCATTTAGTGAGACACATGGTCAAGGATGGTAGGGTGAAGCTGATTAAGGTAGATACTTTGATGAATGTTTTAGATTCATTGACTAAGCTTGTGAGCACAAAGAAGTTCATATGGTGTTTGGAGTTTATGGGCCTCTTGGCACTTAGCAGTTAAGTTCATGATGGTATGGTTCTTCTAGGTCTTGCAAGGTATTTGACAAGTGAGAGAATGTTGGGAATCGAGGTATCTCAACCTTGACAAGTCAAAAAACTATTCATGAGTTATTATTCACAAATCACTACTCACAAGACACTATTCATGATCTATTATTCATAGTCGCTATTCATATGATGAGGTGGCAATGGTGAGTTGACAATGACTATGCAAGTGATGCAGGTGATGATGTGGATTATGGATGAGTTGGCATGGCCCATGGAAGAATCTACATGACCTAAGTGAATGTGAATGGAGTGGGGAGTACCACTCCACTAAAGAGACAATGTTGTTGTCTTTTGTGATGCACATGGTTTCAATTTAGGTGCAAAATGACAAAGGTAGATATGGGGCACACCTCTTAGTTGACTTCATGATCTTGAGTAGAGGAGAAGTCAAAAGACGATGGAAATTTTTTTGGAAGCATGTGTGTGCACATGAGATAATAGGGAACAATTTACTATTCTATATTGGAGGCACATGTTAGTGAGGTACAATTTTGGAAGCATGTGAAAGTGGAAGAGGATTTGTCAAAAGTGGAGGATCCACTTTTGACCCTTTACATAAGAATACAATCTTGTCACTATTGATGAATAATGATACCACTAGGGGTGTGGCGCATTTTTCCATTGCTCATGAAGTTTATTCATTTTGTATTCTTCCTTCTAAATTATATAAGTAAGAAGTATTATCATTTGTAATTATAAGAAGTAGCTAAGCTTTGTAAGCTAGAGAGTTGTGCAAACACACTGAAGCTTTGAACCAATTCTTCTCCTTTTTGTATACTGATGATACTCCTGTGAAGGCTTACTCTGCAAGTGTATGGTGTAATTGGTTTTGATTTTCAATAATACAATGAGATACGTTGGAGTGTGGTGTTTTCTCCCATAAGGGTTTTCCCCATATAATCACGTGTTATGGTATGCTGTTATTTTTAATTGTATGTGTTTTCTTATAATTATGTAACAAGTTCAATTTTTTTTGCATATTCTCCTCTCAAGTTTTAATGTAATAAATTATTTTTGCAATCTCGTATTCCTTTCATAGGGGTGAATCTAGTGGCAATTTTAGCTTGCTAACATCTTGTCTTACAACTTGCCCCTCAAGATTGACAAATTGAAACTACTAATCACTTATTTTGCAAGACACCTATCAAATATTTTGGCATTTTTGAAAAAAAACATCTTATGTCTATCACATCTAGATTAATCAGATAATAAATCATTTTATCTACTAGTGTGTCAGTCAAGGGTTACAGTGGTGTATGCTCTCCTCTTTGCATCCTTGCAATAATTCTTGGAGGATCAAAAACCACTAATAAACCCTCCCATTTTATCTTTTAGGGGCAATGTGATGTGGAATTCACACCCATGCACTTGCCATAGTCTTAGGGGGATAGTGACCATGGATTTCAACACCATGCACTAATCCACACTCCATGTTCTTTTGGAGTATAAATATCATCTACGTCTATCGATAGGCTAAGTAGTTGACCCCATACATGTATTTCACGAAGGGTAAGAGTTAATTATCTGAATAAGACATTAGATAACACCTTACATGGACTTAGGCCCCATTGTACTTAACATATATCGGGGACACCCCTAAAAACCTTGTCCAACCTAACATAGGACCATCGATCATAATGATGACTTGCTACCATATTCAATATCATTTCCCAAGTGACTGTCATGTGCAGATAGGGTTGAGAGGGTTTGATATTTTTTGTAATGGGTCACCGACTACAACCTCACCTATAAAACTATTGTATGGTATAATCATCAGGTTACACACCCATCAATTTACTAATCTTAGGTTTTGTGGTTTACTTGATTTAGTGTGTGTTATGTTAGACGCATGTTGATTGTGAGCCAAGTCAGCCTTTTACCCAAACCCATACACAACTATCTAGGTCTCCTTTGCATATCAACATCTTGTATATCCTTGTCTCATCATCATATCATTATGTACACCATTTTCACTATACTCTTATACATATTTTCTTTATACATTTGGGTACATCCTTTTAAGCCCATATCATCTTGCATCTCATCCTATCTCTCACCACCCTCTTGTCTTAGTCACATCCTAATCTACTCTCATCTACCAATCATTGGTCATAACCCCATCACCTAAATATCCAAATCAAGTATTGTCATCCACATCCTATCATAGTTTAACTAAGACTAAATCCACCTTATCCATAACCAATCATTCGTCTTGACCTTGTCTAGCCTAAACATCATATTCATCACCATATTCTCTACCTATATAACCTAGTCCTAATCATAATCTAACCCAACTCATACCCTTGTTTATACTAGTCCTTTCATCAAGTCTGTAGTCATACTTTGGTCCTCATCCACATTGGCAAACAACTCTTTCTATATCAGGGTCCTTATTATCATATTGCTTATGTCTAATCAAGTTTGAATCATAATCACAATCCTACCAGCTTATCAATCAAATAATCTCATGTTATATGAGTGTATCATCTTAGTCTTGAGCTAGTGTTAGTCCAGTCAATCCCTAGTTGAAATTAGTCTCTCAGGGTAGTCTAGTCTTAGTAGAATCCTAGAGCTTGTCATAGTTTACCCAATTGAATCTAGTCAAAGTCTAGCTCATGTCCTAATTTGATCCATTTGATCTTGTCTTACTTCATCTAACATCACATCACATAAAATCAAACTTGAGATTGGACTAAATCAAGACTTTATCCAAATTTATTCCACACATTCATCTTCTTCCCCCAATCTTTCCATTTAATCCCCCACACCTACCGATTGGGGCTAATGGACCACATCATCCATAATTTCCCCCATTTTCATCCATGGTATCCAAAATAGATTTGGTCAATACCCTAATTGAACAATGCCTCATCACTACTAGGGATGTGTTCCTTCCTCACCTACTTGAGATGAGCATCCCATGTCTTACAGACTTTGACCCCATCCACCCAACATTAGCTCCAATCCACACCCATCCACATCAGATAACTCCTAGTCTTCACACCACACAATCCAATTCCAATCCTCCATTCACTAGTCATAACCAATCATCTACCCTTTCCTATTCTAGTAAAGGGAATCCTATCTTGGCCACCTTGTCTACTACTCCACCCACCCAATCACGTCAATAACCATCTAATCTAAAGTCTAATGCTTTCACATCTAGGTCAAAAAGTGAAGAGAGGCCTTATACTCATCTTCCTATATCCCTAGAAGCCCTCTTCCACCAACTCATTACCAATGGCATGATGGTCTATCCACCCATAAGACATCTTAATCCTGCCAAGCCTAAACCCTCTTGGTATAAAGCTAACCACTATTATATGTATCATTAAATTTGGGGGCATATGATTAATTGATGTCATAATTTCAAAAACTATGTCTACGACCTTATCAACCATGGTGACATAGAAATTGATAATGAATCAGATAGACATCCATGGGTGAACAAGAAGAGTAATGCCAAGATTCTATTCTTGGTCATGATCAAATCCTTCCCTTTCCACACCAAGGTCAAGACACCACATTTATCTTATGGTCCCCCCATCTTTGACAAATCTTCCATTGAAGATGAGTCCTTCCCCCACGAACCAAGTCCTCCATTCCTTCATGGGTCCTCCTTCCATGGGCATATATTTGTCGAATCCATTATATCCCCTTCATCACATCAAATAACCCATGATGAGAGGTCTCTTGCAGATAATGAATCTTCTACTAGCAACATTGCATCTTATACATCAGAGTTAGTATTGGAGTTAACATCAATTTTATCTGCATCATGATCATGTTCAACACTAGTATCTAAATCAGATTTATCATCAGAAACATCATCTCTCATAGATATTACAGCTCATGATGACATCTACCTATTTGGAAGTACCTCCGATTCGGATGTCAACAAATCAAAAGTTATATATTTTGATCCCAATCAAGATGATGAAGTCATAATAGAGTTCTTACAAGATTTATCTATCAAAGATAGTCGAAGTGGATCTGATCCCACATCAGACACATGTTTTACTAGTCTCAATGATCCTTTTATTGACCTTGAGGAGATATTCTCCAATGCCAAAACTAGGTCTCCTAGGAACCCCTATGAGGACCATGTTGCACCATAACAACTCATTAACCTACTCATACCATTCCACCACCTTCATCCATCATAGACCACTTCCTTATTATCAATTATCATTTAATTTCCTTCCTCCATAAGAATGAACATGAAAATACATTGTTGGACTCTTCCTCGAGTAACATAATATGTACCATAAATATAAAGGTCCAAGACCATATTCAAAAATTCATTTATTATAATCAAATCACCTTTGATCCAACAAGTCAAAATCAAGAAAAATAAAATATTTGACCTAATCAAAAAATATCTTCCCCTAGTGAAAATCTCCTTGAGGCACTAAGGGACCATCAAAGTCATAATAATCTTCATCTATCAAGTCAAATATCAATATCCTCTAGTAAAGCCCAATGTCAGGCATCAAGAGGCAGTCAAGAAATAATCAAGTCTAAAAATCAAAACAATGACAAAAGAAATATCAGTACGATCAATAATCCTTAAAATAATTAGGTTAAAGATGAACCACAAAGTTAAAGTGTCTTGGATATCCTGCAGTGTTTTGTCATATAACACCAATCAAATATGGAATGTCCAACATCTCCAATGATGTGTGTGACTGCTGGTCCTAATCCTCAAACACCCACCATAACTTCCTATCATGATCCTATCATCCATTTAAATCCAATACACCCCCATCAACATCAAGATCTAATCCAATCTATACCTCACATCACTTGCATGGGTAATATTCTCTCTCATAGTGGTGATGAAGACTCTTGGTATAGATACCTGGAGGGGTCTCAATCTAGAATAAATGAAGGTAACATAGACATCAATACATCCAACAATGATAACATGATCCTAACATCACATCTCTCTAGAATAGGTGTTGGTTGACGATCATGAAAATGTCTGCATCTTGCATATCACTTGCCTTTAATAAATCAAGATGCCCACCAAAAGTCAAAATAAATAAATAAATAAAATAAAAATCAAAAATAAAAAATAATTCATCCAATGGTGAAAATCAATCTTTTGGAGCCTTGGGCAAGTACCATGATGAAAACCAATTTCTGGCGTCATGGTAAAATAATATATTATCCACATTGTACCTCAACACTTGGGGGCAAAATCCATCCCTTGTTAATCTCATCCATGTCATATCCCTCTATCCATTATATCATGCATCCTATTTTTTCCAACCTTTTTTTCTAGTCTTGACCTTCGTACGGGATTATAAGATGTCTTGAGAAATGTTCTGAAATCATCTTGGCATATCCTCCACTGGACACTTAAGAAATTAGATATCTAGTTTTTTCACAATGTGGTCATTTGCGATCCCTAGTCCATTCCTCTTTGGTCCTCATCCCCCTTTTAGTCTCACCCTCATCCTTTTGTCATCCCCATCCATTATTCCATTCATCCTTATCCTAGTTGCTAGGCTTGGTATTCCCTTTGCTAGTAACCCCATTTGTATAGTCTACATACATATTCTAAAAAGCCGTAAAAATTGACATGTTCTAAAAAACCCTAAAAAATATAAAATCCAAAAAATCCAAAAACATCTAAATTATCTTGTCTTTTATCATCTTGTCATATGTATTAAGTATCCTGGTCATCTTATCCTATATCCTAAGTTGTCCATGTCAGCATATCTTGTCATCTTGTCTTTTCCTATATCCTAATCTTCGCATCCAAGTCCTTATCCATAACCTTATCCTAATCCAAATCTTTAGTCTACCCAAAATCTATACCCCTATTTAAATCCATATCCGTATATCACCTTCACATCATGATTATCATTACTAATTTAGTCCAACTCATCGCCTAATCAATCATCTTGTCAGGACCATTAGACAAGACACAATGACATTGCAAGTAGATACTTGTGTCTATTACTTGTCTGTTCCTTGTTATTTGACATGTTTGTATGTATTTCATCATGTATATATATGATTGTCTTATGTTTCATTTATTTGTCTATATTTATTTTTAGTCTTGTGTGATGTATCTTTTTGTCTATTGGGCAGTGAATGAAGATGCTATGATGACATATAAAGTTACAAAGATGATTTTAGGTTCCCTTGATGATTTAGATTTCATCATTTGCCCTATTCTTACACACTTTGGCAAAATATCCTCTTGGTCATACTTATATCATGGGGCATACTACCTAATGATATATTTACATCAAATTGCTTAGACTATGATGAGCCTTATTATAGCAATGATGGATTGATAATGAATAACACCCATCATTTATCCTATCCTCTATCACCTACTTAATCATTTCATCATCTTTATCCTTTATCCCATTCATCTAATATCCAATCATTCTTTTGAGTCCTTTTATCATCACATCTATATCCTCTAACCAATCATCTGTCATCTCTCTAGTCATCAACATCTAACATCTCAACTCAACTCTCAATCCAATCATCATCACATCTAAACTCTATCTAACAACTATCATGTTTAACAATCATTGTCATTCTCATACTCTAGTCCATATTATCATATATCATCTCGTCTAAACTACATTGGTTTGAGGTATTGTTTTAGACTATGTAGGTAATGCTTAGTCACATAACATGTCTAAGGTTAGCTCGGCCACTCTCTCCTCTTTCTCCATCATTTGTCATCACATCTATTTTATCATCATCACAATTTGCATCAGTCAAATCCTTGAGCTATAATATCAATCATTCATCAACTAGTCTATTCATCAATCACCATCCTTGTAATCATCTCCCTAATCTTTTTGTCAATTGCCCATACCTATCGATTGGGCCTGAAAAAAATCAAAACATCCATATTTTCTTCCATTATCATTGATTTGTCAATTATCATTTAAAGTTTACAATTTCCTCCTTTGATTGGGGCATGACCACAACCATAACTTTGTTATCATCTCTCACTCCTTTCATATGTTCTTGCTAGGGGCATCGTTGTTATTAATCACATTATGGCTCATTGATTCGATTGCATTGCAGTTTAATTTTTCCCCTTTATCCTCTTGTCACTTGCTTATATCATTAATTCTCTCTCATCTCCATCATATCACTCAAATTTATCTTTGAGATACACTCATCATTAATATTATCAAATCATTATCTTATCTTTGGCTCGATACTCTTATAACATGTGTCCTTGCTTGGGATATATCAACAGTTAGTGGCCTTTATAATCTTGGTCTATAGCTAGCTCTCCCTAGCAAGCATCTTTACCTAGAATATGTTGAAAGCTTCAACCTTTTATCTTATCATCATCATGTTTCCACTCCCTATGCATATGCCTTTCCTAGGGACATCATCACTTTGTAGCTCATTTCTCAGGTTGAGTTCATTTTCTTCACCGTCTATCTCATATTTCGCATCCCATCCCCTTGTCTATTCATCACATCCCACCCCTTGTTTCCTCTTTTGAGTGGCCATCCATATCATTCTTCCCCACACGTTCCCTTGATGGGGCATCATATGTCCACTAATATAGTTTACTAACATTCATTCATGAGTGTTATTATTCTTTAAAAGACCATTACTCCTTTTACTTCATCTACTCGCAATGCCATTTCAAAGAGGTGTAAAATGTATACACCTAAATTTGATCAGCCTAATTATTACACTAATCTCTTTATATTATCCTAATTAATCCTATAACCATATTCCTAATTAAATAACATCTCCCTTCATTATTATTCACCCACTAACCTTATATTATCCCCACCAACCTATTAATTATTCTAATCATGTCTTATCCACTAACTAATCCCACTTGTCTATTATATTAGAATTTTAAATTCCAATCCTACCTACCCTAGCCTACTCCTAGGATCTCCTACATTCCTAGTCCCTACTCACCTATCATAATCTCATACTAATCTTGTTTATCCCCTAAATTGATTCTAGAATTCTCTAATTCTAGAATCCTGTCTAACTTAGCCCTTCCTCTCTAGAAGCCTCTATTCTAGAGGTTGGATAACCCTCCATCATCGATCCTCTTCATCCTAAATTTGAACATTGACCATTGATCTTCCCTCCATGGCCTATTTAAACAAGCCACTCCTCCATGGCCAAACCAATAGATGAATCCATAAAACTTCCATGCCAAACTAATCAACATTCTCATAAGCTCTATAAGTCTTCATACTATCATTGAGTCCATGAATCCATGTCATCTTAATCAAGCCAACATTATATTGTTCATAATCTGAGTCTATTGTAAGCAATCCATTAATCCATAATCAATAAGTCTTTTTCTTGTTTAGAGCATTTAGCTTTAGGTTATAATGCTAGTTTTAATGTCTATTTTACTTGCATTATAGTCTAATGGCTCTATATTATGAAGCAAATTGATGTTTTGAGTGATTTTGGTTAATTTTCACATCCAAATCTATTTTCTTAGAATTTCCATCTTATAAAAAGTAGACTTAGGAGTTAGAATCTCCTTGATGTTTTTCTTGAACTAGGTAATGACAATATCTAGAGAGACCACTTTACTATCATCATCAGTAATTGTATAATTTAAATTTTGGATACTTACTACTATTTAAAGCATAATATCTCCTCCCATGGATTTATAATTGTATAATTTATTGATACCTTATCAGATGATACAAAACCTGAGCCTTACAACTC
Organism: Torreya grandis; assembly: GCA_037957365.1. Taxonomy (NCBI): domain Eukaryota; kingdom Viridiplantae; phylum Streptophyta; class Pinopsida; order Cupressales; family Taxaceae; genus Torreya; species Torreya grandis. The sequence continues at coordinate 3,869,932 of JARHVA010000605.1, read as the reverse complement.
TAAGAAATTCATGAGATATACAACTTCATCTTTCTGAATGACTTCTGCTTGAATAAGATCATCTGAATCAACATTAGAAAATTATTTTAACTCAAGAAGTAAATCTTCCCATATCTTTACTTCCTTATTAGATGTGTCTTCCACTTTCGTTACATCATCATACTCTAATTGGATATCAAAACATAGATCCATTACATCTTGGATAAAACTAATTCCAGGTTGTAGAATTTATTATGACCAATCTTTTGTTGCCTTTCCCATGGTTCCAGTTACCTCTACCACATTCAATGTTTCAATATCTAAAATTTGATGAACAACTAAAGAAGAATATTAAATTGGCTTTATCAAAATTTTCACCACTATTACCAATTGCTCGACCTTCTCTTTGAGCTGATCTTTAGTCACTTTATCATGATCCATATTTTCAAATAAAGTGCCAATAGCATTTTGAACATCCTCCTTCATTCCCTCCCTTGTAGTTTTTCCCAAATGTTTTTTCACTATTTGATAATTTGAAGTATCAACATTATCCTTATCCTTTCGTATAGGGGGGATAACCACTTTTGCATATCATTCTCCTTTTACTTTGATTATTCTTGTCACAATTTTTGGCTTCTTGATTATCCATGGAGGAACATAAGATATTGCACTAAAGTCAATTTATTGTGGTTCTAAAATCTTATTCCTTTTCTTCACCACTTCATCAAGCCAATTGGGAACCTCGACATTGACCAAAGATTGTTGCATTTGAGAGGACTCAGATTTTGTGGAGGTATCAAGAGAGGAAAGGATATTTTATAGATGTTGGATCTCTTCTAATATTATTTCATCTTTTTATTTCTCAACTAAATGATGTGGAGTTTTGGGTGAAGGCTCAAGTGGTAATTCAAGATTTTATGAAGGAGGTAAAAATAATGAATTACCAGGTTGAGTAGAGGGTGATGGTAACAACGAAGAATCTGATGAAAGAAACATTTGAATAGTATTTGTCACCAATATTTGAGATTGAACAAAACTATTGAAAGGAACATCTTTAGACATAGAGGTAATTAAAGAACAAGAAGATTTCTTTCCCAACCTTTTGATTTTTAATTCGAGAGGCCTAGAGGAATAGTTGTGGAGATAGTTTGATTTCAACTTCTTATTCTGCCTCTGGGATGTATTCACTTTCATTAGTTTCTTTAGATGTCCTAGCTTCTGCTTGATGTTATTTATAGAATCTCCCTAGTTTAGCTTCTATTGTTTTTGGTGGTGGAAAACCTACCTGGTCAACATTGACTCCTCTAATTTTCAGCCATTGTAATGTTCTCTCAAGTAAACCTTGAGTTCTGGTCATAAGAGAAGTTGATTCCTTTTTACTCCAATCAATCTTGGCAATTGGTTCGGATTCAAGTTTTTCTTTTTGAAAATTGTGGTCCTAAATATCTTCATCATCAAGTATTTTCTTAAGGACTTTTGCAATCCCAAATTTAACAACTTTTTTCACTATGCATCATGAGTAATCTCTAATTTTCATGTCTTTTTCATCATCATAATCAAGTCAATAATTTTCAAAATGAGGTACATGTTAATATGAAGCCCCTAAGATGTGTGTCACTAAACCTCTTATATTGAATGAAGCCCCTCTTTCAAATGGCCTTATAGTAACACATGCCATTTCTTCCTCAAATGACTTTGACTTAGCCAATGATGCACATGTGTATTTGCCAATAGAGATAGGAAATTTTACTCCATCTTTATGTCTAAAAGCTATAAACTTGTGTGTTTTAGTGAATTGTCTTACTAATTCCATTAGGGCCCATTTATCATCAACATGCTTAGGAAGCATGTATGGTGATAAATTACATCTATAAACCCTTAGATAATAAAAAGTTAGAAACTGAATGAACCAAACTCCCCACCTTTTAATCTCTATTATTGTTCCCATAGATATCCTCATGTTATAGGGTCCTTTTTCAAACATCTAAATTTACATACTAGATGAATGTATCATTTACCCTTAAAAAATGATGATCACTTTCCTTTAGGGTAATTTTAGGGTAGAATTCATATATCTTTATAGTTTTGATGTTCCCCTCCTGATTCAATCCATAGTAGAATCTTTTCCTAGTGACTGCATAAACTAGATATGAAGTCATGTATAATTTAGAAGTTGTTTTGACTTCAATTATATTTTTATGGATTGATTCACTAATCAACTTCCCCTAATTGATATATTTCTTGTTTTGATCAATGATTCATATACATCTATACACCCAAGTCTAGAAGTGCCTTGCCACTGGGATTCTAACTACCCCATGTAAGAGTGTAATCATGTCATTCACTTAATTCAAGAATTCAAACCTAAAAAGATTATTTGGAAGCCTTGTTTTTGAATGTTTAGGTTTTTTTAGCCATTGTTTATTCACATATTTTGCACAAGAACTGACATTATCATCTCAAAACTGTTGAGCTGAAGCAAGAGACAAGTTCACATATGATTCTTGTTCTAGCAATTGCAATAACTTGTTAATATATTCTAGAGCTAAATATATGACATATTCTCCTCTTGGATTTAACACTTGTCTCTTCTCAGAGTCATAATGTTCAACTATGGTTAAGACCAATTCTGGGCTCTACACTGAAGTTGGAAACGTAGCTACTTTTACCAATCCACTATTATGTATGCTCTAACCATAATCTATCTTATGCACCCCATTGATTCTATTCAATAATATTCCATGTTAATGTGTTCTATATCAGTGTTAATTATGTTCTCAACATTTTAATCCAAGCTCGATGGAGGAGCAACACCTTGAAATAAATACTTCATTTTATATTCCTCTTCTCCCTACATAATATTCTTTGGAGGAGTTTTCTTCATATTACCCTTGGTAGGAGTCTTGGATGTTGACATCTAGGGTAATCACACCTCCTGGTAGATGACCCCCACACTATATTACAATTGACAAATAAATTCTATTCAGAATATTCATAAAAACCCTACTTTCTAGAAAAATTGCTCACAGAGCAAGGGTAGTTTGATGGGGTTGTTTATAATAGTGTCAAGATCTAGGGATAGTGCAAGCATTACCATCAGGGTTTGATGGACATGTTTGCAACACAGTTGGGTTTCGATGGTGGTGTCTACAATACCGTCAGGTTCTAAAGGGTGTGTTAACAGCCTCTCAGGGTTTGACAGGTTTGTAATCACGTATTCTAAGGTCTGCATGAGATGTAAGCAAGGATGTGGGGATCTTAAGAAGGTGCAAAATAGGTAGGAAAAAGTAAAGAGAGAGAATGAAGTTTGGGGGAAGGAGGGAAAAATGTAGAATTTTAGGGTTTTGAGGGTTTTTAGAAAATGGTTCAACTTTTATAGAACCCTATAACAATGCAAATATGAGAGCTTACAAAATATGAAAAATGAATTTTATCTATAAATTAAATAGGAGTAAAAAAGGTTTACCTTTTGTAAGCTTCAAAACCTTAACAACTGATTGTGAAGGTTTGATGAACAATGAACAAACTGTAAGCACACGAGTGAAAGATGTAATAGGAGAAGCAAGATCTGTGAGGAGTTTCAAATCCATAACAAAGAGGTGAAGAATAAATAGAAGGGTTAAATATATGTAATGGATCAACACGTGCAGAGGGAGGATGCCATTAATGGCTAAAAATAATGAAGGTTCTATGAGAAATTTGGGATTTTATAGTGTGTTTTTGTATGTGTCTGGATATGAGATATTGTATGCACGCATGTCAGGTCCTAGTGATAATGTGTGTAAGGCAATCAAGTCCTAATGGAGGTGTTTTAAAATGTATTTTAATCTATTGGAGCTATTTTTAAGCCCAATGGGATTTGTCAGAGGTGTTTTTAACACCTACAAAATTTGTAGGATGTGTTTACATGCCTATCGATATTTGAGGGGGTATAAAGCACTTTTGAAAATTTCCAAAATAAAGAAGTAGAGTGAGAAGATTTTTTGAATTTTTTTCACCACTTGACTTCATGATGATCAATATTATAAAAAAATGAAAAAAAATAATTATTGACTAACTTTGACTTTCATTATTTTGACCCTTTTGACCATTACTCAAAAACCACGACAATAGTTGGCTTCAAATAGGGACCTCAAACTATAAGGAACTAGAGAAAAATTCCAAACTCTAGTTTTGTAGATTAGTGCCTTCCCCATTGGGTCAAAAATTCATTTGAAACTTACTGATACAAATTCTTGAGAAGTGTGATATCACTTATCCTTATCTGACCAACTGACAACTAGTTCGCCAATCTCAATTGTATGAGAAATGAACACATGCTACTGCGTTAGATCCCCTGCTATAGATTTTGAAGATTCCAATCTGACCAATTGACAACTAGTTCCCAAATCTCAATCTTATGAGAAATGAACATGTGTGGATGGTCCATATCTTATTTAAGAAGACTGATTTTTATTATCCATTTACTTGAAGATGTTGATGAGAATTTGTTAACTCTGGAAACTGAAGAAGCTTTTGATCTTGAAATTTGATATGACTATGTATATCTCCTTCAAAATTCAAGAAGGTACTTGAAAAGACTTAATGGAAAATAACACCAATACAAGGAAAGGTGGAGAAATAACAGACAAACCATTGTGTTTATTGAAAAACAACACACATGCACAACAAAATAGGATAGGGAAAGGGAAAACAAACCAAAAAAATATGCACATATTTATAAGAATGGGACTATCCATTTTCACTTGAAGTAAGGTTTGCAATATTTCCCACTGTAGGGTCACAACAAATGTGTGCCATCACGATAAGCCAAGTAGAAAGTATTATTTCTACAAAAGTGACTGATCTTAAAGGGACCCATCCATAATGAGTCAAACTTACCATGATTTTCTTTAGTCTCTCTACATTTATCCCACAAAATAACAAGATCTCCCACTTGAAAATATATTTTTTTGGCTCTTTTATCAAAAAGCACTTTTATTTGGATTTGATGTTTGGCAATTCTATCAACAACTCGAGACCTATCTTTTTCAAGTTTGTTTAAATAGAGAATCCTTTTGTTTAAATAAATTTCAAAATTATGATTTTTGATTACTTTAACTAAATGAAGTGCAGGGAATTCAAGTGTTATTAGAATTACTACATCAATCCCATAAAGCAATTGAAATTGGAACACACCTATTATTTTTTCAGGTGTTATACAATCGACTCACAATGCATCATATTTCTTATGTCAGTCCCTTTGATTCCCATCAACCAACTTGTGAATAATAGTGACCAAGTTTTTATTGCTTGACTCAGCTTGACCATTTCCTTATGGATGATAATTTAAAGAATGAGACAATGAAATGCCATAACCATAACATCACTCAATCATTTCTTAAGAAAAAAAATTGAAGAATTATATGTTACTATCTTTTGTGGGACACCAAATCTTACCAAGATGTTTTCTTTGATAAAATTACAAATTAATTCTGAAGTCATTTGTTTGACAGGAATAGCTTCTACCCATTCAATAAAATAATCAACAACAATAAGAACATGAGTATGTCTTGCAGTCAATTGGAGATTCACAGCTCCGACAAAATCTAAACCCCATTGTTTAAAGTGTTCTTCAATTACTATTGGTTTGAGAGGAAGTGCTTCAAATTTTGACCTCCAATGAACTATTGACATGATTCACAATTCCTTACCTAGTCATAGGAGTCTTTAAACAATGTAGACCAATAATAATTAGCTTTTAGGATCTTATAGGCTATTATAGTAGAAGAATAGTGTTCACCATAAACTTGATTGTGAAAATTTTGTGAAAGCTTCTTTTTTTGTTTAGTATTAACACATCCCAGGAAAAGTCCATCAATACTCTTTTTGAATAAAATTATATCCCAGATGATATACTTTTTGTCTTGCAATTTGAGTGTTCTACATTATTTAGTATCTAGATAGGATGGGCATTATCCATAAGTTAGAAAGAAGGCAATGTCTGCAAACCATTCATTAGTAGAGTGAATAAAAAGAATAAAAGGAAGATCTTTCTTATTTTGATCATAAATATTTGTTGAAGAGCTTGGATGAGAATCTATCTGTTCTACTATGAGTTGACACAATCCTTTTCATCAAATTAGTTTTGTGGATTTGATGTCAAGATCATACTCCTGAATTTTGGTTTTTCGATTACCTGTTTTTTATCCCAGTTCTTGCTGAGAAAAAAATAATTAGATAATTATACTTGGGACTATTACCACATAATGTGAATGCAAAATGTAATATCTAAATTACATAACAACTTTGACAACAACATATGCATGTTTCTCTTCTGGAGAATATTTCAATTCATAATATTCAAAATTATAACTCATGAAAACAATGGGGGATTCAGTACCTTCATCATTTTTCTAAACCAGTATGGCTAAGAGAGTATGTTCTGAGGCATAAAAATAAATAATGAATTCATTTTTAAAGTCTGGACAAACCAAAGTTAGTGCATGATAAATAACAACTTTTATTTTCTCAAATGCCTCTTTGCCATAATTATTCTATTTGAATATGAGTTTCCATTTCATCATATCAGTAATATGTTTGATGAGTTCTAAAAAATCTAGAATAAATCTTCTTAGAAAATTCACCTTTCTAAAGAATGAATGAACACCCAATTTATTGGTTGGTAGAGACAATTTCTGAATTGCTTCAACTTTCTCTAGTCAATCTTTTTTCCTTAGAGAAAATGTGCTCAAGAAGTTTTCCTTTAGTTACCCCAAAAACAATTTTTTTAGGATTCAAAAAAATATTGTGTAATCAATACTTTTTCAAGGTGTTCCTAGTGATCTTCTCTCTTCTTATAAAACACTGTTAGATCATTTAAATATGCCACAATTATTTTATTCTTCAGATCTTTGAATGTAAAATATATAGCCCTCTAAAATGTAGCTCCTACATTTATCAATCCAAACAACATTCATCGACAAGCGAAAGTTCTTCATGGTGTTGTGAAGGATGTTTTATATTGATCTTCTCTTTCAAATTCAATCTTATTATAGCTTGAAAAACCATCTAACATCAAAATTATTTCTAAACCCGTAACTACTTAGAGACCCTGATCCATAATAGGTAAGGATAGTTACACTAGTATAGAAACAACAATATATGATTAAAAAAATTATTAAAAATTACATATAAATGACCAAACATGATCACGTGACCATTAGTAGTTTATTGCCAGTCATTTATAACATGATCAAATTGATGACTAAACTATTTTTAGTCATTTATTAGTTATTTTGATTGATCAATTTGATAGTATATTTAGTCGTTGATTTAGTCATTAATTATTATTAACTGATCATTTATTTAGTCATGGTAGTCATTTATTTAGTCATTATAATCTTTAATTGTCGTCAATTAGTAGTATATTTAATCATTTTTATTTATCAATTTCTGTCCATTGGTAGTATATTTAGTCATTTGTATTAACTGATTTCCGTCCATTGGTAGTATATTTAGTCATTTTAATCATTATTTTTCCATTCACTCCTGCATTTTGGTTGTCCCATCCAAATTTATTTATGTTTATGCTCACCTCAAATGACTTAGAGTTTGTTAAAGTCTAGTTAATGTATGATACTTGATCAGTTGCCCTGTGTAGCGATGTTGCAACCCATAGTAACTCGTCTTGTAAAATAAAATTCATTTCTATCTTTATATTTATTTTGACCAAAATTATTATACAATATATATATATAAACAAAATTCATTTCTATCTTTATATATATTAATTTTGGTCAAAATATATATAAATATAGAAATGAATTTTGTTTATATATATATATATATATATATTTGATTTTGATAATCAAATATATATAAATAATAAAAATAAAATTTAAAGAAAGTAAGAAAATACATTTACATTGAGTTTATACATGTAAGTAATATGATTTTCTTATTGGAGTGAATTAGTTTGAGCTTCTTCCATAGCTTGAACCTGTAAACCTTCCATAGCTTGAACCTGTAAACTTGTAAGAGAAAATAAAGTAAAAAATGAGAAATGGGTTTGAAAAAAAAAAAATTAGTTGGGTCATAAAAAAATTTAGGGTTTTCTAAGAATACTAGATCCTAGGGTTTAAATTAGTTCAATCCTATGGCTCACTTACTCCTCCACTTGCAATTGGGACCACTTGCAAATAGGAGGGAAAAAGACTTTTGACTTTAAAATTTAAATTTAAAGTTAATTAAATTAATTTTTGGTGGCTTACATGAAATTAATGAATAATGAATTATTTTAATTTATCTTTATAAATTGATTATTTTTTGTAGACTTGTAAAAGTTAATAATTAAGTATTAAATAAAAGGTTGAAATGTATTTTATTTAATTGTTTCAAATATAAAAAAGGTTGAAATATATTAGCGGTAAATATATTTTAATTTTTATGTTAAATTTGAAATTAATTATTATTAATTAGTTTATTAAAGTTATTTTTGGATTTAGTTATTTGGAATTATTTATTTTATTTGGAAATGATAATTATTAAAGACTAAATAAATATTTTAGCACACTTAACGACACCTTAATAGTCGAATTCATACCGTAATATAATAATTATTAATATTTTTAAAATAATGTAAATAATATTGAAGTATTTAGAAATAATAATTATTAATTACTTAGCATATCATTTATTAAATTGAGTTTTCAATGTCCAATTAATTTATTTATTTAGTTAGCAAAATTTTAGTAGTAAAGCAGAACCAGTTTGATGTAGTGGCATATGGACTTAGTCTAGTTATGTGTATAATATAATCCTAGTAGTACAAATAATTGGGTCTTTGCATCCGTGAGCTACATTTCTAAACACCTTTCTTATTACCCACTTTAATATCATATTGTCTAATTTTTATTTGTGTGACTAATTATTTAGTTATGTTGTTTTACCCGATGATCAAATTAATCATTTATTTAGTCATTTATAGTTGTGTTTAAAAAATTAGTAGAATTTAGTCATTTTAAGTTGTTGTGACTAAAAGTTTTAGTCAGGTAGCTATTTATTTTCTAAATTCTATTAGTGTTGTCTTCGAGACAACCCTAATTTAGATTCTAAAAATCTACATGGATCCTAATTTCTCCATTATTTTTACGAACTAGAACTGTGTTAGCAATCCAAGTTGAATGATGAATTGGGAAAATGAATTGTACATTCAACATTTTATCAATTTCTACAAAAATTGTACCTGTTATTTTTGGGTTATACTATCTCTGTTTCTATTTAAATGGCTTGACATCTAGTTTTAGAGGAACTGTGTGTTGAATTTCTTTCAAACAAAAATATTTAAGATCTTCATATGAATATGCAAGTATGTCAATATATTTTCAGAGTAAATTGATGAATTTTCTCCTTTCTTCTAGCGAACAACATTTACCAATATTTACTAGCCATGACCACTCTTCAAAACCAATATTCACTTTATCATAATCTGTTGAACCGGGAGAATATTTTTGAATCTTCTTCTTGATAAATATGTCATGCTTATCAAAGGATTCTTCTAATGAGACTAAACCTTTTGAAATTTTATTCCTTTTCAACTTGATTACACCTTCATCTTGTTCTTCAGCTATGCCTTCTTTCTGAGTTTGAGAAGAAGATTATCTATATGATGAATCACTGCCTTTAAAGTATAAATTCTTGAATATATGAACCTTCTTAACAAAGAAAATGATTTTTTGATCATTATTAAAGACCTAATAATTTTATCAAATGTTTGGTACACTGGATTGATATATGAATTCAATTATATATTGATCTGTATTAATTTTTGAATACAAAATCAATAATGAAGCTTATACTAAAAGTGCATCCACTTTGGAGTTATCTTCTCTTAGGATAGCTTAAATGGAAAAAGCTTTAAAAGATTCTATATTATCCTAAACTTTATTTCTATAATGCTTCAAACAATTATTCTTTATGTAATACTAATCTTTGATTTGTTTTACAACTAGTTCTGCATCACCCAAAGATTTCAAATTTTTGATTCCCATTTCTTTTGCAACATGTAACCCTAACAATAGTGCTTCATATTTTTCTATGTTATTAGTACATTTAAACTGTAATTTTTAAGAAGAGGGAAATGTTTCTTTACTTGAATATATCAAGATAACCCTTGCACCTGACCCTGTTGATGAGTAACTACCATCAAATTCCAATATTCAAATGTCATTGGAATTAGTTTCTATGATTATTGGCATATTCATATCTTTTTATGACATTAATAAATAGTTACTTATACTTGCATTTTTGATACAAGATATCTACCATGGGATTATCAACCTTTTATACAGTGTACTTTGTTTTCAATTTTGGTCTGAGGCATTGTTTGGCTCCCTTAATTGGAATCATTGCATGTGAGAGATCTAACTAAATTTCACTATTGAGTTCTTTGTAAAAAGTTCTTCCCAAGAAAATACCATAAGCTTTTAGAATATCAACTACTAGGATGTTGATTTTATCCTTTTTTGAAGAAAATATGCGAAGGTAACTTGCGCATCTTTGATTTGGCCAAATAGAAGAACTTGTTTAGATTTCATGGAATAACAACAACTAAATTTTTTTATACAAATCAGACCAAGAGCATGAGTAACTTTGGTAGGCATTACATTATTTGAGGTTCCTATGTCAATGATACAATTACTAACTTAACATACCTTAAGGAATAAAGGGATTCAAAAAGGATAAACCTTGTTTAACTTGTAAGTTACTGTAGCCATAGATTTTACTAGATTAGAAGGAGGAGTGGCTAGCATTCTTTAAGAATTACCTTACTTTTTAGTAGGACTTTTGCATTTGATAAACTCTACTATCTTATCTAGTTGATCTGGGTAGGTTTTCAAATATTTAGCTTATCACATTTGGATTTTAGTCTTGATGACATATTCAATTATGTCAAAAGTAGGTAAACTAGAAGAAGAACCTTCTCATTCTGAGATATACTAATATTGTTGATAAGAAGGGTATGTTTTTGATAACCAACAATAACATTTATGAAAAGTTTACCTATTTTAGCTATTGGTTATTTTCCTTTCATTTGAATAGGAGGTGGTGTTGCTTGTGGAAGAATAATTCTTGTAGATTCTTCTTGATTATCATTTTGTTGTTTTCTCTGATTCTGAGCTCTTGTGAAGACCATGAATGATTCACTGTTCATCTCTCCAAAATTGTCCTTGTAATCATATTCTTATGAATTGTATTCTATGAATGCATTTGTAGAGTTGCTACCAAGTTATTCAATTTCACAATCTTGAAGTTCTAGATTTTCTAATTCATTTTCTTCTTCAATCTCTTCATACCCAAATATATCTTCTATTTCCAAAATGACATTCACAAGTGGATTTGTATTTTACTGAGGAGGAGCTTCTAGTGCAAGTTTATATTGAGGATCTTGTAATCAAGCATGATCTCTTTGAAAAGAGACATAATTTCTTCTTAGAATGTCTTGATAAGGAGTAGTGATAGTTTTCTAAGGTAACTACTTTTTCAAAGTTGTTATGTCATTAGCCATTTTCTATAGAATTATTACTATACAATTTTTATTCTTCTTTTGTATGTTGTAAATTATATGTGCTTCCTCATGGGAGTTTGATTTCATTCTTCTATCTTTTGGACTTGGCTCTTTCCTTCCCTTGCATTGATATTCTTCTAGCCAATTGGCCTATGTTGTTTACTATGTTCTATTGGCCTTGGCCCCTTTGATTGTTGATCTTATTTTGAGCACTTGTATTATATTCTTGATGATGATAACATATATTAATATGTCCTATCCTAGCATTCCTTGAGTTCTAAGGGAAGTTGTAAATTACTTGGATTCCTCTTCATATTTTTCCTCTTATTTGTGCTGTTTTGGATTCTATTTTCAAAATTTATCGTGTTTCACTTGTGTGCCCCTTTGCCTTCTTGTCTTATTTATCTATCTTATTCTAAAAATGTGCAAAAAATAAAAAATAGTATATAATTTAAAAGTTAAAAATACTACTTTATCATTGGTTACATATATACATATGTCATAGGTTTTTCACATCCATACACATGTTTTCATCATGGTATTTATTTGAGTGGGTGTTATACATATATAGATGATATATAATACTTGATTATTTAGATGTCTTATTACTACATGGCCCAAACCTTAGGGGGCATGATCATATTGATTGACATGTTTATGCTAGGAGAATCTTCATAGTAGTAGATTATCATGGTTTTGGACCCCAAATTTTGACCAAGTAATTTGGATTTTTAGCATAGAACCAACATTGTACGAGAGGAACAAGGCACAAGAAAATAATGGTACAGAACCAACATGGTGCAAGAGGAGCGTAACATAGGAAGACGGAGCATGACATGAAAGATCATGGTATGAGAAGACCCAGTCAAAGAAGAAACATAACAAATGGAGGACTCAAGAGCATAGGACTTGGTATATCAGTGAAATACTTGGGGAGCATGAGAGAAGTGGGAAACAGTTGAGGAGTGATTCTAAAGGACAGACTAGATGTTAATCATCACATGAGTTTTACACTGGACTGCAAAAATGACATTTGGCAGTAAGGATCTAGCATCAAACAAGAGTATAGGGGGTACAAAGGCTTGGGTCCTTAGGAGAAAATAAGCAAATGACTACCATGACTCTTAGTCTATTGGATATCATTTGCTAAGTCACCTAATTATCATTAATAATGTAATAACTTGGTCAGATAAAAACAAGTATACACACCCCTATGTAGAGATGTGAAAGTGTGCCTAAACATTGGTATTATGTAATGAATCCTTATGGTAATAGCAGAATTAAAAAAGTTATTATCAGTTCTTGTGTTATGCTTTAGTTGATTTGTAGTTAAAACATTGAGTAACAATGGGTTTGGATTGAGTAATATATGATTTATAATTGACTATGATATATAAAATATGCATTGTATGAGCTTGTGTAATCAACTTTTTGAACCTCATGGTAGTTATCTTCATGTTCTTGCTTGTTTGCATAGATGAAACAAGCTCCACAATCATTTATTTTCTTTTCTATGTAATCAGTAATTAGATATATGAATAAACTCAAGTATATGACAAGTATGTTATTAAACAACATAACCCATGGGAATTGATTTCTTTCTACGTGCTTTAGGTAAGGGCGCAAGAGCTTATTCTTGCATAATAATCCAACACATAAGCTTGTTGAGACTATACACTTTAGCACCCTAAGGAAAACTTGATAGAAAATACCCAACACATGGTGATAGTTTTGCTTACCATCCATTATCATTTCAAAGTTAATTTACATAGATTATATATATCTTGTTAGTACCTAAATCTTGTGTGCCATATGCATATCAACATGGATTGATTAAAATATAATTGGTTACATTGAGTAATGGAAAATGTTGCACAGTAATGGAAAATTCTCGAACATTTATACCTCAAAAGTATTGAATAATGGATTATTGAGGTCAAGGATAATTTTACGATTCCTTATCTTCAACCAAGTTTTTTTGCATGCGCATGGGTTGAAAAACATCTTTACAACTCATTATATGAAACCTTTTTAATCAAAGTCCTTGTTCATTTGCATGCTTGGCTCTCTACCTATGCTCAAAACCAGTCACAAAATTTAGGAAGGAGGCAAGCTTGGATGATAAAATGTCAAAGGGATTTGGCATGTTTGGGAACACCATGGACATGGGTTGTTAATATCTGGTGGAGAGGGGTGTTGAATAGTTACATCTTGGAATATGTTGTAACCACTTACTCTTGTCCCAAATAAGCCAAGTTCCAGTTTCTCTGAGATCCATGTGGTTGGTATATTAGACACTTTTCACTATAAGTAAATAAGTTATTTACTGATTTAGGACTCAAAAATTTACCTATGGAGGGCTAAACCCATCCTTGCATGAGCCACACAATTGGGAGGGGAATGCAGAGCTGTTGGTAAAAGATTATTGGTTGGGAATGGTAGCTATTCAGTGGGCATTATGAAAGCATAAATATGATGAAGATTGACAGAGGATTATAGGTGAAGGTAGAGTAGGAAGGGGATGGGAGGACTTAGGAAGTGCTTTTAGGATCTATAGGGAAGTAAAAGGGTACAAGGGGACTCACCAACTTTAAAACCATGACCAATGCCAACTTTGTCAAATGAGGGAGAAACTATCCAAATAAAAGATACAGAAGAACCACATTTGAATGAACTTAGTTCCCCAACCATATTACATGCTCATGATTTTGAGCCAGATGATTTAATCATACATAATTGGGATACAGATAGTATAGAGTCAAAAAATGATCCTATAAGAGAAATTATAACTTAGCCAATTTTAATTCATAGTGAATTGACTCTTTGTCTTCCTTCTCAAGGAAATTTCATGGCCCAACTTGGTATGTTTGGTGGACTTGGCATTAACAATGGGCAAAGTACTAGTCCAAGTATTATAAATTAACCTACTACTTCTCTTAATGTCTCAGTGCTACTACTGAAGGTGTGGGAGGAGGGATAAGAGGCAGAATAGGAGGAAGTGGAGGACTTCCACCTCTAGGAATAAGACTTGAGAGTTCTCAATAGCCACCATCATATGTACCTCAACTACCAATGGCATATTATGAAATGATGCTTCATTTACCTAAATATCTAGGTATGGAGATATGTATCATGTTCATAAGTGTGAACTCATTTGGAGGGCACGTGGTATGACTTATTTTGAGAAAAAGAACACACAATTTGCAACCACACTTCTGGAAAGAGCACACATGTGGTATAGGAAGTTTGACCCTCAACAAGCGATAATTGACTATGATTAGCTGAAGACAACATTTCTTCAAGAATTTGATTTTCCTAAATTTTAGCAATAAAGTATTGTTGCACTAAAGGATATAAAACAAGAGCTCACTGAAACTATATGTGACTATGATGCATGATCCCAAACACTCTTGTCTCAAATCTCATTCAAAATTAATGTTGCTCAACATGCCCAATGATTCATGGGAAGCTTATTTCTTTTGTTTAGATGAACGTTATCTCAAAGGACCTTTACCGACTTATGTCAGGCCCTCGAAGCTACCCTTCATGCTAAAGTTGTTGGTAACATTGACATTAGGATTATTCCTTTAATGAAATCTCAAATAGCTTATATAACATCAAACTTAGAGATGTTGACTACAAACAATATGTATGACACTTGTAACAGTCTTTAGTGTACCAGTTTTGAGTCTAAAGGTCATAATATAAGCAACTGCCCTCGTAAGAACATCCACACTATACTAAAGTAGTCTTGTGAAAATTTCCATGAAGAGCACAATGTAAACTCTTGTCCTCTCTTACAATGAGCTACACATTCTAAAGTGTCTAAATACTGTAAGATATGTGATGCCTATACCCATGACACAAATGATTTCCAACTGATCAGTGATATACATGAAGCACACACATGTGGTACACATCAAACCTCTATTTTAAACAATCAAGATAATGGTGGATATCATGGATGAGGCCAAGGATGAGGATGAGGAGATGGTCATTTTACGCCATACACATGTTATAAGTGTGGATCTCAAGATCACTATCAACAAGATTGTCCAGTCTATCCCACATGTATTTTTTGTAAGAAGGAAAATTGATTGGAGGAATGCCTTGATTTGTACACAACCATCACTAAAGAAGAAATGAAAAAGGTGATAGTATGATTCAAATTAAGAAACCTCGCCGATGATCATGCTCTAGTACTCCAACAACCCAACAAGTTAATATCACCACATACAGTGGAGGATAATCTCAGTCTACATCTATTCCACTTTTTGAGAAGATACAATGTGAAGATCCTCGTGAAATAAAGTATCCTGATGCCCAACAACAAAAAGACATGCCAAAAGATATTATGACCTTGGTATGGCAACTTCAAGGGAAATTCAATTTCTTAAAGACCAAGAACTGCTTAATGTGTTGATCTATAAAAGCCCATATAACCTCAAAATGTGGTACAAGATTATTTTCAAGAACTTTGAAAGCATCTATTAGATGAAGACATTATCCCACAATTCAGTAATTGGCTTAAAAATTAGGTACCAAGGTTAAATGATTATTGACCTCATTTGCCTTGGCCAATTCAAGATCATCGATTAAATCATGCTCGATAGAAAGATACTCCTATTTCTCTTAGCCTTCAAGAGGATAAAGAAATATTGGCGAATGATTCCATCGATAGTTGGGTGATCCAAGATATTTTGGTGGACACTGACACTGAGGTCAATGTCCTAACAAAGGATGTATGGCATAAAATGCATAGCCCAGTGTTGCAACCATATCCTCATGTATTATTTATGGCTAATACAATAAGTACTCTACCAATTGGCATTCTTAAGAATGCAACTATCCATATCCTTGGGGTACCTTTCAAAGTTAATTTTAAATTTCTCGAGTTAGCTAACCCTGAAGATTTCTAAGGTATATTGGGTCGACCTTGGTGCTATGCAAACAATGCAGACTTAAGTTTCAAAAAGAGATATCAGTTTTGAAAATACTAATCAATGAGTCATCATCTCATTGGATCAAGCACATAGGTCCCCATACATAGAACCTATTAGCATGTATGAAGATATTAACCACATCTATAACATCACAATCAGAGATGGTAAGCATCATGATCCTAATCCTAATGGCATCTTTCGATGGATGGACACATAGTCCCTTTCTAATACTACAAGTAATTTTTATAATTATTGGGCCCATGGTGACCATGACCTCATTGGAAGAGTGTGCGGTACCATTGGCAATTATGAAAACATTTTCATGCCAGTACCAAAAATGCCATAGATTTGTTCATCTATTAACAGATAAGTCATGTGAGGAGCAGTTATGACTACCACACTAGAGAGGCTTTATTAAACTCCTCAATTTCATAAGCAAATGGAAGTTTGTAACTTTATCTAATGAATCGAATCCTTTTATGACTCTGATGTTGATCGTATGCATTCATTGGTTCACCTTATTAATGGCATGGCCAAAAGGTGGTGGCAAACCCACAATGAGTGACTTATTCATTCAAGTATGCTCTATTTTACATCATAAATTTCATCATGACAACCATGATTGAGGTACTTTAAGCTATGGCAGAGTCTAATCATCAGAACCATACATAAAAGCTTATGAAACCATGTGGAGGGTTGAAGAATCCTTCTTTCTAGAGCCCCTCTGGGTACATGGTTTTTATGACACCTTACGCACTTAGGCTAGGGCATGGTATATTCATGAAAAATGATATTTAGGTACTCATTTTTGGCATTTATTGAAAAATAACATGGTCCCAACATTGTCTTACTCATCTCCAAGGCTGGATTTGTGCCTCACTCTCCAAGGCATGCCTTAAGTAGTTGTTCGTGACTGTAGTCCTATCAAATATTGGCTATGGCATATACATGGTGTATGAGAAGAAGGCTTGGTTATATTTAATTATCCATCTGAGTAGTAGTCCATCCCCACACTAGAACCTATCCTTAATTAGGCATGTTATGAAGAGATTCACAAAGGGAAGCAAAAACTAGTGTTTCATGTTGATGAAGGTGAAGGTTCCAACCCACCTGACCCATTGACAAATCATTTGGATGTCATTATAGACTATGGTACTCAAAATATTTGTGATACTCATCCTAATTCAGACCACCCATACTCAAAATATCTTCAAACCATCCAATGCAACATCAACACGGAGAAAGAACCAAAGATAGCTATTATGGGTAACTATTAGTCTGATACAGAGATTTCAAAAATATTTGAGTTGTTAAAAGAGTACCAAGATGTCTTTCCAAGGAGTTATAGTGAAATGACATGTGTTCATCCTTTATTAGTCAAAATGCATATCAAATTGGTTGAAGGTGCTTGAGTAGTCCAAAAATGACCATATAGGATGAATCCAAATTCATGTGTATGGGTTAAAGAGGAAATTGATAGTATACTACAAGCTAGAGTGATAACCCCAATTGATGAGTTTGAATGGGTCATCCCCATGGTCATAAGTATAAAAAATATGTGCACATTAAAATTTGTGTTGACTACTGAATACTTAATGCATCTTGTATTAGTGATCTTTTTCCAATGACATTCATAGAGGAAATCCTCAAAGGTGTTTTAGGGTGTGAAATTTACATTTTCACAGATGGATTCTCCTAGTACCATCAGATCCAGATCAACAAGGAGGATCAACCTAAGACTACATTTGATACCGAATGGGGATATTTTGCATATACCATCATATTATTTGGGTTAAAAAATGCACATGTTGTATTCTCTTGTATAGCCATTGAGGCCATTAAATACTTCATCCATAAATTCTTTTAGGTTTATTTGGATGACTGGAGAGTCTATGGCCTTGTGAAGGACCATTGTTTTAATCTAAAGCTTATGCTTACGAATTGTTGAGTGCTTCAAAGTTAACTTAATCTAAAGAAATGTATATTTCATACACCATTCAATGTTCTTCTTAGTCATATTATCTACAAAGATGGACTTCTGGTAGACCCCACTAAGGTAGCTATCATTTTCCATCTACCAGTGCCGACATCATAATGTGCAGTTTATGTCTTTCTAAGACATACAGGGTGCTATCAAAAATTCATTTGAGGTTATTCAAGTATTTTTGTGTCCTTAGAGGAACTTTTTAAATACAATGAACATTTTATTTAGACCCACTCTTGTTAAGAAGCCTTTGAATCCTTAAAAGATAAGCTCATCATTGCACCAATTCTCTAGTTCCTTGATCGTACTAAACCATTCCATATCCATGTTGATGCTTTTGGAAAGGCCATCAATGTGATCCTTGCATAGCATGGTGAGGGTCACCTTGATCACACCATATATTTTACAAGTAGAAATCTTACTCTAGTTAAGAAGAATTACACCACAACTGAGTGCAAATCACTTTCCATGGTTTATGCTTTATTAAAGTTTTGACAACACCTATTGGCAACTCCTTTTGTGTTCTACACAGACAATGAATCTTTAAAATATTTGGTTAATAAACCTATATTACATGGCCACATCTACTAATAGATTGTATGGTTCTAAGAATTCCAATTCTCTATCATGCTCAAACCAAGAAAGACCAATTTTGATCCTGACCATCTCTCCAAAATTGATTATGGTAAACTAGTGCATGCCATTAAGGAAAACTTACTTTATGTATAGTTATTTCATGTTTTAATGTGCCTAAAGAGTAGAAGATATAGTATCTTTCTTAAATATTGGTGTAGTGCTATATTCTTTGAGTTTGCAGGCTAAAAAACAACTAGCCATCTGTGCCACACCATTTTAGGTCATTAGAGGAGACCTCTACAATCTTGGATGAGATGAAATCCTTCAACAGTGTGTCATGAACATGATCATCTTGAATTACTTCATAAGGTCCACAAGGGAATTACTGGTAGACACTATGTTGGTGAGGCTACTGTGTGCAAACTACTATTAGCTGGACTATGGTGGTCTCCCCTTTTTCATGATGCTAAGCTATATGTTAAATAGTTTGATATTTGCCAGTGCATGGGGAAACCAAATCACTAATATGTCATGCCATTACAACCTATTTTATCTCAAGAACCATTTGAGAAATGGTCCATTGATTTTATCAGCCCCTTCAACCTAGTTGGATGACATACAAGTTCCTGCTATATCATAATAGCAACCAATTATCTCACGCACTAGGTTAAGGCCGCACCAACAAGGATTTTTATTACTACAACCACTGTATGCTTCATATGGGAACATATCATAACCTATTTTGGTTGTCTGTTAAGTTTTAATAGTGATCATAGTACACATTTTCTCAAAGAGACTATCCTCATATTACTCATTGAGTTCATGATTACCCATCACAAGATAACACCATATCATCCCCATGCCAATGGAAGGCTAATGGAACTACTGAGGTATTCAACAAAATCTTATGTATAACACTTACAAAGATTTGTAATATTAGCCACACCAATTGGGATGATTGGGTGTCTATAGTACTTTGGGCTTACCAAATAACTTATAAGTACCTCAACAAGAGTAAACCTTTCAATCTAATGTTTAAAAAAAAAGTAATTATTCCAATTGAATTTTTGGTACCATCTCTTCATAATGTGCCATTTGAGAATTAGATGATGAATCATCCTTAAAATCACATTTGGATGCTTTGTTATGGTTAGATGAAGCGCATTTCCTTGTTCATTGGAGTCAATATATAGAGAAACAATAACAAAAGGTGTGGCATGATCACCACCTTAAGCATAAAACATTTACCCTAGAATGAATTTTTTTCTCTACGACTCCAAGTTCACATGCCACTCGGGGAAGCTTGGTGTTCATTAGGATGGTCCTTTTATTGTTCATAGCATTCACCCTACCGGTACTTATCATTTACAAATATTGGATGGCCAATTTCTTCTTGTGCATTACAATGGTAGTTGACTAAGGTCGTATTTCTCTACTTAAAGTTTAGTTTCATTTGTTTCAACAAGGCATATGCCATTAGTTTAGGATTTCTTGTTTTCAATAAAGTGTTGCCTTAGTTTCACATTTAGTGTGGGGTAAGGGGTGCTACATGTATTAGGAAATGGTCCATAGGGATGCATGCACAAGAAAAGAGGTCTAAAGATAGAGATTTCAATCAATGGTATGAATATTAAAAGGGTTTTTACAACTGTCATGCAATGTATAAAAATCATGAGATAATACATGCCATTAATATATAATGAGATAGTGGTTGTGATAAGCATGTCAATGTCATGTCATAATGATACCATTAAATGCATTTATGACAAGAAGCAATAATCAAAGAAAGTAAACCATTAAAATGCATTAATTGTGAGAGTTGATGGTCAAAGAGAGGGGATAGTAAATGCAAGTTAACCCCTCGAGTCTATAAAAAGGATTTAAGGGCTCATTTTAAAATTTACGTTTGCCTTCATTGAGATTTTATAGAGTTGAAGAGTGAATCGAGTTTAGGTGATTTTAGGTCAAGTACAAAGTATCAAATTCTAGTTCATTGGTTCTTAATAAGGATATTATTTCAATAATCAAGCACAAATTAGCTAACCTTAAAGCACACAAATGAAAATTGGTAGTTACAGGTTGTAGAGGTCAACATCCACCATTAACAGGCATTAAATTAGGAGAGCCAAGTCACTACCACCGTAAACACGTATTCCATTAGGAATGTTGGACGACCGCAACTCAACCTTCAAGCTTCACATAAGGTGATGCATCCTAAAAATAAGGCCCAAAAAAGTGATACACTACTAGCCATTTCAGAGGAGGAAGAACTACGTGTTAGGGGGAAGCAATATTGATCAAAGAGGAAACACCTAAGGAATAGAGGGAGTATGCAGAAGGCAAATATTTGGAATGGCATGATAGACAAAGAAGAGCACACAAATACTTACACCTTTGCCTTTGATGATAAAAGAGATGCAGTACCCAAAAAAGGTACTGCATGCAAAAAAATGGGTATCAAAAGTACCCACATATACGATTTTTAACAATAACCACTACCAACCAAAAAATGAGGTTAAGATTCAGAATGACTACTAGGTTGAGTACCAAAACACCAGGAGTGAATTGGTGTATGACTTAAAAATCTTTAATGCCTTGGACTCTACAAAATAAATTTAGTTGCTTAACCTTCCATATTTTGGGAAACTAGTGGAAACAATAAAATTTATGCTTTTGCACATCTATGAGGATTATATCTATTTTTCTGGGCATCACATGAAAATTACACTTGAAATAATAAGTAAGATGTTAGGGTTGAAATGCTCTGGTACAAATGTTGAATTTAACTTGGAGGAATCAAAAGAGATATAGAAGACCACCACAGCGTTGGAGTACTGAAAGCAAGGCCATCCCATACACATTAATAACTTGTAATACCCTACCTTCTAAGTAGTAACATGCATTATTATGACCAAGATAGGCAACATTGATTGATGGAAAGAGGTGGGCATGGCTCACCTACTTATTGCCCACCAAGTAAATGAGGGGCTAAAGTACAATTGGGTAATGTATTTTTCCAACAAAATCATACTTGATGTAGAGAGAACCCATCAGATACCTATCCATAGGTTCTCATGGGGGTATTTATTTTATTGATGTTGTTCGATGAAATTGTTATACCTTATTACACCTCTGGGAAACTAAAATGATTGTACCCACTAGAGCACAAGTCCTCAACAAAGTGCTACAAGGAATTTATGTGCCCCATTTATATCACTTTGACATTCAAAAT
This sequence comes from Torreya grandis, assembly GCA_037957365.1. NCBI lineage: Eukaryota > Viridiplantae > Streptophyta > Pinopsida > Cupressales > Taxaceae > Torreya > Torreya grandis. Next base: position 3,847,670 of record JARHVA010000605.1, on the reverse strand, counting down.
CAAGATGAAGTCATGGTATGATGGCATGAAGGAAGTCTTTGGAAATGAATGGCACATTCCTAAGGACTTGCCTATCCAGATTAGTGAGCAAGCCTAATTTATCATTAAGCAATATTTTTCTTTGGCCCATATAAAGATGGTCACCTCTAGAGAGCTTTCAGCTTGGTTGAAGTTGCCCTATGCACTCACAATGTAGTACTTCATCAACTTGATGAACTGCATATATGATGTGAAACCCCTCACCTTAGAAGTAGATCAAATTGACTCAGAGACTCACACTCTCGAAAAGATGTAGGGTTATCTTGACAAGAAGCCATACAGGGAAAAGCATGAGATAGAGAAAATTGACTTCAAGGTTAAGTAGACCATGGTTGGAGAAATTATTCATAATTTATTTTATATGTTGTGACCCAAAAATAAAGATTCAGGTAGCGTAGAGCATGAAAGATAAAAGCTTCCTCCTGTATCACCACCTAACAAAAAGAAGCGAGATGAGCATGATGCCAACACAAGTTTACAATTGGAACCACCAATTAGGCTAAGGACTACCCGAGCACCACCACCAAGGACTTCACTTAAATAAGATACACTAAAAAGACAATGAGAGGATTCAAATCCATTAGCACCAACCAATCCATTAGAAGGAGAAGAACCTGAGGGTCACTGGGAAGAATTGGAAGAGTCTGACTCAAAAAAGACACCATCCCTAGTGCAAAAGGAGGACATCACCCTTGATGAGGCAGAATTAAACATAGAAGATCCACTTGGCAAAGACAGGGATGGTTTTGACACATAACAAATGAGTAGCATGGACATCGACAATACTTCATTGGCACTAGATACGGATGTCTAGATCCTTGAGTAGGATCCTCTCAAAGGGAAGCAACCTGTTGACTCCAAATTTTAACCACCTTTAGTTGATCCAACTACCAAATTACGTGCTCAATACTAGATAGGCATTCTGGATAGGATGCTATATTTATATTCCCATTTTCATCCATAAGATGCAACTATTAATACTAGGTGTTAGATGTCCTTTTTCTTGGACACGTACACTAAAGAACGCCATTTTGAAATACCTATGGATATTCTCATTTTAGATTCTCAAGTAACAATGTTGCTCAATCCAATTTGGGATGATCCCCAACAACTCTCTCCTCTACAATGCCACATTTTTGAAAATGGCCTTCAAAGTCATGCAACAAAATACACTTTCAGATTCTGATACATGAAATGTAGAGAAAAAACATGGCTAGGTGGTGACAATGTACGATAAATAAGTTTCTGCTTGGAAGGCACTTGAAGAGGAAGTAGCTGCATGGAAGCAACCAATAGAGGAAGCCACAATAGCCAAAGTGAAAACTTTAAATTTATGTAAAACTATTTTGGGCCAAGAATCAAAATTAGAAGATGGGGTCCCTTTGGAGGGAGAAGATATTGATAAGTTGGAGACCTTGTAAATCTCTTGTTAAAGCAGTGCAAGGAATAACCCATGCCTAGAAATGAAGCATTATGGGTGGCTAAAAATTTTGCAAAAATAGTGGAAGTCTATAGACATGCCCTCAAAAGGGTTAGGGAAGTGATCCCCATCTTGGATGATATTTTTAAGAAATTGGCACGACCTAGTAAAATTTTGGAGGCCCAACTCAAGGTAGAGGCATCTCAATAGTAATAATTAGTGGATGCCACCCTTTTAATAAATTTCCACACCAAGCATGCTAAGGCATAAAGGATGTTGAGACTATGGAAGAAATAATAAATGCACATCAACAATAAATAAATTCCAACTTTATAGCTCTCTAAAGACAGGTTGTAAATTAAGTCACTACACTTGAAGAGGTCCAAAAGGATGCTTCCACATTCCTCGACTAATTGATTAATAAGGCAAATGAGTGTCCTAATCAACCCGAGGATACAAAAAAGTTGAAGGTGGTGATTGAGGAAATAACATCCAAGTTGATTGACACCTTGTCCTATTGGGATGGTGTCAAAAAGTAGATTTAACAAGTTGGACTTGAAATTTTATCTAAGGCCATGACTGGTGCTTAGTCCAGGACATACTAAGAGCATAGTGTGGGGTGATTTTGGACCCAAAATTTTTACTAAGTATTTTGGTTTTTTGGTGGGAACCAACACAGTGTGAGAGGAGCATGATGCATAAAGAATATGACACAGAACCAACATGATGCGAGAGGAGCATGGCATAGGAAGACCATGGTGTGAAACTAGAATGGTGTGATAGGAACATGGCATGAGAAGACCCAGTCAAAGAATAAACATAACAAATGGAGGACCTGAGAACATAGGACTCGATATATTAGTGAAAGACTCGAGAAACATGAGGGAAGCAGGAAATGATTGAGGAGTGATTCTCAAAGATAAACTAGACGTTAATCATCACACAAGTTTCACACCGGCCTGCACAAAGGACATTTGGTAGCAAGGATCTGACACTGAACAATAATATATGGGGTGCAAAGGGCCTGATCCTTAAGAGAAAACAAGAAAATGACTATCATGACTCTCAATCTATTGTATATTGTTGGCTAAGTCACCTAATTATCATTAATAATGTAACAACTTGGTCAAGTAAAAATAAGTATAAATTCTCCTATGTAGAGATGTGAAAGTGTGACTGAACATTGGTATTATGTAATGAATCCTTATGGTAATAGCATAATTATGAAAGTTATTATCGGTAATGGTGTTATGCTTCAGTCGATCGATAGTTAAAATAATGAGTAACAATGGGTTTATATTGAGTAATATGTGGATTATAATTAACTATGGTATGTAGAGTATGCATTGTATGAGCTTGCATAATCAACTGTTTAAACCTCATGGCAGTTATCTTCATGTTCTTGCTTGTTTGCATACATGAAACATGGTCCACAGTCATGTATTTTATTCTCTATGTAATCAGTAATTAAATATATGAATAAAATAAAGTATGTTACTATGCAACATAACCCATGAGAACTGGTTTCTTGTTGTGTGCTTCGGGTGAGCATGCAAGAGCTTTGTCTTGCATGAAAAGCTAGTGCATAAGCTTATTAGGACTAGGTACTTCAACACTTTAAGGAAAACTTGATATAAAATACATAACACATGGTGATATTTTTGCTTACCATCCATTATCTTTTTAAATTTAATTTACATAGATTATACATATCTTGTTAGTACCTAAATCTTGTGTGCTATATGCATATCAACATGGATTTATTAAATATAATTGGTTAAATTGAGTATTGTATGTGAGTCCTTACTTGTGTGTGCATATGTATGCTTGCTTGTATATTTTTATCCATGGAGGATCTTATTTTTGTCATGTCTTTATGTATTGTTTTACTAACTGGAGTGTTACTAACTTGGGTGTCATTGATTGCTATATCTTATGCTTATTTCCATGATGTTTTTCATACATCTTATTATAATATGTTGGTTCCATGATATATGTCATGAAAATATATTGTGTTATACTTGTTTGGTGACTATGTTTCCATGGTACTCACCGTGCATCTATGGGGGCATACTACTTGTGTGTGTTTTGCATTGCTATATGTAGCCCTACTATGACCATATTTACTACATTTTAGGCATGCTAGTTTTTACTATCTTTATTTTCCATAAGAGGCATTATACCTTTATGTTGATCCTTGAATGATGTTATATTTCCTATGCCATGTGGCATTTATATATGATAGCTGGGAAAAGACTATTTACCTATCTAGCTTATTATTGAGCTTTGCATGTAATATTTTACAATAGTTACATGTATTAGTATGTAAATTCAAAATTGGCATCGAATATTTCCAATCTTATTTCACATGGTGTTTTAACTCAAATTATTTTGATATGAATGATTATAAGCTCAAGTTATTCAACCCCTCACTTAAAAATTGGGGCCTATAGCAAAGCATATTTAAAAATGGTATTGGGCAAAATTTTGCCTGAGTATTTTTTTAGATTATTTTCCTCCCAAGTTAAATCTAAGCATGATCATTTTCGATTTGCCATATTACAAATGTTTCCAATACACTGTGGTGAAAATATTTCTAAGAAACACTTTGGGCTCTCTAAAGAGAAAAATTATTTACTTTCTTGATCAAGAAGTGGATTTGGTTCACAAGAATCTCAGAGAAGTGTTGGTTATCATTTAGGGTTTTTCAAAAATGTTGAAATCAAAATAATAAAAATAGGAGCATTATTTTCACATTATGGAAATATGTGGTTAAATACAAATGTGTTAGAAAGTTTAGTGTGGGTGGAGTATATCTTGAGTATCATTCAAACCATCTACTCTTCACTAAGTAGGCGAAGGTGTGTACTTTTATTATTTGTCTTTATGTAATTTTATACACACATACATTCACTCAATTGTGGACACCAAAGAAGGGAAATTATGTATAAACGTAATTTCAGTACAAGCCCCTTTATCATAGTGTATTTCCCATGTTTTGTCATGCTTACCACACTTATATATAATTACTTGTTTCTATGACTTATCCTACTTTACATTACAACTCATTTGATCCTAAGCCTTCCAAATACATCTAAAACTTATCTAATTCTATCAGTTCCCATTCTTGAACTAATTTTCACACATACCCATGATACTAATTGAAACTTGCATTGTAATTTTACATGGTATAGGATTGTTAGTCTCATTGATCTTTCTCCAAGGGGGATCGATCAGTCAATTGATGCTATCATTCATAATTTTTTGAGTTCTTCTACCTTTTTTCCTTATATCTGCCTTCAATATCACTTCTTACTATTGTTTGATTTGGACTAAGTGTGAATCATGTCGTAGAGCATCTTATTTATACCAAGTCAATCTAATCCATTATAATGGAAGCATAAGAGAGAATTATAAGAGAGATAAATTAAGTGTATGTTATTTTTCTACATAATTCAAGTTAGTTCCATTTGTATCCATATCATTTTATACACTTGTAATAGAGTTAAATTTGTGCATCATTATTTTGTATCAAAATAAGGTTTTGTCATATTGCATGTTGTTGTATCTTCACATATATGAAGAGGAGGTTCAAAAACCTTACTTAATATTCCATTCAGATTGCACAAAAATATATTGAAGTCTGGTTCTGACATGTGGGATACATAGATGCAAATCCCATAGTGGTTTCTCAACCCATAAATTTGTTTTGTTGTAATATTATGGAAAACTAGATTAAATAAGGAAGAAAACATAATTTGATATTTCTTCCTATCAAATAAGAGAAGTGTAGGTACAAACATGCATGACATTTAGTCATGCACGTGCCTAAAATAATTCAAAATTTAAAAGTAATGCATGACACAATCAACACAACATGACATGTATGGTGGTCAAACTAGTTTACTAATGATCCCACCCGAGGCTTGATTAGCATAGGCTCTAATCTCATCCCTACATAGTTATAGGCCCAAATTTTACATAGAGGTATATATAGACTTACAATAGATCTACAATTATAAATCTAAAAAAAATTAAGGTGTGATCATTCTATCATCTTTATCCCCCTTTAAAGTTAAATTGTCAATTTCATTGGTTTCCTTTTACTTGTTTACATCATTTCAACCACCAGGGAAGATATGAAAGTACTATTTTGCATTCTTGAAAAGTTTATCTCCATATTGCATTAGTTTTGGTCTTGTTTAATTAATAAACAATCAAAAACAAAAACAATGATAATAATAACACTTTTTTTGCTCATACTTCCAAAGCCTTGAATATTAAAACTTATAAGTCTGATTTTACTATGGATTTGGTGTGTACTAACATATGGTCAAGGATGTAATTTAATCTAAAGTATTGCAAAATATGATAATGCAATGTTTTATGTAGGTGATGATTATTCAATTTAGATTGCTAAAATTGATGTGATATGCTAGAATATGACATAATTAGGGATGTATATAAGCATGTAATTGGGTTTTATAAATAAATTAGTAGAAATTGCACCTAACCTCTTTACATCACTATAATTTGTCATAATTTTGATTTTTCTTATTTGCATGTGTTTTTTTATTTTTTGTTAATAGGGGATTTTGTGTCACCAATTGCATCATAATGCTTACATTAGTGAGTCTAAATTTGTTTCTATTGATTTAGGTTTCATTAAAATTTATTTATTTATATTTTTAAAAAATAGCTATAATTTAATATTTTTTAATTTATAATAATCTAATGATTTTTTTATAAGGGTAAAGTATGGTTTTGACAGCTCCCACAACCTATAACAACATAGAAAGATAAATTAATAAAGCTTGGGAGAGACAACTACGAAATGGGTCTACTCAGATGTAGACTAAATTGAAATAGGGTAAAAATTCAACTAAACATTAATGAAAAATTATTAAACCATTATCAACTCTGACCAAGATGATTCAACTTGATCTCAATGAATAAATTTGAAACCTCTTTCTCTTCCTCTTTTTTTACCCCTATCATCTAATCCTCTTTCAAGGTTATGATTAATCTCTTGAGTAGACTTAGATCTATTAAATCCTCCATTTTTCCCTTTCCTAACAAAGGATTTAATTTTTAAAATCTAGTGGAAAACTTGTTTACCTCAATGATTCTCTGGGTGTCATTAGCAACTCTTTGGTGGTTTCCTTAATTCTGACCTCTCTCAACTTGGGTTTACCTAATTTTATGTTTGTGTTAGAGGTACAAGATGACTGAGAAGGGGGGGATGAATTAGTCAGCCAATCTTTCACTTTTAGATCACTTATCAATCATTCATTGACATTCATAAATCAACACAACAAGCATATGTAACTAGATTACCATCAAAGCATGAATAAGAGAGCACATCATAACACAACATCTAATGTGGGAAACCCTCATGGGGAATAAAACCCACTCTTAAGCTTGCAAATACATATATTACTTATCTTATAAGGTATTAAAAAAATGATACTTTAGTGGAACACCCATTCCACAAGGAACACCTACCCCTAGGATGGTCAAGTTCTTCTAACCTAAATTTAGTGAAACACCTACTTCACAAGGAGCACCTACCCCTAGCATGGTCAAGTCCTTCTGACTTGAATTTAGTGAAACACCTATTTTAAAAAGAGCACCTACCCCCAGGATAGTCAAGTCCTTCTAACAAGACTTTAGTGAAACACCTATTCCATAAGGAACACCAGCCCCTAGGATGGTTAAGTCCTTCTGACCTAGATGTTGAGCACCCTCCCAAAACCTATGATATGAACATCTCATAATCATTGATTACCTTCTAATCTAATGGAGACACCTTGCAAATACATCCCCCTTCACTTCTTCACACACTTACAGACATCCAAAACCACCTTTTGGATTACTCTACACATGTCAACAACAACTCTATCACAACCTCAGCAACATGACCAAATTGTCATACACACATTCCACACTCTGATCTGCCTCCCAAATCAACCACCAAGATCACACAGACAACATCTATCCTTCACTCACACTCAAGGCATCAAAAACATCCTTTTGGATCACTCTAGACCTCTTCACTCATCCTCAATCTTAAAACCTATAAAAGCAATATTTTGACATCATAAATATGACCTATAGGTCACACACATAGTCATCAACCTACTTTTATCTATAACCCATCCACTAGGCACACTCCCTTTTTTTTATCCTTCACTCCACAACACTCACACATGCCTCTCTTTAGCAAGTCTTCAAACCTGCAAGAGCACTATTTCTAACATCATAAATATGACCTCTATTTTTAACATCATAAATATTACCTCTAAGTCATACACATAGTCATCAACTTACTCTATTCTTTAATCCATACACTAGGCACCCTTACTCTCCTTTGCCTCTCCACTCTATACTCTTCCTCCCCTTAGATCCCCTTCTTTCAAGTCTAGAAACCATCACCTTTGATTTCACCTTTTATAGAGCCATCATGATTATTATCTTCTATGTCAGCCATAATACTTGTCTTATCCCTTAAGACATATAGCATAGCTCAATACCATCTACACAGGTTGGCCATATCAACTATGGGTCACACTTAAGTAGCTATGCCTTTCAATTAGGCCTTAGTAGCCCTTATAGGTCTCATGGAGACCTATTCACCCATTTAGCACTTCATCAATAAATTTAGAAACAGAATACCACTTTCAAATGCATAGTTCCACTCCATATGAACTCTTAGACATACTCAAATTATTACATTCATCATTACACACATCTGTGTATGCTCAATCTACTCAAACATTAGCCTTGTACACAAGAACACCATGAACGAACAAATAGTCAACTTCTAAGCATTTGTTTATACTGAATATGGATTGGTAAAACCTCCAAAATCCATACAGATGATCCTCATTAAGTTTATAACACTCTTCAATAGCTCAATCACCTTGAAACATTCAAATACCATCTAAACAAACTCAATTATCCTTTTTAGGTCACTTACAAGCCATGGTCAAACACATAGTTAAATTTAGAGCTTAATAAATTTGATTGTACAAACATTCAAACCTTATAACTAGATTCCATGGATATGCCTTGAAGTCCTCTACAACTTTGATTTTTACTATATCAATAAATTCATCCTGGATCAAAAGTTATAGCTCAAAAACTAAGCATGGTTTTCCTTCATTGATTTGAATATTAAAATTCCAACGATCGTTGTTAAACATCGAACACTTTGTCAACATTTAATGCCCTCTCATAGCTTGAAAGAATACACATCATTGATCTTCTCTAAAATTAGCCTAATCTTTAACTATGCTAAACATCTATCAATTTGACCTCATCTCGTGCACCCTTGCAATATTGACCAAATATGCACCATTGATTACCTTAGATCAGCTAGATCTTTATCTTGAAACACTCACCATTAGATCTTGATCATAACTCCCATGATTACAACACTTGGCACCCTTGCATGCCTTTTAAACACTTTGCTATCAGTTCATGCGATTATTTCATTTGGTAGTCCCATGTGCTTTGTTGACTCTTTGACTTGTCCCATACCGTTGATCTTCATAAGTATGAACCACCGCTCACCATTAATCTTCTATCAGATTAGCGAGCTTGTGACACTTGTCACCAGTGCATGCAACCTTTGACATGTTGAATTCATATGCACCATTTATTTCGATATGTATGATTAAGCACTCACCATTGGATATTCTAGATAATTAACCTCATACTTCAATGTGATTAAACTTTACGGTCTCTGGCCCATCATAGTCAGCTATAACAACTTTAAAGATTTATAACTTGAGCTAGAAATCACTTCAAGACTCTTAATTTTTAGGGTAGCTTCTTGGCACTATAGACAACATATCCATGTAAAACTTTGACCATTATTGAATTTATTCATACCTAAATTAAATGCACAAACTTACTAGTTCATACATATATGCATAACATGTAGTGATAGTTTGGCTTCTCTTAAGCTAGAATATGCATTTTGCTCATTCCAAAATCTCACAAAACAAACTAGAGCTTTGTCAAGACATATATGGATGCCTCACAACCTCTTCTTTATCCTTATATATTTGTGCAAGTGCCATATCTCTTCAAGCTATCCATTTGATCACTTTGTCATTAATGTGTTAGTACCACATGCTCCTAAGACATCAATGACCATGCTCAAACATCTCCCCTTTTATCATTGATGGAAAACCACCCTTAGAATTAATTCTTAATATTTGAACATCCTCATCAAACTTCATTCTAATTTTTCTCCCCCTTTGACATTAATGACAAAGGGCCTCTTAGCTCAAATGCATTCAAAAACCTATCTTACACAACTTCATGCTCAACCTTATCAATATTATTAATTTAACTACTATTTGAAAATCTCATGATACTTACATTCTATCAAGCATATAAAACAATTTTTCCTTCTTTGATATGCACCAATCTGAACTTGGACTTCTGATCTTGAAGACCTAAAAAGGATTTCAAGACCAACAATAGGAAAGGACTACCTCTGAGAAATGGTACAAACTCCCACTAACACTGTGCATACCACTTGTTACCTTGAACTTCTCAACCATGCTCTATGACAATACCCTTTTTGATTATTGACTAATAATAATGAATAAAGAACACACAAAAGCACTAAAATCTGATGGAACTCACCAAAAAACATCTGATAAGGACTCCCCCTAAGATCTCTGAGCCATTGCACCTCTTGAGCATCTTCAGATCTCCACACACCATGAAGAACCACCACACAGACTTACTAGCATTCTCTCTCAAGAAGCTTCATGTCACTAAACCTACAATAATCTCCTCTACTCTAAGCGTTTCTTATCCTTGGACTTGACAAACTAAAAAATCTAGCTCCCCCTTTGATCATGCAAACTTCTCAAGCCATCTGAGTTAGCTCCCCCTAACTCCATGCTCCTCCTTATGCCAACCTAAAAGACTCCCCCTTGATTTTCATAACTAAATCACACTTATATAACTTTTGAGAACACCTTCATGGCCTCAACAACATAAAAATATGAAACTCATAACACTAAACTGCTTTGGATCTTCAAATAACACCATTCTATTTTCATACTCTCACTTGCAAGCCACCTCCAAGACTACCAATAGATATTCAATCCACACACTAAACATGAAAGATGTTTTGAATCAACCATAAAACTCACCTTGAAACACTCATGCCTTTCTCTTTTTGATAAATTGAGCAAAAACATCAAATCTTCACACGAAGCCCGTCTAGACTCCTTATAGCCTTACCTGGAACTTGCAGAGCCCAAAATTTTAGTAGACATATTTTCAAGACCTAAAACTTCATATCTGAATCACTGTCATATGCCCCCTCAACTACACCAATTTTTATCACCTAAATCATCTTTTGTAACATACTTCCTTCCTAAGCCTTCTAGCCAATTAGGCCTCCATCTTGACAAAAACTTGAATAATTTGAAAACTACAAACCTTCAAATCTCTATGAAGCTTTATTTGACAACCCATTTGTACCATTCAACCTATTAATAATCCTTGAACCTCAACTCATAAGCCAAACCATGTTTCTAGCATAGCCCAACACTCTAGAATCTCAAAACAAATAGGGTCAACAAACCTCTTCTGGTCAACACCTACCTTTGAAACTTCTTGCACACCTAGAGACAGCCATTACACACTTATGGACCAAGATTTGAGCCTCCATACTTTTTGGAACCCATTCATCCTATAACCCATTTTAGGCCTACTTGCACTTAAGCCAAAATTGAGAAAATTGAGAGCTCTCAAAAATCTCCAATTTGAATTCAACATACCTTCAGACCATAAAACCACCTGGAGCATGCTATAATAAGGTCAATAAACCTTTCTATACAAAAATATCATCTTGATAACTCACAAATCCTCCCTTACCACTTGGAAACCTTCAATTTGAGCCTCCAGACTAAAAACATCCTTGGAAGACCGCATGCTTCTTCAAACTAAGAAATGTCTTCATAAAGCACAACAAATACATCTCTATTTCACAAGGACCTAGAATAGAGGAGCATACCGGTCCTCATCATAGGACTGAAGAACCTTATTCTTCTTCTTCCTTTTCTTGACTGAAACAACTTGCTTGGCATCCATCTCTTCTTTGGCTTCCTTGACAATGCATGATGAAAACATAGGTTCTTGACACATCTCTTCAAAAAACACCTTCTCCTCTTTGAAAGTATACAACAAGAACTCTTGGAAATCATGAAACTCCTTCTTACCTAAAAATTCTTCAACTATAGAAAATAAACCTTCAGATTGAGATCTTTCTTTTAGATTCTCCTTGGCCTTGAATGGTATAACTGACTTGATTCTTGGATCATCCACCATCTTCTCCATTTGGAATGATATCAAGCTTCCTTGGCACCCTTAAGACACCTCCAATATAGATTCCTTTTCTACAGTATCAAAAGTTTGATCGTTGAACTCAACAAGACTAGCCTTTACTACCTTAGGTCTCTACATCATGTTTTGACTTTTGATAAGCTTTCTAGGAGTCTCTCATGTCTTCAAATGACTTGAGGGATTGTCAAATTTATTAGGACAAAGTCTAGAAATATGACCTTTCTTATCACAAATGAAACAAATAACATCATTTGTACCTTTTGATAGATTTTAACTGTGATCAATCTTTGGCCAAAAACTCTTTCTATCATAGATTCATGAATGTCCATACTTGACTCACTCCTTATATAGTTCTTAGCTCTATGACCATACTTATTACATATATAAAAATGACTATGGAATAAACTAGCATACCTTGAAGCATTTGGTTGTCTAATAGACCTTCTTGCATTACTTTCAAATCCTACATTCGTCTTAGCTTGCTCAAGCTTTACATCTTCCTTTTCCAGCTTGTCTATGAGTTGTTCATGATCGACTCTCAATGAATCAAGATTAGTCTTTAACTCATCATGCTCACCTTGCTTTGAATTCACCTTGGTATTGGCTTCTTCTAACTAAGTCTTGAGATATTTGCACTCTTTTTCTCTTGATTTTAGGCTACCATTTGGAACCTCTAATTGACCTTTGAGATATTTGATGACCTCCTTATCCTCCTTGGCTTCTTCAGGCATGACATCTTTCAATCTACATTTTTTCTCATATCTTGATACTTCTCATCTCTCTTGGTCTTGCCTAAAAAACTCCCCTCAAGAGAACTGACTTGTGCTTCAAGACCTTTGATCACATACCTCATCTTGTCATATAACACTTCTTCTTTTCCACTGTCATGGAAAACTTCTTTATCATACATTGTTAGTCAACCCAACCTGGCTCTGATACCACGTGTTGGGGATACGAAACACCAGAAGCACACAATTGATTACCAAATACAATCAACTTAATATGCAGAAATAACTAGAATCAATAAGTAACTAGAATCCAGAAATAACACAAGATATGAGAGACAATACACAACTTGTATTAATACTCATACAGAAAAGAATACAATAAAGAAGATGCCACTTCTTCTCCACCACCTCTTCAGAGGCTTCCCACACCTCAAGTGAACAGTACTTCTCTCCTCAAAGCTCTCTCTCTTAGGTCCCAACACCCAACTCAAACACTGAGTTGGTGTTCACCTTATACCTGTGCTCCACGCACACCACAAGTGCTCCACGCACTCCACAAGTACACAAACGTACTTCAAGTAGATCTCCCCTGAACCTGTATCAACCTGCACCTCAATAGACCTTACTTATGGAAGGATCTTTCTTGCCTTCCTCTTTGCTCTGAGTACACACCTATACTCCAAGTAGATCTCTCCTGATACTACTTCCTGTTGTGTTGCTGTCCTATCTGATCTTCCACCTACAGATCAAGCTGGTTCTGCACACCTGTGAACCTTGACCTTTCACACACACACACTTGCATATCAATGATCTTACTTACCATGTAGATCTCCTATAGAAGCCATGCTCACCTGATGACCAAGATCATACACTCCTGAAGAACCCTGCTGATTCTCCAATCCAGCACCCACCTTGGTACTGTGGCACTAAGAGGAACACACCATTGCTCTACCTCACACACAGAAGGAGCTTATAATAATGCTCTCTTACTCTCTAGCTACATTTACAATATAACCATGAGTCTATTATATAGATCTCATCCAAACAATAATTAGACACCTAGTACAATAATTAGATCCGCAGCTCTCAGTCTATAATTAGCACTAAGCATGCAAACACTTGGTTCGTCAACTAACTGCCTGTAATATACTCGCAGTCGAACCACACAGGCGACCGACGCCGGTCCTTGTCCGCCTGGGGGTCACCGACGCCGGCTGATCTCTGACCGACGTCGATTGCTCTCCTGCCTTATCCTGCCGACGTCGGTTGGCCTGACCGACGCCGGCGTTTGTGACACTCCAGCAACTCCTCCAATGGCCTTCCCTATTTGCATCAGTGAAGCTTTTAGCTCCACAACCTAACAATCTCCCACTTGGAGATAAATTGCTGCACTGTACCTGTACCTGTACCCCATCTAATCTGTTTCCTAGTTTGTATCCCTCTTCAAGCTCAATCTTGAAGACAACCCACCACACAACCTGTGGTGTACATCCTGTCATTCGAGTACCCTGCCGCATCCGCATCTACAAACACATGTAGTGAAGTCCTGACCCTGAATAACATGAATCCCTGCTGCTGGTCTCTCTCAAATACCTGAGAATCCACTTCTCCAAATTGGCTCCTAACTCTCTGACAACACCCACTGCTTGGGCAAACTCAGGTCTATACTAGACCTCATGTGATTTCGGACACGGAACTGTCCAGCCCTTGGTGCGCTCCGATTCTGCATCCTACGTCTCACCAACACCTGATTCACATCAGCTCCCACTAGAAACAAAATCAACCTGTGATCTCCATGTCTCCCATGTCGAAGAATTTTGCTGCTCCAAATTCTTCATAGCAAACCACTAAACTAATCTTACCCTTAGCTCAGCAAAACCCTATATGTATAACCCTGCTAGCAAACATACCATCCACATACAGTAACATAATGATGTCATGACTCATCATCCACCTGGTAAGGCAAACCATAGTAGTTACTTGACATTGACTAAAGCCGTGCTTCGTCTTCCACCTGTCAAAACCATGTACCACTGTCCTGCAGCTCCTCAAGACCATATGCCTGGCCTTTCATTTCACGTGTCCGTTCTCTCTATTCTTCAACTAAGGAATCCATTCATCTTGCAGTGCTAACATACCAGCTAGCAACTCTACCAAATCTTTCGTTTGGTTCTGCAATCTCTCCATGCCACGCTCCCACTGTTTCTTGGATCCTTCTTGCTCTGTAGTCAGCAACTAGTATAAAGAAGAGGAACAACGAATTTGAGGCCTACTTACATCTTCAGTCCTCCATATGGGTGTTTAAGACTCCTTGACAGCTCGTTGTCCACCCAAAATCTGTTACAGTGACTGACCTCGGCCACCCCACAGTCTGCATCCAACTGACATCGGTTCCTACGCCTATCCTGACTACCAACCCATCGATGTCAGTGTCCTGCTACCGACGTCGGTCTTTGTGATCGACATCGGTCTTACCTACTGCCGACGTCAATTTTCCTGCCGATGCCGGACATATGTTTCCTGTGAGTGATGACTTTTTACACGTGAGCTCCTTTGAATCAATCCCCATGTCCAAACTGCCCTGCTCAGAAGTATCCAGCCCCATCCACTGGTCTCTGTCTACCATCTCCTCCAAGAACACCAAGGCTTTCTAGTTCTTAAGCCTGTCAAATATATCTATCTTCCGCTTAAGAACATGTATCTCCTTCCTGCTCATGTGACCAAGCCTACGAAGCCACGTCTCTGCAACAAAAGAAGAATCAGTAATATAAATAAGTAGAGAAAGAGTACCTATTTTCTTACCACTAGCTAATTCAAGTGCATCTGCTGTGAGAGTTCTCGTGCATCTCTCATCACCCAACCTTTCTGAAAAAATTAGCCATATTTCCAAACTTGGGACCTGCATGACCTCCTTCAACACCCATGTGTTGGCCGCCTGCAATTTCAGCTTCACTTCCCCTTTGCTAATTCTTTGGCAAGGCTCACCAGCTCCTCTACCTGGGGCTGCATGGAAAGAGGCAACCGAATCTGTAAGACAAGATTCAACTTTATCCAAGAAACCTCCCATAGCATCCTATGCCACATCACCTACAACATATGCTTCTTTAGTTTCTTCTTGCTGATTTTCCACAAACCAACAATCTTCTTTTACCTGCTCTTTCTTTCCATCAGACCGTAAGTAACCATCTGTGCTTTTCAACTCCTCCATCCTTAGCTTACTTTGATCTGCCATTGCTCTACTCCCACTCAATCAGAAACCCCTGAGAGTGACCTGTAACCAAACACAAAACCACTTCCTGCAACCTTAGCTCTGATACCACTTGTTAGTCAAACCAACCTGGCTCTGATACCACGTGTTGGGGATACGAAACACCGAAAGCACACAATTGATTACCAAATACAAGCAACTTAATATGTGGAAATAACCAAAATCAACAAGTAACTAGAATCCAGAAATAACACAAGATATGAGAGACAACACACAACTTGTATTAATACTCATATAGAAAAGAATACAATAAAGAAGATGCCACTTCTTCTCCACCACCTCTTCAGAGGCTTTCCACACCTCAAGTGAACAGTACTTCTCTCCTCAAAGCTCTCTCTCTTAGGTCCCAACACCCAACTCAAACACTGAGTTGGTGTTCACCTTATATCTGTGCTCCACGCACACCACAAGTGCTCCACACACTCCACAAGTACACAAACGTACTTCAAGTAGATCTCCCCTGAACCTGCATCAACCTGCACCTCAATAGACCTTACTTATGGAAGGATCTTCCTTGCCTTCCTCTTTGTTCTGAGCACACACCTGTACTCCAAGTAGATCTCTCCTGATACTACTCCCTATTGTGTTGTTGTCCTATCTAATCTTCCACCTACAGATCAAGCTAGTTCTGCACACCTGTGAACCTTGACCTTACACACACACCTACATATCAATGATCTTACTTACCATGTAGATCTCCTATAGAAGCCATGCTCACCTGATGACCAAGATCATACACTCCTGAAGAACCCTGTTGATTCTCCAATCCAGCACCCACCTTGGTACTGTGGCACTAGGAGGAACACACCATTGCTCTACCTCACACACAGAAGGAGCTTATAATAATGCTCTCTTACTCTCTAGCTACATTTACAATACAACCATGAGTCTATTATATAGATCTCATCCAAACAATAATTAGACACTTAGTATAATAATTAGATCCCCAGCTCTCAGTCTATAATTAGCACTAAGCATGCAAACACTTGGTTCGTCAACTAACTGCCTGTAATATACTCACAGTCGAACCACACAGGTGATCGATGCCGGTCCCTGTCTGCCTGGGGGTCGCTGACGTCGGTCGATCTCTAACCGTCGTCAGTTGCTCTCCTGCTTTATCCTGTCGACATCGGTTGGCCTGACCGACGTCGGTGTCTGTGACACTCCAGCAACTCCTCCAATGGCCTTCCCTGTTTGCATTAGTGAAGCTTTTAGCTCCACAACCTAACATACATGATGTCCTTTTATTTTAAATAACTTTCCTCTTTTGAACTCAAACTTGCCTTGTTATCTTCTAGCTGAACCTTGAGATCATTGATAGCTTTCTCATCCTCTTTGTCATCTTTCTTCAAAGTACATATCTTCTCTTCAAGTGCCTCGATCACAACCTTACACTGTTGATTCGCTTTCTTTAATTGCTTAGCCATCTTGTGCTACTTAGGATCTCCTTCAAGCTATTGAGCTTCTTCCAAAGGACCTACTTTGATACCAATTATTAGAGGTACAATATGACTGAGAGGGGGAGGGTGAATCAGTTAACCAATCTTTCACTTTTAGATCACTTATCATTCATTCATTGGCATTCATGAATCAACACAATAAGCATATACAACTAGATTACCATCAAAGCATGAATAAGAGACGTACATCATAACACAACATCTAATGTGGGAAAACCTCATGGGGAATAAAACCCACTCTCAAGCTTGAAAATATATAGACTACTTATCCTATAAGGTATTACAAACATGAGACTTTATTGGAACACCCATTGCATAAGGAGCACCTGCCCCTAGGATGGTCAAGTCCTCCTAACTTGAATTTAGTGAAAAATCTACTTCATAAGGAGCACCTACCCCTAGGATGGTCAAGCCCTTCCGACCCAAATTTAGTGAAACACCTATTTCACAAGAAACACCTACCCCTAGGATGGTCAAGTCCTTCTGACCAAACTTTAGTGAAATATCTGTTCCACAAGGAGCACCTTCCCCTAGGATGGTCAAGTCTAGTTGACCTAGGTGTTGAGCACCCTTCTAACACCTATGATATGAACATCTCTTGATCACTAATTTCCTACCAATTTGATGGAGACACCTTACAAAAATATCCACCTTCACTTATTCACACACACATACATCCAAAACTGCCTTTTGGATTACTCTACACATCTCAATAACATATCTATCATAGCCTCAACAACATGACCAAATGGTCATACACATAGTCCACACTCTGATCTACCTCACAAATCAACCACCAAGCTCACATAGATAACATCTATCCTTCGCTCACACTCAAGGCATCCAAAACATCATTTTGGATCACTCTAGACATCCTCACTCATCCTCAATATTCAAACCTATAAAATCATTATTCTAACATCAAAAATATGACCTATAGGTCATACACATAGTCATCAACCTGTTCTACTCTATAACCCATCCACTAGGCACACTCCCTTTCTTCTATCCTTCACTCTATAACACTCACACTTGCCTTTCTCTTTCAAGTCTTCAAACCTACAAGAGCCCTATTTTTGACATCAAAAATATGACCTATAGGTCATACACATAGTCATCAACATGTTCTATTCTTTAATCCATCCACTAATCACCCTTACTCTCCTTCACCTCTCAACTCTATACTCTTCCTCAACTTAGATCCCCTTCTTTCAAGTCTAGAAACCATCACCTTTGATTTCACCTTTTATAGAGCCATCATTATTATTATCTTCTATGTTGGCCATAATACTTACATTAGCCCTTAAGACATATAACATAGCTCAATATCATCCACACAGGTTGGCCATAGTAACTATGGGTCACACTTAAGCAACTACACCTTTCAATTAGGCCTTAGTAGCCCTTATAGGTCTCATGGAGACCTATTCACCCATTTAGCACTTCATCGAGCAATTTAGAAATACAAGACCATTTTCAAATGCATAAGTCCGCTTCACATGACCTCTTAAATATCCTCAAATGATTATAGTCATCATTGCACACCTCTGTGTATGATCAATCTACTAAAACATTAGCCTTGTACACAAGAACACCATGAACAAATAAACAATCAATGTCTAAGCATTTGTTCATATTGAATATGGATTGGTCAAACCTTCAAAATCCATATATTGATCCTCATGGAGTCTACAACACTCTCCAAGAGCTCAGTCACTTTAAAACATCCAAATACCATCAAAACAAACTCAATTATCCTTCTTAGGTCACTTATAGACCATGGTCAAACACACAGTCAAATTTAGAGATCTATAAATTTGATTGTACAAACATTCAAACCTTCTAACTAGATTCCCTAGATGTGCCTTGAAGTCTTCTACAACTTTGATTTTTATTGCATCAAGAAATTTTTCCTAGATCAAATGTTATAGCTTAAAAACTAAGAATTGGTTTTCCTTCATTAATTTGAATATTCAAATTCCAATGGTCAGTATTAAACATCAAACACTTTGTCAACATTTCATGCCCTCTCATAGCTTGAACGAATATACATCATTGATTTACCTCAAAATTAGCCTGATCTTTAACTATGCAAAACATTTGTCAGTTTGACCTCATCTCGTGAACCCTTGCAATATTGACCAAATATGCACTGTTGATCACCTCGAATCAATGAGATCTTTATCTTATAACACTTACTGTTAGATATTGATTAGAACTCCCATGATTATGACACTTGGCACCCTTTCATGTCTTATAAACACTTTGATATTAATCCATGCACTTGTGTCACTTGGTAGTCCCGCATGCTTTATTGACTCTTTAACTTGTCATGCACTGTTGATCTTCGTAAGTACAAACCATCACTCACCATTGATCTTCTATCAGATTAGTGAGCTTGTGACACTTGTCACCAACATGTGTAACATTTGACATTTTGAATTCATACGCACCATTGATCTTAATATGTATGATTAAGCACTCACCATTGGATCTTCTAGAACAATGACCTCAGACTTCAACGTGATTAAACTTGATGGTCTCTGGCCCATTATAGTTTGCTAGAGCAACTTTGAAGCTTTATAACTTGAGCTAGAAATAACTTCAAGACTCAAAATTTTTAGGGTAGCTTTTTATCACTATATACAACATCTCCATGTAAACATTTGACCATTATTGATTTTATTTGTAAATGAATTAAATACACAAACTAACTGGTTCATACATATTTGCATGACATGCAATGACGGTCTGACTCCTCTTAAGCTAGAATATGCATTTTTATCATTCCAAAAGCTCACAAAACAAACCAAAGCTTTGTCAAGACATTTATGGATGCCTCACAACCTCTTTTTTGTCCTTACAGACCTATACAAGTGTCATATCTCTTCAAGATATCCATATGATCACTTTGTCATTAATGCATTAGTACCACATGCTCTCTTTGACATCAATGACAATCTAAAACATCAATGACCATGCTCAATAGTTTGTCCCCACATCAAATTTATTCTTGATGCATCTAATATTTTTGAAACCAAATTAATGTTTTGGGATAATAGATTGGGCTTTCAGACTATGGAGTGAACATGGCACCACTTCCTCCTCAATCGTGGAATCTCCAATTGTTGGGTCTATTTCTCCATTTTCCCCTTCTTCTTTCCTTAATTCTTTCTCCCCTACTAAATATTTTTCATCCTCTTTGGGAATTTCTTAGTTTTTTTTCTCCTTGGAATTTTCATTTTCTTAGTTGTTGTGGATCAACTTTCCATCTGGAGGAGTATTCTATGTTTGAAGCTCTGGGAAATGGTCACTGGATTATCCTACGTTCTATTCTTCATTATTTTTAATCTTATAATATTTTCTAACCTCATATTTATCCTTTATTTATTCCTCCTCTTGTTCAAATTGTTGGTTGAGTTCTACTCCTTCCTTCCTAGGCTCTTCATGATTCATTTTCTCCCCATTGTTTATATGGGGATTATTAGACCCATCTTTTCTCCTCCAAAATTGATCACATGTCTTGTTTTTTAGGATAGTGTTTGAACTGATGACCCAAATTTTTGCACTTGGTATAAATCTCCATAGTTATCTCATATTCTATCTCTTGAATCCACTATTTATACTTTGATTTTAAATTAATACATATTGGGAGAGCCTTTTCATAAGGGGCATGGACGTAAAATTTGGCAAAAAGTAATCTTTTCCTTGATTTGGTGATAGGATCCAGGACTATAAATTGACTTATATATTTGGTGATTCTTATTAGTATTTTCTCTTCCCAAAATTCCAAAGGGAAGCTTGGCAATCTAAACTATAGAGGGCTAAATTCGAAAGACTCATTATAAGAATTGAAACTAGGTTTTCACTTCTTAATGACCATATTATATTTTCCCAAGAACCAAGTTCCCCCTAACAAGGTTTTAGCACTATATTCGTAGTTTGTGAGGGAGATACTAAAAATTATTTTACCATGGCTGAAATTTATAGATGGCCTCTAGGCTTCAACTTTATATTTGCTCATTATCTGAAAACATTGATATTGAGTCTGATTCCCTTGAATTTACCTAACAAGGTATTTTCCATTTTGAAGCTAGTTTTTTCCGCCAACTATCCAAAATTCTTAAATAGACCCCTTCCTCTTATATTGAAATATTAATCAACTAGTACTCTAGAGTAGGGGAGACATGGTTCAGATTACTTACTAAACTTTCTACCTAGGCTTTTTTATCTCTCTTAGGCTCTTTCTTTGAAACTTGTGGACCATCGAGTAGAATTTGATTTTTAATTCTATTTGTTGACCTTGTCCACTTCAAATATATAAGGATCATCAAGATTTACATCACCTTGATCCCTTTCGGATGCTTCCCACCCAAATCAATTTTAAACTTCCCTTTGGTCTGTGGTCCTCCACTCATTTTGTTTTCAACTTTGAAAAATATAAATTAATAATTGCATTCTTCATATAAAATGTATTACTTATCATTTACATACAAGATAAAATTAATTTGATTTTTTTTGTAACACTTAACAATTAAAAATTTAAATACATTTTTTTATCATAAATAATATAAAATATAAAAATATAATTTATTATAAGACAATTTTGAGAAAATAATTTTTTTTAAGGTACTTAAAATAATTTCAAACTCACATCCATCACGAACATTAAGTAAGACTATATTATATGTAAACTAGCCACAACTATTGTCATCAAAATTAATTTAAAATTATTAAACAAAAGTTTATAATATGTTCTAAGGACATACATCCTATTACATAAAATAGAAAGTCTCTTTAATATCATCATCCCCTACATATGCACCACCAAAAACGACCACCACCATCATCCTTATCATCATCTTTATGCATCAAACATAACATTTCTTAAAAAACACATGCTATATTATAAATCAAGCTTTAATTTTTTTAAATGTAGAATTTTAAATATAATAATATTTAAAAAAACATACATGATGTGTGCTTCCTAAAGCACTGATGTTCAGTTCATAGTAAAAATTACAAATAATTGAATTATTTTTTTTAAAAAATAACCTAATTCTAAATTTCTAAATCCATTTTAAATATTGCTAAAACCTAATCTTGAAATTATAGATGAATATTCAATATTTTTAATTAAAAATTAGTTAATTAATAATTTACTTGGATGTGTTATGTTACATTGATGAGTCTTAAGAGTGTTGCCTAAATTTCTTACCAATTGACATACATATGTGATCATCAAGTAGTAGGATTTGGAATTTGGCTTATTGAGAAAATAGAAGTAGCTAATAGTACAATTAAAATTGATTAACAAGGAATAAAAGGACCAACTTAAAAAAATACTATATGGCATATTTTAATCTACGCATGTTATGATGACATGTTTTTGAAGTTATTATTAAAAGGAATAGAAATTCTTCTTCAACTGGTCTACATTCAAATACCTTACGTTATAAAAATATTAAAAACAAAATACATTAGTTATTCAACAATAGATACATAGTGAATTCAAATTAAATTATTCAAAAAAAAAGAGAGAGAGAATAAAAAACATAAAAAATCAAGTAACTCATTTAAAGCCATTTTGGCATGTGTGATGAGTAACAAGGTCTGTTTAAATCTTATTTTTGGCTGCTTTGAGATATCCACTTTTTTTATTAATTTATCTGCAACTTTTTTTCATTATCCTCTAGTTTTTGGAGTCATTTTTTTCCATCCCTCTTTAGTATAATGTATGGTGCATATATTTTTCTATTGGGATTTGGATCTTATTTTTATTTTTATTTAGGCCATAAATCTTGACCCATATTCACTTAACTACAACTTAAATGCATGTTGTTTATCTTTTTTTAATAAATTATGCCAGTGAAGGTGGGCTAAATATTTTGTGTTAGAAAGGTGTATAATGAACTGATGAAGATGATCTATTAACCATTCATGTCTCCCTAAATCTCCTCCACTTTATTGAACAAAATTGGTGTGATAACCATACCATAGGAGAATATATTGTACTTAGGGGACATGCCAATAAGTCAATTAAGGTTGGATAGGGGGGCACTAGAGGTGTGAATAAATATGTCATAGTTAGTTTGGACATCTTATATATTAATCCCTTGCATGTTTTTCAAACCACATTGTTTGAAAAACTTATCCAATTTGTTTTGGTATCTTTGTAATTAAAGGACTTCTCTCCAATTTGGGGATGAGTTGTAGGTTTTTTTTTAAGTACTATATATTATAACCTTAGATTAATTTTTTTAATAAAAAAATAATAACAATCTTAAACATTAAAAAAATCTTAAATAAAATAAAATATATATTTTAAATCATAATATAAACTTACCATATTTTCCTCTTAATTAGAAGAAGATTGCGAAACGATTGAAAGGACATATTTTATATAGCATTCATCTTGATCTGGTGGTTGATTTGGTTGGTGACTTTTTTTTTTCCCCCTTTTTACTTTATTTAGGCTTTGTTTACTCCCCATTCACTTTCAATATGTGAAAGTGTTGGAAATTTAATAACAATGATATATTTGAAATGTTGGGAATAAAAGAGACACTAAGAATTATCCTTGAAATATTCTTTAACCTTCCTCTATCTTTTTTGAAATAAAACAAAATAAATGAAATATATTCCCCTTATTTTTAAAGTTTAGTGGCCCATTTTTAAGTTATAGATATGATTGAAACAAATTCCAATATCATTCAAAACTTTAGATTTGTTTGAATCTTGAATGTAAACATTCGATTTTTATTAAAAAATGTTTTTTTAAACTACAAATTTAGCATATTAAATTATTTTTTAGTTTTTAGTTTATCAAATAGAAAATTGTTAATTATTAATGTATTTAATTATATATTTTTTTAAATTTTCTAATTTTTATGATAGATTAATGAGGAAGGCCCCTTGCTCATAAAGATAAATACAATAATAAAAATTCGTCACCTTGACCGTTAAAAATTCATAGTAACATCACCAAGGTTTTGCCAACTCACATCAAAACATAAAAAGGAAAAAAATAGATAGAATAAAACCACACTAAAAACCATTACATCACATAGTTAAAAAAAACGTACACATGTAAACAAGATTAGAAAATAATCCCATAGTTGAATGTTGCCAATCAACTGAAACACTAACTTAGCATAATTATAGATCAAAGTCACACATAAATACATGCTCTATAAGGAACAAAAATATAAGTCCTCACAAATGTGAGTCTTGCAAAGGTCTTTGATTCTTTAATTTAGAGTAAATGGTTATGGTATTGAAGCCTCCATCCTCTCCACATTTTCTGGCTTGCATACTTGCTAGTATTAATTGATTCAACAAGGCTCATATGAATAGAGGAACCTTAAATTATTTGTTTGGTAGTGCATGAAACATATAAGTTGTATATATCATTTATGAGGTCGTATAACACCTCAAAATTTTCATTAAGGAAATCATACATTATTGGATTTTTTAAAACGTGAGAGTGTATGATAAGTGGATTATGAAGGGAGAAATGTTTTGTAGGCTTATCTAAGTGTGTCGTAGTTTTAAAATGACAAAAATATATTCTTTTATATTGTGATTTAATGTTCTACTTCCAACATTTTATTTTCAATCCTATTACATTTTGTCATAGCAGAACGTACACACCCTAAGATTTATGATTTTGATCGTTAATAATATAAAGTCTCTCATATTTATATTATGGATTTTTATCTCCAATTTATCCTTGAATGACCACTTTAGTTCCTCCACTATCTAATCTCTATCATCATTTGTGATTATTTCATCACAAACAATGAATTTGACGAGATGTAAAGCATTCAAATAAGATGGATTGAAAATGGTATACAAAATCCCATCATTATTAGCATGGGTAAAAGAGAGTGATTTATTATAAATTATATGAAAATGAAAAAATCATGGAAATATAAAATAAAATAAAAAGGCAAAATAAGCCACAGAGTCATGTGAAAGGAAAAGCCTTTATAAGTCATTGTTAAGAGAAGGCAAAACAGGGCATTTGTTTCAATAAAATATATCATTTTGGTTTCATTCGAGTTATAGATTATCTTCTTCTTCTTTGCTTATGATTTATTTCAATCAATTTTTATTTATATCTTGTAAATCTATTGTTTTTATTCTTGCCACTAATATACTCCAACATTATAACTATTGTTCAAAGCTTTGGTCTTCCACATTATGCTATGCTCACTTTAAGGGGGTATTCAAAGAGTCTCTAATCTTTGGTTTGGCGAGGAGGAGGAGAGAAGCGATCTCTGAAGCTCAATGCCATGGTTCTCACTTTAGCCAAGGTCTTCAACCTAATTTGAGCTATATGCCACAATCTTGTCAATCTTGGTGGCCTATTCGACCATCACGGTATGGTTTTGGGACTTTTGTGAGCAAGAGGAGTAGGCGGGGATGCCTTAAGTATCTAGGGGAGATTAGATATGGGAAAATGATGTGAAAATTCCATTTATTTGTATTTTGCTCATGCACGGTGCCCAATACCATGACACGGGTCAAGCTTTCATATTGGTATTAAATATTATGTTGGCAAGCTTGTTTTAAAAGTCACGTTTCTAAATAGTTTCTATATGGACTTTCAGGAATCAATTTATTTTATGAAGTGCAGACTTTAAATGTAAAATGTGGACATTTCATTATACACACACACACATTGAGGATGGTTAGTTTTGACATGGGAGGGCCTCCAGATTTGCTCTACATGGATGCCCAAAGTGTTACATAAGCATGTAACTGTTTAGATCAATCAATCCTCATCAATTTACTTGATTACTACTTTAGATATTTCACCATGTCTAACTCTCTCTAGGCCTTCTAGCATTCTTTTTGGGTTGACCACAGGTAGTTTAACTGGGTGTGATTTTATTTAACATCGTTCAACTCCACAAAGTTTCTCTTACTCTTGGTCATGACTTTATCCAACAGATACTTCTTCTATACACAAGTGTAGTGAACTATCAAAAATAGTAATGTTAGGGATGAAAAACATGTTTGCATAAGTTATAATGTATTTCAAGAGATTGCATACAGTTAATAATGGATGTTGAATAATGGGGGTGTAACACTTTTCTTGATATAATGGTAATTTTGTAATAAAAGATTAAAGTAGCGTATTTGGTGGGTATGTGTGGTAGATCTTCAGGGAGGCACTAAGGAGGTGACAGTAAGTGGAGTAAATAGAGAATGGCCTTCTGTACTATGGAAAAATAAGACATTCACTGGCTTTATTTCAAATGGAGCTTCAACTCAAAAATAGAAATCAATGGCTTTCTTTTTATTGCAAAAGATAAGATCAAACAAATTTCCATGTTTCATATGGATTTGCATGTTTTTCCTTTCAGCTCTGACATAGATGTGTGTGTGTGTGTGTGTGTGTGTGTGTGTGTGTGTGTGTGTGTGTAGGCAAAGGTCTGAAGAAAGTAAAGTATTTATAATTTTGTAAAGTTATCAATGTATTTCGGGTTTTTAGAGTAGGTAGAGTAAAATGGAATGGATCTTCGACAAGAGGCCATGGAGGGTAGGAGTAATTAGGTAGATTTCCTCAAATGCATTTATAATGATGTAAAAATGTAAAAACTTAATTTATTAGGGCTTTTTTGTGTCTCGAGGTGAGACACCTATTTAGTCCAAGTGAATGTTAACATGGGTAAGAGAGTGTAATTTATCATAGATTATATAAAATTGGAAAAAAGTATACAAAGACGACAGAAAAGGAAAAGGCAAAAGAAGTCTTAGAGTCATGTGAAACGAAAAGGAATTGCTTTTATAGGCCATTGTGAAGAGAAGGCAAAGTAGGCCATTTGTTTCAAATAAAATATATCATTTTGGTCTCATTCAGGTTATAGATTGCCTTCTTATTCTTTGCTGATGATTTCATTTAGTCATTTCTAGTTTATAACTTGCAAATCTGATGTTCTTATCCGTGCCACTAATCTACTCCAATAATAGATTGGTATAATCAACTCTCAAGACTCATTCTATCTCTACTTTGGATGACTTAGTCAATGCATTGATTCAACAATTTCAAACTAATGATCTTTCTGAAAAAAGCCTAGCTCATTTGATCAATTATAAGCAATTAGAATCTAAAACATCTCAAGTATTCATCAAAAGATGGAAACCTTTGTCTAACAAAGCTGAGCTTAATATGTCAGATGGCAATCTCTTTCACTTATTCACTAATGCTCTTCACCCCAAACTAAAATATCATGTGAGGACTCTTTCTCAGAAATATTTAGAAAAATCCCTTGATCAAGCCAAATGTCAAGACTTTGTTATAAGAAAATTTGAGCCTTCGCACCCTCCCACAAGAACTCAAATGTTTATGAAACCTAAAAATAGACATGAAACCTGTTATGCCTATTTTTATCACCCTTTATTTTTTTGAATGTCTTGACATGATCCCAGTTCTGTAATATTGATGACTTATGTCATAATGTTTAAACCTATTAGCCGGAGGTCAGCTCATTTGTTTTCATTTAAATATTCATTCTTTCTATACATGTGCAATTGTTAATGAATTTTACGTTAAATATTTATTGATCTTAATGTTAGTTAAGTGATGTTATAACATAAGATTGCATTGAGTGATAACTCTTTAGTATCAATTTCAACACCCTCTATAGTTGTTCTCTTTGTAATTGGCAGTTGTTTTCAAATTTGATCATGTTGAACCGTGACAATTATGTAATAGTTCACATTTCATCTCAGTTGAAAGGCATACAATTTTGATTTATATAGAATTGACATCAAAGGAGGTTATAAGGTTAACTTAGAGTTTTACCATCCTTTTGTTAAGCAATCAGATTATGCATCATAATGATCAGAAAGCTGAAGTTGTGAGATGGTCCATGCAATACATAGTTTGTAGCATATTTCTATTGAGCTGTTCATGATACATATTATCTTTGATTTCCTTAGCATCTTTAACTACCTTAGCATGTATTGCTACGTATATATATTGTTTAACAAAATTGATTATGTATTTTGGATCTCATTACAAGGATGTCATAGTTTTAAGGATATGAAGTTTCATGTTTTAAAGACTAACTATAGACTTTAAACATGATTTTAAGTCATGAAGATTTATGAGGTCTGTGGCTTATCCTGGATGGTACCCTTAGACATGGTGAAATTGGAAGATGGAAAACATTGGTATGAATGGTGGATTTTAGGAAAAGTAGTGAGTTTAAAGTTCAAACCATAGTTTGTGTAGTAATTCAAAGTATACCATGGCATTTATGATATCCATCATTGTAGTTGAAATATAGCTATTATTGAGCTCAAGGCTCAATGTTTGATCCTTTAGATTCGATATATTTAGCTATTGATGAACTTAAATATATGATGTACGTGCATTGATCAAATAATTGGTGGTCGATTTAGTAATAACCGAAACAACTAGTTAAGTGGATAAAATGATGATTTATTTAGCTAAGTTTGTTAAGTTGTTGGCAATAAAGAACAACTAATAGAAAGTAGACACGTCATTGAGGGTGGTTTCTAAAATATAAAAAGGTAAATTTTTTTGTTCATTATCATTTGTGAAGCTTATTGCAGAACCAAAGCTATGTTAGTTACAAGATTGGGCGAGGAATTTAATAACAAAAAGGATTATGAAGCTGGTGAAGCTCGATAATAGGTATGTTTTTATTTATTTGTTTAGTTTGTGAGTAGTATTTTCATAAAGGTTATTGTTTTTAAATCATGTCACAAGGATGTATGGCTCACACAAATGAAATCAATGTCATGTTGAGTAATGTTGATATGGCTACTCTACAAAAATAATTTATTTTGCTTTGCCTATTTTCTCTCATAACATTTCAAAAAGTGTCGAAGGAGTTGACATAGTGAAATTTACAGAAGTGGAAAATAAGTCTTTATAAAGGTTATTGTTTTCAAATCTTGTCACAAGGATGTGTGGCTCACACAAATGAAATCAATGTCATGTTGAGTAATGTTGATATGGATGCTCTGCGAAAAGAATCTGTTTTGATTTGGCCATTTTCTCTCATAACATTTCAAAAAGTGTCGAAGGAATTGATATAGTGAAATTTACAAAAGTGGAAAATAAGTCATTCAGTTTCATTTCTCATTTACGTAAAATTTATTTGAAGAAAATATTTTTGTAGTAAATTCTCAAAAAGGTTATATACATATATGTTTGGATAAACATCTGGACCATAGATATAACAAATCTTTGTTTCGAACAAGGATAAGATATTTGGTGATGCATGTAGTTGTTTATTGTTTCAATGCATGGTTTGTAAATACATTTGGCTATGCATTTTGTGTCATATTTTGCATAAGACAGTTATAAATGAGATGGGATCTCAAAGGGTGGAGAGTTTCTAAGTTGCTTTGTATTGTATATTTTCGTGGAAATATGTTGAAAGTTTGGGTGATACATGTAATTTTGAGACCTCATTATGTCAAAGTATCCTTGCATAAACTTTGTATAATGGAGATAAAATGATGGGTTTGCATTTGAAATGGAAAAATATTGAAATTCATTTCGTTGTTCAAAATCTGCAATTTGATCACCTACAATTTTTTTTACCATGTTAAATTTGACAACCAAATGACCATCGCAATAGACTATAAATTACACAATATGATGGCCATTTGAATGTCAAATTTAATGTTTTAAAAACATTCTACATTGACTATTTTCAGAAAATGAAGCCAATGCAGAGAATGATGAACTTCAGGGTTTTGCATAAACATAATAGATATTGTGGGTTTTTTCAATTTATGGTTTTCAAAAGGAATCTTCTTTCAATCATATTTGGATGTTCAACAAGCAAGTTGATTCAAGGATTGTAGTGTGTTTCACTCTTTGATGCTTAAGGAGGTTTTAGATACATAGATTTGTGTTTGATTGAAGTAGGTCTTATAATCATTTTCCTTGAGATGGTCTTTGTTGCATTCCTTGAATCATTATTTTTGAAATAATGATCTTCATAGAAATTAGGAAATAATAATTTTTTTATTGTGAGCCTCATCTTTCAATTAAGGCTTATTTCATATTATTCAAAATATTGTGTTTCAACATTTTTGTAAAAGATATTGTTTTATACGATAGTTATGGTTTCTGTCATGAATTATATGGATGCATAAATAAGTTGTCATGGATGCATATCTGTATAAATTCACATGTTACTAGTAGTTTTGGGATAAATGAAAAAAATTAACGTATAATGTTTGGAATAAATTTGATGATTAACTATGCATAATAGTTCATTAAAAGTTTGTCAATGTTATTAACTTACTTCAATGGTTAAATGCTTATGGTATTAATATTAAGAGTTATTAAATTATTTAATTCTTAGGATTTATTAATATTGCTTGTATAGTTAGGCGATTATTTGAATATGTGCAAAAGGGTCAAGGGCCCCTAACTTGTTAGACTTGTTATTGGTCTATTTTTTTTTAAATGATCCTTGGACTTTATTTAAAGTCCCAAACAAATGAAGTTAAGTTATAGTTAACTAATTGACTTTTTAAATTCAATTAAAGTTAACAACTAACTAACTAAAGTTAGTTGTAACTTATTTTTTTAACTATCTTTAGTGGAGATTAATTTATAAACAGAACAAAGATAGAATACAAAGGGGAGACATAAGATAGGTATTGAAGAGCTCTCAAGTTATTCAAATTTCATACTTCTTTTTTTGAGTCACAACTCTTTAATTACCCCATCAACTCTTCTAGACGTTATAATGGTCAGTTCAAATTAATAGGTAATATACTACCTAATCTCTTAGATTAAAATGATGATGATCCTGATGAGATCAGTTTGAAAATAAAAACGTATGATCTCTTTTCTCACATAATTGCCCAATTACCTCCTTCTTTATGACCTCAATCTCATCCAAAACCATTAGATCAAATTCATATCACTCTAACAAAGAATAAACACTCCATCCATCATGCCTCTTTGACTGATAAAATCATCGATGCATGTAATATTAATCTTCATAATAAATATTATGATGATGGATATTCTTTAGATGATCTCTTTTTAGCTAGCTTTGCTCAATCTAAAATGTTGATATACTTATATATTATTCTTATCTACAACATTATGTTAGTTTTATTCATGTAGTTTCTTCTCCTTCTATGGCACTTGACATTAGTTCTTCTTCACTTTATGTTCATAGGTCTAAGACGAAACACACACACACACACACACACACACACACACAACTTCTCATCTAGTCATCGTTGAGCCCATTTGGAGTATGATTCTTGACCATGCTATGATGGGACATTACCGGTTTGCTAGATTATTAGACCCTTCTAACATACTTCCTCTAGAGATTTTGACCACATTTAGCCAACCCAATTTGATCTCATATCTTGCAACAACCCAGCTTTGTCTTGATCCTACTTTGAGTTTTCCTCCTATTAGTGATGGCATAATACTTTTGCCTAAGATTGATCCTCTACCAACATGATGGGTAGATGAGCCATATTGTGAATTTAATATGGTCGTTGGTCATTAGGCCAAGGATTATCATGCACATTAGTAATTCATAACATAACTGTTGGAATAATTGTCATTGATGTCAAAGGAATTGTTGCCAAAAATGAATGGAATTGTTGTCAGAAGTGAATGGAAATGTCGACGAAAGTGAACGGAATTGTTGCCAAAAGTGAACGGAAATGTCGATGAAAGTGAATAGAATTATTGACTTTGGCCGACCTATTAGGAGGAGCTATGACCATTTGAAAGGACCTTTTCACTTGAAGAGACATGACCTTAATTTGTGGCTTTCTGTGGGTTATAAATCAGTGCATAACGAATGGCAAAAGTGTAGATTCAAAAGTGGAAGATATAAAAGAAGAGAAGAATTTTTAAAGGCAATTTTTTGTAAGAATATTAAAAGGAAAAAACTAGCAAGTATAGGAAAGAGTATAGCAGCAAAAAAACTCAAGTGTAGATCAAATCAAAAAGAGATAAAGCAAGTGTTCTATCATTCATTGTTTTGACAACAAATTTGAGATAGAAGAGTGATTTTTTTTTAGAAGGTTGGTGCCTTCGTTTTGAAGAGATTGATGTCTCTTGCTGAGTTGGTGCTCGATGAAAGGAGTTGGTGCTCTTGTAGGTTAGTGCCTATAAAATTGTTTTTAGGGTAGGTGCTCTAGTAGGTTGGTGCCTACGAATATTTATATTAAGAGAATTTCTCTGTGGTTTTCTCCCAAAAGGGTTTCCACACAAATCTGTGTCAATTTGCATTGTGTGGTTTTGCATTGTATTCTTTGATTGCTTTGAATTTATTAATTACAGAGTAATTTGAGGTTTTAGATTTAATATTAATAGTTGAAAGTGAAAAAACTATCTTATATTGATTCACCCCCTTTCAGTAAAAGCTTGCGCTTAAAAATTGGTATAAGAGCTAGTTCCTTCAGTGTTAGCACAACTACTAAAAGGTAGATTTTGTAAAGCACATATGGCAGGATCTCAAGTGTTGGATGGTTTCTCCACTAACAAGGCTCATTTTTTCGATGGAAGGAATTATACATTTTGGAGTATAAGGATGAAGACTTACTTGATGGCCCTAGGTTTTAATATTTGATAAATAATGGTAATAGGATACACAATGCCACCAAAACAAAGTCTAGTGAGAACAATGTGAAATCTATGAATGCAATCTTATGCAGGCTTTCAAAAAAAGAGTTTGTTAAGGTTATGCATTGTGAATCTGCAAAAGAGATTTGGGATAAACTCAACACTAAGGTGATAGTAAGGTTAGAAAAGCAAAACTCCAAACCCACAAGAGGTAGTTTGAAAGTTTAAAAATGAAGAATGATGAAAACATTATGGGGTATCTTCTTCGTGTCGATGAGATTGTTAATGTCATTTGAGGACTTGGAGAGAAAATTAAAGAATTTGTGATCGTTCAAAAATTCTTGAGATCCCTACCATTGAGATTTGATATGAAGGTCTCCGCCATAGAAGAAATGAAGGATTTAGACATGATGAAAATGGATGAGCTCCATGGAATTATTATGGCATACAAAATGAGAACTGAATCTGAGAGACAGTCGAAGAAGGAAGCATCATTCAAGGTCTCGAAGAAAAAGAAGATCAAATAACCAAAATCAAGTGAAAATTTAAGTAGTGAAGAAGATGAAAATGAAGCTTTATTCATTCAAAAGCTAAAGAAAAGATCAGGCAAATATAAAGGAAAGTTACCATTTAAATGCTTTAA
Organism: Torreya grandis; assembly: GCA_037957365.1. Lineage (NCBI taxonomy): Eukaryota > Viridiplantae > Streptophyta > Pinopsida > Cupressales > Taxaceae > Torreya > Torreya grandis. The sequence continues at coordinate 3,814,128 of JARHVA010000605.1, read as the reverse complement.
TTATGGTAAAATTGGTCATTTTGCAGCGAAATGTCCAAATAAAAGAAATAGTGATGATGAGGGAAACAAACCAAAGTACAAAAGGGGATTCAAGCCGAGCAAATACAAGTAAAGATTTGAGAAACAAAATAAAATCTTATACTCCAAGAGGTATAGTAGCTCATCCAAAGAAAATAAAGTAAGTGATGTTAAGAGTGATAATGAAGAGATTTTGTTCATGGCTATAGAAGAAAATACCAGCACCAGCAAAGATAATTTGGAAGAAGATGAACATGGAAGAAGAAAGTGAAGTGAACCTTGAAGAAGAACTTATCTGTGTGTTGGAAGAAATGAAAGCATTTAAGAAGAAGAATAAAAAATTGAAGTTACAGCTCTAAAAATATGACGAAGAGAATCAACACTTCAAAGTGAAGACATCACAATTCTTTGAGGAATCAAAAAGGTAATTGTTGATCTAAAGTCCAAATCGAAGAAGCAAAGAAAATTGAAGAAGATATAATGGATCAGCTAAAGAAGAAAGGAGAAGACTGTGAAAGGTATGAATCTAAGATAGATGCTTTAAAAAGGGATCTAGAAAAGGCAAATTCTAAAATAGAAAATGACTTGAAATCTAAGAAAAGCACTCAATTTTTGAATAAGATTCTAGAGAGTCAAAGATCACCATCTAACAAGTCAAGCATTGGGTATGAAAAGGAAAAAGAGAAAGCTAAGAGCTATGATGAAACTCTTAAGGAACTAGTGAAAAAGGAGACCAAGAAGGAAGAAGCCTAGAATATAAAAACCAGCCTTATCAACAAAGAAAGCAAAGGAGAACAAAACTTTAGAAGACCATTTGCTCCAAGATATACAAATAAAACTAGGTTTAGTAATTATTTTGATGGATATTATTATTATTATTGCAATCATTTTGGTTATAAGAAATTAGATTTTAGAAAGAGAGCCAAGGATATTGAAGTCAGGAGTAGAAATAAAGGAACCTATGGAGCTTCAAACAGAAACTACAATTCGTTTGCTCCCTTATCAAACTTTGATGAAGCTATAGTTTGTTACAAGTGCAAAAACTATGGACATATAGCATGCTATTATAGAAGTGTTTTTGAATCTATAAGACAAGATCAAAATTTCAAGGCTTCAATGATAAAGAAAAGAGAGCCATCAAAGACCTGGAAGAAGAAGCAAGAAGAATCCATGATCATTCAAACAGCATTCCATGTTAGAGATGAAGGTCAACAATGGTTCATTGATAGTGGATGTTCAAGACACATGAATGGAGATAAAAGCAAATTCATCTCATTAAAAAGGGTCAATGAAGGCATGGTGAAGTTTAGAGACAACACTATAGCTAGAATAACAGGAAAAGGTACACTTAGTCTCAATAATAGAAAAACCAAAACCAAAAATGTGTTATATGTGGAAGGGTTAAAGCATAATCTTCTAAGTGTTATCCAAATGTGTGATCAAGGACACACAATCAAGTTCTTTTTTGAAGGTTGCCAGATTAGAAAAAGAGACATGGGAGAACTAATTGTAGATGCTCATAGAACCACAAATAACCTATACATGCTTGGAGAAATGAAAGGAGAGAAATGTTGTCCGAGTCAAGTTGAAGAGAGTTGGCTATGGCATAGAAGGTTAGGGAACATAAATTTTGATAATTTTGTGAAAATAAGCAACAAACAGGTTATGTGAGATATGCCCAAGATAACAAAACCTTCAAGCACTCTATGTAAGCAATACCAACATGGGAAGCAAACCAAAGTAAAGTTTAGAATGAAGAAATATTCAACCACCAAACCACTAGAGCTGATTCATACAGATCTTTCTGATCCTACCAACACTGAAAGCATGCAAGGTGAGAGCTACTTTATGTTGCTCACTGATGATTATACAAGAATGACGTGGGTAGCCTTTCTAAAAGAAAAATTAGAAACATTTGAAAAGTTTAAAGCTTTCAAGGCATTAGTAGAAAATGAAAAAGAATTGAAAATAAAATGCCTAAGGTCAGATCAAGGAGGTTATTTTATTTCAAATGAATTCATTGAGTTTTGTGAAGATCATGGAATTAAGAGACAATACTCAGATGCAAGGACTCCACAACAAAATAGAGAGGTAAAAAGGAAAAAATGAACTATTCAAGAGATGGCTAGAACTATGATGAATGAATCTAAGCTATCAGATAGATTCTAGAGAGAAGCAGTTAATACGACAATATATATCTTGAATAGAGGGAAAATCAGAGTTAATAATGACAAAACTCCTTACAAATTGTGGAAAGGAAGACCAACTATGGTCAAACATTTCAAAGTGTTTGGAAGTAAATATTTTATCAACAAGAATGAAGAAAACTTAGGCAAATTTGATTCAAGAGCTGATGAAGGAATTTTTCTTGGCTACTCCATCAAAAGCAAAGCCTATGGATGTTATAACAAAAGGCTACAAACTATCATAGAAAATGCTAGTGTTAGAATAGATGAGATCATAAATCAAAACGCAAAAGAACCTTCAAAAGAGCCTCTAGAAATACCCAATCTTGTAGAAGAAGGGGAGGAAGAAAATGTAGAAAAATTGAGTGAATCTGAAAGGCAGGACACCAAAGCACCATAACAAAGAAGAATCATGTTGAAAGTCAAATCATTGACAACATTGATGCTAGGGTGCAAACCTGAAGAAGAATTGTAAGTATACCTGAGCATGTAAATTTCTCTTTATTATCCAAGTTAGAGCCTAATAATTTTTTTGAATCTAGTCATGATAAACATTGGGTAAAAGCAATGGAAGAAGAGTTAGATCAAATTGAGAAGAATGAGACTTGGGAACTTATGCCCAGGCTAATAGATCAGAATGTGATTGGCACTAAGTAGGTTTTTTGAAACAAATTAAATGAAAATGGCCAAGTCACTTAAAACAAATCAAGGTTGGTATGTAAGGGGTATGCTCAAGTAGAAGGTGTAGATTTTGAAGAGACTTTTGCTCCTGTTGCTAGATTAGAAGTAATTCAAATATTTCTTGCATTTTCAGTATTCAAAAATTTCAAAGTCTATCAAATGGATGTTAAATCAACATTTCTAAATGGCAATCTAGAAGAGGAAGTTTATATAGAACAGCTAGAAGGATTCCTCTTATCAAAAAACAAGGATTATGTGTGTAAGTTGAAGAAGGCTTTGTACAGATTGAAATAAGCTCTTAGAGCATGGTGTGCTAGGCTTGATAAATACCTATAAGACCAAGGATTTGAGAGAGGATATGCTGATAGTAATCTTTACATCAAAATTGAAGGAGATCACCAATTAATTATTGTGGTGTATGTAGATGATATAATCTTTGGAGGAGATAATGAGGAAATGTCTAAGAGATTTGTCAAAGATATGCAAAAAGAATTTGAGATGTCCATGTTAGGTGAGTTGTCATTTTTCCTTGGTTTACAAATCTCTTAATCCAACAAAGGAATATTCATATCCCAAAGCAAGTATGTGAAGGAGATGTTGAATAAATTCCATATGGAGGAGTGTGCCATTGCTATCACACCTATGGCTATAGGTACGAAGTTGAGCAAAGATGATGAATCTATGAATACTAATCAAACTCTTTACAGATAAATGGTTGGGAGTTTACTAAATGTGATGGAATCTAGGCCAAATATCATGCAAGCAGTAGGTATGGTTGCACAATTTTAAGTAGCTCCAAAAGAAACACGTGCAAGCTATGAAACATAGATTCAGATATTTAAAGAGAACCTTGGATTATGGGTTGTGGTACCCAAGAGGTAAAGACTTCAGATTTGTAGCATACATGGATTCAGATTGGGTAGGTTGTGTAGATGATAGAAAAAGTACAAGTGGAAGAGCATTCTTTCTTGGAGATAGCCTAGTATCATGGTTGAGTAAGAAGCAAAATTGTGTATCTCTATCCATAGCAAAAGTAGAGTACATAGCGGTAGTGTTATGTTGTACACAAGTTCTATAGATGAAACAAACCTTGAAAGATATCAAAGTAGAGTATGATGATCCAATCTCCATATTCTATGATAATACAAGTGCGATAAGTATTTCGAAGAATCATGTTATGCATTCCAGAACTAAGCATATCCCTATACAGTATCATTTCTTAAGAGAACAGGTGACAGAACAAAAAGTAAAATTGAAATATGTTTCCACATCCGAACAGATGGTAGATATCTTCACTAAGCCACTTCCAAAGGAAATATTTGAGTACCTACGATAGAAGTTGGGAGTAATACCCTTTGCTTCTACTCATTAAAAATCAAGAGAATCATTGGTTAAGGGGGAGCTAAATTTATTTTTTCAGCTCCTTAAATGACCCTTTGCCATTGATGTCAAAGGGGGAGAATGGTAGTACGGGTAGTTATAGCAAGGGGGAGTTATAGAAAAGATGGGGAGTTGCAGAAAAGAAGATCTTTTTAGAAGGTTACCATCAATGACAAAGTGGGAGATTATTGGAATAATTGTCATTGATGTCAAAGGAATTTTTAATAGAAGTGAACGAAATTGTTATCGAAAGTGAACGAAAATGTCGATGGAAGTGAACAAACTTATTATCGAAAGTGAACGGAAATGTCGATGGAAGTGAACAGAATTGTCAACCTTGGCCGACCTATTAAGAGGAGTTGTGACCATTCAAATGGACCTTTTCACTTGAAGAGGCATGACCTTAATTTGTGGCTTTCTGTGGGTTACAAATAAGTGCATAATGAATGGAAAAAATGTAGATTCGAAAGTGATAGATACAAAAGAAGAGCATAATTTTTAAAGGCAAATTTTTGTGAGATTATTAAAAGGAAAAAACCAACAAGTATAAGAAAGAATATAGCAGCGAAAACACTCAAGTATAGATCGAATTGAAAGGAGATAATGCAAATGTTCTATCATCCGTTATTTTGACAACAAATTTGATATAGAAGAGTGATTTTTTCTGAGAAGGTAGGTTCCTTCATTTTGAAGAGATTGGTATCTCTTGCTGAGTTGGTGTTTGGTTAAAGGGTTGGTGCTCCTGTAGGTTGGTGCCTACAAAATTATTTTTGGGGTAGGTGCTCCATTAGGTTGTTGCCTATGAATATTTATATTAAGAGAATTTCTCCGTGTTTTCTCCTGAAAGGGTTTTCACACAAATCTGTGTCTATTTTCATTGTGTGGTTTTGCATTATATTCTTTGATTGCTTTGAATATATTAATTGTAGAGTAATTTGAGGTTTTGGATTTAAGATTAATATTTGAAAGCGAAAAAAATATCTTATACTGATTCACCCCCCCTCTCATTATAAGCTTGTGCTTAACAATAACAACAAGCTTCAGGCTCTCCTCCTACTATAAATAACCGATCTTCATAATCTGTTACTCCTAGATGTACTTATTGTTTTCACAACACACACACGCACACACATTCTTCCACTCATTACCGACATCTTCAGTAGTATATTGACACACTTCATCTAAAGAATGCACATGCCACTAATAAAATCGTACCTCCTAATATACTTTTATAATACATTCCTAAATATGGGGAAGTTTATTATCTTTGGCATCAATGTACCACACATCATACAGATAGATGTCAAGTGTTACATCAACACTTTCATGATTTTCCATGGCCTACACCTTCACCAGCTCAGCAATATACTCTAGATCATTTACAGATAAAGGCTCAACTTTATCTGTAGCCTACATCTCCTCAAAAATATGAGGATAGTACTCATAGTTTGACTTAAGTACCTCACATTGAGTATCCCTTACAAGAGTTTCTTCATGAACATCATTCTTCTTCTATCATACCCACTTTATCCATAAAGACATTGTGTCATAAAGTCTTTTCACGGCTCTTTATGAAGATTGATGAGACTTTGATTAAATTTATATTATAGTTATATAAGGATGTATCAAATGTTATGGATGATGTTTGCCATGAAATTCATCATTACTTGTGAACACATCATGGTGTTTTATCACATTATTTACTACATTTTCATATGATCTAGATTTGATTTATGAGTATATATTGATCTTATGTTTCACTTATCGATTATAATTATTTCATGGAGTAATTTCATTATCATGTTCCCCTATTCTCTTTAGGATGATTTATCTTTACATTTTCTACATCATTCATTTAGATCAGATAGTTATTCTTGTGACATGGTTTTAAACCCACACCCTTTAATATCATATAATTACCCTATGATCAACTAATAAGAATATTTCTCATTATATCATTTTATGCACAGATCTATATGATCTTCACTTTCCCTTTATTCTTCCTTCATACTAAGTACACATATGGTTAGTCTTGAAATCGCATACTTGTTTATGGGCAAGCTTAATTATTTATCAAGGTGACGAAATCTCTAGGTACTTTATATCTTATAAGCAATGCCTAAAACTTATATGTGTTTTTAAATTTTTATCACTCATGTTTGGTCATTCCAAATCTGTATGGATGAGGTATAGAAAAAGCCATAAAAATTTTAAAAACTAAATCATTTAAGTAAAAGGCAATGATAAAAAGGTAAAAACAAACATTCAAAAGTTAAAATCATACCAAAAGATGTGATTCTTATCTTCACACATCTCCTATTTCTAGTCAAAGTTCAAACTCCATAGTTGGCCTCAATTTAGAGCCAAGGTCCATTGGGGTGTGGTAGGCTAGTAGACTAAGATAGGAGGTCTCAAATTTATTTATAATAATATCTACTTTATCATGAAAATAACCAATCTTCATAGTAGATCAATATATTTGTAAGGGGTCCTAAGGAATGGGGAACATGTCATGGGAAGGTAGGTCCATTTTACTTTTCTTGTATAAATTACCTTCATGAGTTGATCTAATTAATACACTTATTCACCAAAAGTTTTGTGTCTACTATGAATAAATATCTTATGATTTTGTCATCTATTAAATTTGTATTACTTACATAATTGCTTAGTATGTCTCATACCTATTAAGGACTATTACAAACACCTATGTCATGCTTTTTCCACTCCCTTTTTCATCATAAGATTTTAAATATTCATCCTTAATGAATATTGCTTTTTAGTTAATCATACCCCGTTGGTTATCCTTTTGTGAGTTATAATGTAAGACCTCGAATAGGACCAGGCCTTCCTCACAAACATTCTTTTATTTTTCGTAAACATTTATCCTAATTATCATTAACCTTATTAGTTTTCCCTTTGTGAATAGTAGTGTAATACCTTGGATAGGACTAGACTTTTTCTCACAAAGTATCCTGAAATTCATACCATGTCTTAAGTCACAAAATAACTATACTTTTTTCAAATGAGTGATTAAAACAAATCATATATTTTTTGTTTGTCATCTCACATGTTTGTACCTTACATTAAAAATCATTTATTTCATGATTTACATGCTTCCCCACATTATTTAGTGTATTTTACATGTCAATTTATTTTTTTATTTTTTTATGTTTTACACACTTCTCAACTTGATTTAGTGTGTTCTATTTTTTTATTTTATTTTATGTTTTGCACGCTTCCCAACATGATTTAGTGTGTTTTACATGGCATTTCATTTTACATTAAATTTTTACATTTTACACATTTTATCATTCTTTTTAACAATGCATTTGTTCACATTTGCTAAAAATGAATCAAAATACTTCACACATTTTCTCATAACATATATCAACTATTAAACATATGTGCTAGAAATAAAATAAATACATCCATGAGTCACAACAACGAATTTACATCTATATATAAGGTAGATGCATAAAGTTGGGGGACAAAAAAATGACACAATAAAAAGTACAAAGCATTTTTTGTAAAGGGTGCATGCCCTTTTTTTATTAAAAATAATACAAACATAAATACGGGTCAGTCCCGACCTTAAAGGACATACACCCTTTGTAGTCCAGAGAGAGTACACCTTTTGGTGCAAAGGGTGTGCGCCCTTTGCAAAGGGTGTGCGTCCTTTTCAAAGGGCATACGCCTTTATTAGAATGCATTTTTTTTCAATTTGAGGTGTTTGGAATGCAAATTGTTTTTTTAATTTGAGGTGCAAGCATATATTTAGTAAAATAAATATTATATTACGTTTAATTTTATATTTAATTTTATATTCTTATACTTTAAATTTATTTTACTAAATATAACAAATTAGGGCCACTCGGCATCTTATAAAATTGATTACAAAGCTCTATGAGTTACTATTTAGAAGATAGTTTTTCAAATTCCATTACAGCGAATTCTTAGTTTTTAAAATTTTAGGATTAGAAGATAGAATAAGAAACGAGGTTACAAATCATGTTACATATGTAATAAATCTATACCATTGAGGATTATATGTTTGTTTTACGTACTTAAGTATTCCATATATACTTTATCTACTTGAGTATGCTCTACCTGATTAAATAACCGAGTCATGGCTTGATCTCAAGGAGTATGCCCTACCTAAATGCACAAGCCATATCTTGATATTTATTATTCCCTACTGGTGTAAAATTAAGTGCTCCACTTACTCAACCTAGTCTACTTCAAGGTCCTTTAGAAACTTTCTTTCAATTAGGTCTCTTCCTAACCATAGATTATCTCTTGGTCTATCACAAAAGGTCATCTAAGTATTGGTATTGAAATATTAATGACCTTATTCTTTAGTGTTATCTCTTGACTTCGTATCCTCTATATTCATATCAAAAGATACTTTCAATGATTTAAAATAGGGTACTCAATCCTAAGATAGTAATCTATCTCCAAGCAAAACCCTTCTTTAACTCTTAGAGCACTCAATTGTACATCCTCACTTCTTTGAACAATATTATGAGAGTTTCACCAATTATTTGACTCAAGCTTCTTAGTGCATGAAGAACTTCAACTCAAAACTCAAATGACAACAACTCTACCCTTTATAGGCCTATTAGGCCAAATTCTACCTCTTAAGGACTTGACACAAAGAGGTCTACATCTACCTTATTTTTTGGACTCATTAAATTCAAAAACTCAATGAAAATACCAAGACAATGATACAAGACTCATAGGTGTCTTTACACAATCTCAAGATACCAATTAGATCACCAAAGTGCCCAAAATTTTGACTAAGTCCTAAGCACTGCTATCATATTATGTATAGGTGTGTTTGGTCTTGAAAAGGTGTTATTAATCTAAGCTCATCAATGGAAACTCTACTCTTTAGGTATGGATGGCCTAATCCACTTACTTGGAAGGATATTGACTTGGCTTAACTGTCAAATGCTTTGAATCACTTTACTTGTAAGTGTTCTATAGTGTTTACATAATAACATTGGACCTTCATAAGAGGTTTATACTTAATCAACAAAGTTGGAGATGTTATATACTTAGAATTTACTATCTTTGCCTTGGAATCTTCTTAACAACCTTGTTCTCAACATAAAAAATGAACTTTAATTTATGGGTCTATCAATATGCATAAATGAATAACCTGTAGCATGCAATATATAACATATATATAGTAATGATATATTCATTCATACATTACATCTACCACATACATGGTACTACATGTAGGTATTCAATCACTTATACATGACATCTTCATGTGGTCATGATATGCTCACTCATATTCATAAATGTAACTAATAACCCTAGTGCATTCCATGTCCACCTAAACCATTAACCCAAACCCCCTAACCCCTAACCCTAAACACTAAACCTTAAACCCTAAACATTGAAACCTAAACCCTAAACCCCAAACCCTAAGCCATAAACTTTGAACCATGAACACTAAATAATATACCTAAACCCTAGACCCTAAGCCCTAAACCATTAACCCTAATACATTATCCTTAAACCAAAAATAATAATCCATAAACCCTAAACATATAAACTTAAAACATTAAACCCTAGACCCTAAACACTAAAACCTAAATGTAAGCCCTTAACCCCAAACCATAAACCTAAAATATTAAATCATAAACACTAAAACCTAAATGTAAGCCCTTAACCCTAAAACCCAAGCCTAAAATCATAAATCATAAACCTTAAACATTAACTCCTAAACCAAAAATTCTAAACCCAAATTGAAAAGCAAAAACCCAAAACCTTAAACACTAAACCTAAATTCATAAACCATTAACCCTAAACCCTAAACCTAAAACACCAAACCCTAAACCATAAATTTTAAACCATAAACACTAAACCCCAAGTCCTAAACCTTAATCCCTAATCCCCAAACCCTAAATACTAAACACTAAGTTCCAAACCCTCAACCAAACCCCAAGACCAAAACCTTGAACCTTACACCCTAAACCCTAAGTGTGAAACCATAAACCCAAAACCTTAACCCCAAACACCAATCCCCAAACCCTAAAATCTAAACTCTTGATCCCTTGAGTCATAAACCATAAATCCCAAACCTTTAAGCATAAAATATAAATAATAAGGCATATAACCTAATCCCTAAGCCCAATCCCAAACCCCAAACCCTAAGCACCATAAACCTTGAATGTTGAACCCTAAACTTAAACCTTGAACACCATAAACCTTAAACACTTAACCCTAATACATTATCCCCAAACCCAAAACAATAATTCCTAAATCCCAAAACCTACACCCTAAACATATAACTTCAAAACTTTAAACCCTAGACCCTAAGCCCTAAAAACTAAACTTTAAGCCCTTAACCCTAAAGCACAAACCATAAGCCTAAAATCCTAAATCCTAAACACTAAACCATAAAACCTAATATTCAATTACCCACTCCCCTGTTGGGAAAACCTATAGGTGTGTATGTAGGAGGTTTGTATGTAAATGTACAATATTTGATTATGTACATGGTAGATTAGTTTCATAACTAATACTATACCTTCACCATTGATGTTATGAATCTCTTCCATGTCTCTAAACTTGATGAAGCACTTAGACCAGTTCAAACATTTATATTACAACCCTACAAGACACAAAACAATACACACCACACTTATGCTTCATGAGCACTTGTAGAACACACACACAAACAAAACCAACTAAATCAAAGATGATATCATTTCACTATGAATGGGGGGTTATAAATAGGCTCCAATAGGAATTAAATATGTCCCTAATCATCAATCTTCCTCTAGATAAGTGTTCTCATTGTTTGCAGTCATAATCACCCTTCTTTAGACTTATTTTCACATTTGGCACTAAGATGATCATTAATTTCTCAATCCAATCCATACAGGGAAGGGTATGACACTTGTCAATGGTCCTCAGGTCTTTATATCCATGAGCCAAACCTTAAAAGGCCTCAAAATTAGAGTTACCACCTTCTCACTTGGTAATCACTCTTTATTCACTATGCCAGTTTGGACTAGCTAAAGTGAAAGTGGTTGTATAAGTACTCATGTGCTTTTCTAAGGAAAGAAATGGATATGAGGAGGTTATGTCTAATTATATCTCCCAAAGTGATCCTCATCCTTTGGTAATCTTCTATACCTATAATACATCCAAAATTATCAATAAAATCCATTATGTACCATGTTCATACAGATAGGGTATAAGTCAACTTGATAGGAAGGAGACCTAAGGAGTCCTCTACACGTCTAAGATCATTTCCCAATCAAACTAGCCCTCTAAGATGCATTTTCTTCCACTTCTTCCCAATCGGGTAATTAACAAGGACTTTAGAGGGTTTTACGTAGTTTTACACCTTAAGGATAGTTCATAAAATTGTGACATATGAACCCTAAATAAATTCAACTATATCATTGCTTAGGACCCTCTCCAACCTATCCTAGTTCCTCAGACTCCCATGCTAGGTATTTGTATTGATGTGAGCTTCTAAACTTGGCCTCTCAAGTTCTTCAAGGCATTTTGTGCACCCTATCATGTTCTTGACTGAATAAATGATCTCTCTATGGACATATATAAAAAATAAAGGTTCTCACACACCTTATATACCCCATGGAGGTCCTCAAATTCTATGCAAGGTTCACTTGGTGTTATAAGTGAGGCTACATCTACTTAGGGCTTTTAGGCCTAGTTAAGGCTTAGTAGGCCTAGTCTGCACATAGCTAATCATCAACACCTATGAGTATTTTTTATGATTTTTATGACTCCCATGTGTTTTTTCATGTTCAACAGATACTCCTACGTCTCTTTTCAAAGTTATAACAATCTCTAACTCATTTCCTTACCCTTTTCATATTGAGCCTGTAGGATTTTTCCTTTTGGGAGTGCCCTCTATTTGTGACAAAATAGAGGCCAATTCCCCTATTTTCTTAGACAAAATGATGAATTAGGAGCTTGGGAAAGTTATGGGGACCCTTTTTACAAATTTTTAGGGTTGGTTCACACTCTTATCACCTCTAAACCTCATAAAACCCAAGACAGGCTTCTTGAGCACACATTGTGTGCAAGTTTTATGTGTCAACTATAGGTTAAGGCTTGAGATCAATTTCCACCCCTATTTTCTTGGCCTAAGTATCTCATTAGGTTGGTATAACTAAGTTTAATGTGTTATAATCAAGTCTATCACCCATTCTTTCTTGCCAACTCCTCAAAGTGTACTCTTTACTGACCTAGGCTTAAATAACAATCAACTATGACTGTATGCCTACTCAGAAAAGGTATGTCTGTAGGTTTAAATCATATCTTAGACCCTTATATACCATGTTCCACATCTTCTATATATAATAACCCTAGTGCACTCCATTTCCACTTAAACCATTAACCCCTAACCCTAGAAACTAAACCTTAAACCCTAAACATTGAAACCTAAACCCTAAACCCTAAACCATAAACCCTAAACTATAAACACTAATTAATATACCTAAAACCTAGACCTTAAGCCATATCTTGAAAGGATAGGGATCATTTTAACCTATATAGATAAAGGCATGACTAGGGACATTCATGCAAAAGGCTTAAAGGTGGATTCAAGATGAATTCCTAATAATTTGTGGGTTTTTTAATCAATGGGTCTATCAATATGCATAAATGTCTAGCCTATAGCATTCAACCTATAACATACATATAATAATGATATAGTCATTCAAACATTACATCTACCCCATACCTAGTACTAGATGTAGGTATGTTGTCACTCATACATGAGATATTCCTGTATTCGCATACAGTCACTCATACCAAACATAAATGTAGCTAATCACCCTAGGACACTCCATTTACACCTAAACCATTAACCCTAAAACCCAAACCCTAAACCCTAAACACCATAAAACTTGAACACTTAACCCTAATACATTATCCCTAAACCCAAAACAATAATACCTAAACCCCAAAACCTGGATCTTAAACATAGAGCCTTTAAACCTTAAACCCTAGAATTTATATCCTAGACCCTAAACATATAACCTTAAAACCTTAAACCCTAGACTTGATATTTTATACCCTAAGCCCTAAAACCTAAACTTTAAGCCCTTAACCCTAAATCCCAAACCATAAGCTTAAAATCCTAAATCTTAAACACTAAACCATAAAACCTTACCCTTATATGTCCTTAATATTAAACACTAAACCCTAAACACAAAATTCAAAATCATAAACCTAAAACCCTAAACATCTAACCCCAAATGCTAAACCCAAAACCTTGACCCCTAAACTTTTAACACTAAACCCTAAGCACTAAACCATAAACCTTGAAAGTTGAACCCTAAACCATAAAACCTCAAATCCAAGACCATATACCCTAAATCCTGAAACTGGATAAATGCTAAACCTTAAAACCTAAATGTCAGAACCCAAACAATCAACTCCAAACATTGAACTATAAACTTTGCACCTTAAACCCTTAACCTAAAACCCTACAAATGAAACCTAAATGACAAACACTAAACATACATTATCGAGACCACACTACAGAGGAATGATGCAAGCATTAGTAGTTCAACTCAACCCCCTCTCCACTTTCCTATCATAATTACTACATAAGCACACAGATTTCAATACAAGGAGAAAACATGCCATAACAAAGTCAATGGCACAAATGCTAATAATTTATACTCATGACCCACATCATTCTTTGAGAATAACTCACAAACATGAGAAGATCCAAAATGATCTGGCCCTTTCACTCAATGATTTGGAAATAACTATGTCTAGAAGAAGGATTTCACCTCATACGAAGCAAGCACAAAGAGGTAATTTTTTTTATCTATCATCATTTTTCACCATCCCTCATGATTGAAAATGAATTTTTCCTAATACACTCCAATTATAATAAAAGGAATTGAAACACCATTCAAGATTCATCTAAAAAAGATATTGTTCAGTCTAAAACAAATTTATATTGACTACTGGATTGGAACACACTCTACTAGATGAGGGAGTGACTAGGGATGACTATAGAGTGATTAGGGATGATGAGTGACAATGAGGGAATTGTTAGGGACATTGAGGGATGAGGACAGATGAGGAGGGCATGATAAGGGTTGATGAGGGATTAATTAGGGATGATGAGGGTTTCAATGAAAGATGATGAAGGATTGACTAGGGACAATAATAAATGATGATGGTTAATGAGGGAGTTATTAAGGATGATGAGGGATGATGAAAGTGTGACTAGGCATGATGCTTAGGATAATGAGAGAATGATTAGGTAAGTTTAGGTTTGATGAGGTTTGATGACCTGAAGTGTTTAGGGATGATCAATGACAATGAGGGATGATGAGGGAGTGACTAGGGATGATGAGAGTTGATGAGGGAGTGATTAATAATAAATAAGGATGACGATAGCCAATGAGGGAGTGATTAGGGATAATGAGGGACAATGAGAACATGTGAGGGAATGAATAGGGATGATAAACATGAATACGAGGGTTGATGAGGGAGTGATTAGGGATGATGAGTATCAATAAGGGAGTATCCTATGTGAATTTGGAGTGCTAAAATATGACTTTATTCTACATGACTTTGGAATAATGCATGAGATTGGAATTGAAGAATGCATGGATTGACCATCTATTTGACATTTTTTTTAGAGTGTGGTATATTTTTATAATGAATTTGAATGGTGTGTTGATTATTTTATTTCAAATGGAGTCTATTAGGGTGATTATCTACATTCATGTCAATTATAAGTTATTGTATCATGATTATAGGTGGATGTCTTGTATGAGTGAATGCATACATATATGTAATAGGTATGTGATAGATGTCATGTATGAGTGAATGCATCATGACTATAGGTATGTTACAAGTTACATGATATAGGGCAGTCATTTATGATATTGATAGACCCATTGATTGAAAAATCCACAAATTATTTAAGAATCCACTTTTAAGCTCAGGTATTCAATCGGGTAGGACATACTGAAGTAGGTAAAGTAAGTAGGGCATACTCAATTAGGTGAAATATGGGGCATAATCAATGATATATATATCTATTACATACGTAACATGATTTGTAACCTCGTTTCTCATTTTATTTTCTGATCTTGAAATTTTAAAAACTAAATATTGGCTGGAATGGAATTTGAAAAACTAACTTCTAAATGGTAACTCCTAAAACTCTGTAATCAATTTCAGAAGATGCTGAGTGGCCCTAATTTGTTATATTTAATAAAATAAATTTAAAGTAGAATATAAACTTAAACTTAACATTTATTTTACTAAATATATGCTTGCACCTCAAATTGAAAAAAAAACAAATTTGCATTCCAAAAAGGGCTATGCCCTTTATAAAAGACTCACACCCTTTGCAAAGGACGTGCATCCTTTATAAAGGATGTACACCCTTTAAACATTTTAATTTTTTTTTCTTTTTCCCTCCAAATCTATCTTGGGTACAAGTTTGGAGAGGTCTGAACCTACTTTGAAACTGCTCATGGAGCAACGCACTTAGTTTATAAAAAAATTAGGTATCTTTTTTGTCTTTGTCAACACATCTGATCAAGGAGCTTTTATTATTTTTTTAAAAAAATTATATGGGTTTGTAGAGGAGAAAGTGTAGTTTTAGTATGTAATTTTTTTAATGTTAGAATATTATTTATAATTATTACTTAATTTATATATAACATACCTCATTATAAACTATATACATATCATCACAAATTTCCTTATAACTTTTCAAATATTAATTGAAAGTTTATAAAATTTATATCTCAACAATCTACACATTGTCAACTATGTTTTAAAAAAATTGATTTTCATAAAGTTGAGGTCAAAAAGTTATGTTCGTACACTTGTAGTTTCAATTTTTCAGTTGTCTTTACTTGTAAAATTATTTAAAAATTATATATAATAAAAAATATTCTCAACAATTTTCGATATTTCACCTATCTATATATGAAATTTCATATAAAAATTCAATCATTTACTAAAAAAAAGGTGTGTTCGTACACATGCACTCTCCTTATCTTTTTATAAAATATTACCAACCTAGTATTATAAATGCATTTATTTCGCACACTTTTATCATTTGGGTATTGGAAAAAATTACATATTTAGAAACTACATTCAAAATTCCACAATTCATGTTTTTATGTCATTATCAAATTATTTTTTGAAGTGTCTCTAACATTTTCTCTAAGTTCAACTATTATTATTTTCAGAAAAAAGGTGTTGCTTTATACCCCCCCCCCCCTTTTATCCCCCATTATCCTGCATCTACCCTATAAATGGCTCAAATGTTTGATATAATACAAAAAAAATTATAAGCATAATACAATCTCATCTCTACAGTTTTGATCCACCTTGTCTATCTAAGAACTACAGTACCCATAGATACATGTGACTTCCCCCTCTGAATAGTTCATTGCAAAGACTCTATTTATATACACAAGCCCTCAATATGTCCTTGTAAATTAGCCACCTAGCCCTCTACACATGCTAACTCTCTATATGTATCCAAATGAGTGGCATGCTCCTTAGTTAATATCTGTCATGCCCACAAACTCCCCATCACCCACTCTTAGTGGTAGTGCCCCCTATACTGCATCTCTCTAACCTCCTTTGCAATAATATATGTAAAATACAAACTAAATTTACATTAAATCTCATATATAATTCTCACAAAAATCATCTCTCTAGCATATATATCTAACTATTCACAAGAAAATAAACATCATCTACATAATACAATATAATTTACTCACCCACAGTCTCTCCATCTACTCACCCACTGAGCACGTCATCTGAGGCATGGCTTTGTGTGGTGGAAAAACTGGGTTGGACAACATGAGCATGATATGGACAAGAATCTGCTTCATAATAAACCAACTCACTGCAAGCTATGCTAAGATATATCCCTTAGCTCGTACCTCTCTTTCAGTTGGTACATCTATTTGTGTCTATTCCTTTATCTGTACCTACACTTGCCTCTATCTATGTCATCATGGTGGTGGTTGTGGTGGTAGATGTAAACCCTGTCGTGGCATAACCATAACTACCTCTACCTCTACCTCTCCCTCTATTGTTGTCTCCTTTCCCTGCTGCCACTAGCATAATCATCCCCAAGGTCTCAATTAATGTGGCCATATCATAAGTACATCCACAGGTGTTCCTGCACCTCCACTACCTCGATGCTCCCTCACATGTCATACCCAAAATTTGAGCCTAACTATAGGCTCTGCAGGGTGTGACAACCCAAACTGATCTGGAAAATGCGCAATAGGATGTGGCTTTACCCACCACATATAATGACATAATCCACTTACGATAATGTCCCTAAAAAGTGCTTGGCCAAGAAGGCCAAGTATCTGTAGTACCCACATGACGTTGTCAAATAATCTCTCATCGAGTAATCATCTACAAAGTTAGGATATGTGGCACAACACATAGTACATGATCTTGTCTCCACCTTAATACACAAGCTAAAGTACCATCTATCACAAGTGGTACTCTCACAATACAATACATCATAAATGTCTTGTATATCTAACTACTCAGCGAAATCATAAGCCCCGTAGTCATCTACCCTTAGGATAAGATACTATATAAATTATGCATTAATTGCACCTAGATCATCGATCCTACATCATACCTCGTGCCCTGCTCCAATATAGAGCAACAAAAACAACCACATATAATGGGACCTTCTCATCCAACTTGTGACAGATCACATGAGTTTTCATAAGACCAATAATAGCCTTTTAGATATCTAAAATGGTCGACACATATGCGTCAAATAAAAGAACTTGCAAACCACTAAAATGTCTCTCTGAGCTAGTTGTACATAAGGCTAAGGATTGTCTCTCGACATTCATCTTAGCTATATCAAAAATGACAAGTGTCCCTATAATAGAAAGTCCTAATATAACATGGACATCATCCAAAGTGATACCCACCTCAAAGGTATCCCCATCCACCACCTACCTAAAGGTATTGGTTAGTTGCTCCTATGTCCCTAAGAACATGGTGATGAACTCAACACTCAATGGAATGCACCACCTCTGCATAATGCCCTCAAAGCCTAGTGTCAACAACCATGCTCGATCTATCGTTGTCAATCTATCTAACAAATCAAGTAACCAAACTATATCCACCAATCATTAGAGTCTTTGTCATCTCTATAAAATATCAAACAATAAAGCACGTATCAGTTCTCTATATCAAATCATCATCAATGACATTACTAAAATCAATAATACATGCATTTACATCTAACTTAACTACTTCATCAATCTATATTATCTCTTTTTCAACATTTTCCTACTATGTCAGCGACATAACTAACTATGTCAACCAGGGATATATTCTCTACTACATTAACCACATATCTAACCACATCGACTGCTATCAACTAACACTACTGCATCGGCCACTTACTATGAAGTTGACCAACTTACTCTACTTACCACGGCCACTTATTATGAAGTCACCCTGTTTACCCTATTGCATCGACCACTTGTTATGAAGTTGACCAGTGTATTACTACATTGGCCACTTACTACAAAGTCAACCATCTAAGCCTACTACATTGGCCACTTATTACGAAATTTACCACTAAGCCTATGCAGTCAACTGTTTCCCATACTAAGTCGACCACCAAAAAGATATATTACATTACCAGGCTATACGCAATCAGCCACCTTTAACTTATTAAATGACATTGGTAAGACAATATGTAGTCAACCATTACCAACTTAACTAGATCAACCATATCACACACAATCGATCACTAAATTCAACTTATATAGTTACAACTACATTAGCCTAGCCAATCCCATTTCTTTTCTGCAATGTTTTTTAACAAGCTTGTCATTAATACCCTAGACATAGATTTTTCTTCTTTGATCCATATCCATTTTTTGTCCTAAATTCTACTCTATCCAAAAAAAATTGGATCAAATTTCGTTAAACATATTTACCCCAACACCTAATTTTCTAAATCTACTTCATTTACAATGAAAAAAGATAAAAAATTGTAGTCAATACACCCCATACCTAGACTAAGCTTGCAACAACTATAATGTATCCTCATCATCGTGCTCCTCACATTCGTGCCATCGTCTCTCTCGTCACTCCTCTAGGTCACACAAAACTCTGGTTTCTCAAAATAGTAAATTTACAAATGCATAGTTAAAATTCTATTATATATTCAAAATTTACAAATTATTTATCTAACAATTATTTATCAATTTTTTTTTTCTTTTATTCATAACTATGTTTCTATAAGCTCTTTGTACAAACCGTAAAAACTTCTGGAATCCTGACAATGTAGAGAATTTTTTTATATTTACCCCATATTTTTGAAAAAAAATTGAATTTTATCTTATTTTTTAAGTCCCCTTATTGTTTTGTACATTCCACACCTCTTCCATCTGCATCTCACATAACCCTTATTTCATAGTAATAAGGGAAGTGAAGATATGTATCTTTCAATTATTTACTATCATTTATTTTTTACTTTTTATTTTAATTTATTAGCTCAGCATTGTGCATTGCTATGTTGTTTTTCAAAACACCAACCTATATTATAATTGTGTGATACGTGATGAGCTTCAAGTGGGGCATATGTATACACACAATATTTTTAGACTTTATTATTAATTAACGTTTTCTCTCTTGAAGGACCCTGTTAAGTTTCAATCTTTGAGTGCATGCTATAAAAAGTGCATCGAAAAGGGGTGGATAGACTTTGGTGCTTTGCAACACTGTTGGTCCATATGCTATTACTTAAAACTGCTACAAGCCACTTTTATCCAACTCCCTAAGTAATTAAAACCCATTTATCCACTTCTCTAAGCAAATCCCCTTCTAAAATAGCCCTTGACTAAACATTCTTTTTCTTTATTTTCTTACTATGTTGACCAACTTGATCTTGTTAGGGATTCAATGCACGTTACAAAACTGATCTAGTTTGATCCCTAACTGCTACCTTTCTCACATAACCAAATCAAACTAGTCAATCATATCAGTTAAATTCTCAGGGGGGCTTAAATACCCACTTCACTTCAATCCAATAGAGAAGAACATTCATTTTTGCATTGTTACAATGCATAATTTTGTTATTTCTACACTTGGGGAGCCATTGCTTAGGGTCTTGTCTTGGAAAGAAAGAAGTTTGTCTTGTGGAAAAGTCTTGGATGTAAAATAGTTGTCTTTTAGCTTAGAATTGATTTCTATAGTGTGATCCTTACAAAGCCACAATAACCTCTTACAAAGCACCATTGACCAATGAAGAGATTGATGTAGACCTTGGTCATCCAAAAGTAAGTATTCCTAACTTTTACTCTTTTATTTGGTAGATAAATATTGCACAAAGTAATAAGTTGAATTTTGTTACTCTTTAATTTACCTCGACATTGACTTGAGTAGAGTTCTATTTGCTTATTATATGTTTGTTGTTAACCATCCCCCTTTGTAAAACAAGCTTTAGTGAGCACTAAATTAAATTTATTTTATATATTGTAAGTCTAACTAAGATTATTACATAATATCATTTGCCTAGATTTTTTGGAGCCCTCTCCTTTGGTGTTATGTAGTAAGAGATCCATTGATTAAGTTTAACAAATCCAAATTGGTCATACCCTGATATAAATAGTTATACAATGATTTGTTAGTAAGATTACCTTATCTTAGCTTCAAATTTATTAAATAGAACACGTTGCAAATCCATCATAATTCATCACATACACATTCTATATATGAAACTAAAATGTTGGCCACACCTTGTCCAAACTTGCTCTTGCTACAAAAAATACACCTTTTGCTCCAACCTTGAAACCATCCCCCACCTCTCATGGGTTTTTTTCAACCTATCCTCTCAACTTTGGTCTTGCCTTCTCTCCTCTCTTCTAGAACTTTTCCCTAGTAATTTCAATACAAAAATCATTTGTTAGGCAATTCTATCCCCCCTCAAACTCTTAGTGATTTTGAACACTTGCCAATTGACCCTCCTTCATATTAAAAAAATAGTTGCCAACAAATTTCTTCTCAAAACAATATAGTGTTAGCTATTCAACAAACTCATATTTTATGTTTCTTTTTGGCAATTGGAATGAACCAACGCTCATAACCAAGAGTTACATGTTGGGCTCAAGAAGATTAAGGAATATGTCAAAGTGCTAGAAAGGATATAGGTTCAAGACCTTTGTATGTCAATTGTGAACGTCTCGATTACATATCTTGATGCAAAGTTTAATTTGTCTTTTATGTCATTTTAATACATTTCTTTTTGTGAATGTTTTGTAACATTAATAACTAGATTTCAGTTACTTTTTTTCCCAATTAGAAGCCTTAGTATCTTGTACTTATTTAATCTTCTATGAGTGTAATTTCTGTTAATTTTCTTCTTTGCGAGACCTTACTAACTTGTACTTATTTAATCTTAAATGCATGTAATTCTTTGTTCAAGTATATTTTGTAGTTTTTTCAATTTAAAAGATAAATAAATAATTAATTATTAAAAAAATTAAACCTTTCAAATGAAGTTTCACTTTCAAAACCAAATCTTTCCCCATCCCTCAACAAAAATAATTTGCAATGATTTTAATATTTACATAGTTAGCGGTTAAGGTGATGGTAAAAGCACCCTGCAATGTGATGGATGATGAAGGTACCCTTCACCCAGCTAGAGCTTAAACAGTGGTTACTTGTTGACCATCTTAATTGCAGACTGTTTACCACTTTTCAATGAGTGAATGTAAACAGCCAGTGCGTTAATCGGCTGTTTAAAGGAGAGCCTTCACTTTAATTATTATTACCTTAAATTGTTATAATGGTTCATACGGATATTATTAGTAATCTGTATTATTGGCAATATTCTACACTTTTCTTTAAATATTTTTAGGTTGAAAGCACCCTGTAACGTTAAAAAGTGTTTAAAGAAAATGAAAAGAATCCTACTGTGTATATAAAACACAATATTTTATATTAGAAAAAAATCCAATGCCCCTCTGAAGAGAAGGGCAAACTGGCTATATTTCTACATTCTACCAAAAAAAATGTTGCAGCCCTACGTTCTGCATCACATAACATTTGAGGGAAGGGAGTTTATGTGTTTCTTGCACACTCTGGTTGAGGCGTGGGAAACCTGGAGGAATCCCTGCAGTAGTCGTAAATCATGTATTTGTCTTTTACCCATCTCAACTTCAGACTCTGCTTCCCATCAAGAGAAGCGTAAGCAGGCTGTTCCCACCACGATGATGATGATGAAGATGAACAGTTTGTCATGGAGGACCGTGGGCCCCTGTACTCGCAGGCATCGATGCTGAAATTTTTGTACGTCGCAATGAAAGGGGCGTGGGTCCAGTCAGTCTTTACCAGTCCACCTTGAGTCGCCCAGTCGTCTGCATTCCATATTGAGGAATACACTCCCATTGCCTGCCTTTGTGGATATGGCACTCCCATCTCTTCCTCTTTGTTCTCAAATACTCTGATTGGAACATCATCTACAAAGAACCTGCATCCAATCCATTCCTTAACATCACTACTCCGAATAATCTACTTAATTATGTACAGCTAATGTATGCTATGTTAGTCTATGCTTACACGACTTGCTGGCGGTTCCACAGCAATGAATACGAATGGAAGTCCTGTGTCGGGTCGAACCACAGGTACAGCCTCTGCTCTCTGTTGCCCACTCCCTTTGAGTAAATATTCGTCTGCACAATGTATGGCTCTCCAGATTTGTTCCCTAAAAATTCAAAATCGAATTCGTCGTGCTCGTCACCTTGGGAAGACATCTGCATTTCAGTCATTCATTAACCAAATCAGTCACAAAACACAATTCATGGCCAACAATAACCAAAGTGGAAGTGAAATATCCGAATATGGATTACTACTTACATAGAAGGCAGTTACAGTGCCTGCAGAGTCCCCTCCAACGAGTTTGATCTCCACATTTGCCTTTCCGAAGAGGTAAGTGCTCTTGGAAGCAAATCCTGCACCTGCGCCAACACCCACATAACAACACATCATTAACCAAATTACAGAGCAAACTCCAACTAGATGATGCGCAACAATTCTACAACACCACATATATTTCCAGCGACATTGACAATCTAGTACATGTAACACAGTAAGCAAACAAGGCTTAAAATTTTTGCTTAAAAACTGAAAACACATACAATCAATTATGAATTTATTTCAAAACAGATTTCCCTTTCAGAAGTCAAGTTTCAAGTTTGTAACTGAGAAAAGGAAAGAGTGTGTATAATATTTATAATATACCAGATATGTTATCGAGTTTAAGTTTGAGCGTTTCTCCCTCATACATCACATGATCCACTGCCCAACTCGGGTAAAACAACTCATTGAACTCTGCACACTGCGAACCCTTCAATTCCACCAACAAAATGGCACTGAGAGCAACAACCCACCACCAGCATATTTTGAAAGCTTTCCATGTGGCCGCCATGGAAACAATTATATGAATAAATCCCACAAGAATATCCGCTGACTGTGATGAGGATTAGGAATACCATAACCATTAATTTATAGGAGTGGGGGGCAGGGGCAGAGGCAGAGAAACTTGTAGGGCACTAAACAAGTGGGAGGAATGAAGCTCGAGAGAGGCTGTCGTGGGGTCACGAGAAATGCAGTGCCAGTCTGCCAGTACTGCGACTGCCAGCCCTCACCCCCACTCCCTCCGCATTTTAAATTATTTTCACTCTACCAAACCGTAAATTTAGTACTAAGACTTTATTCCATACTAACTTTCATTCTGAAAATTTATAGACTTCATTGGAGTGAATTCCCCCCGACCGTTAGCCACCATATTGGCCATCCACTCAATATGGTGAGCGTACATTTTGATGCTAAGCAGCTGTAATTCTTAATTGGATGAATGGTTAATGGTGAATGGTGAGTGGCAGAGGTCTGTAAAAGCATCCAATAATACGGATGCTGAGTGAGTTGGACGCGTGGGGCAGGGGAAAAGAAGCTTGTGACAGCCTGGACTTGCTTATAATGATGTGTACTTAAAACCTAATAGCCACTGCCAGCTGGCCCGTCTAACCTTGGATTCGGTATTGGGGTGTGGGTGCATTCATTAAAATATTATGACCTCAATTCCTGGAGTCCAATTTCCGTATTGGGTGTGGTGTGAGTGCATTAAAAATATTATGACCCCGCATTGTCGATTTTCTGTACAAAATTAAAAATTAAAAATTAAAAAGAGAATCAAAACAAATCACGTGACTACGATCTCCGATCACGTGACTATACATAAACTAGCGTGCTTTTATTTTAATTGAAAAGTATTTTTATTAATATAATTATATACATTATCAATTAGTTTTAATGGAAAGAAATGTAAATGTACATTGTTCAAAAGAATATTTTATTTGAAAGTGAGAAATTGTTGGTAGTATTCATAAACTATTTAAACAATGTTAAGAATATACATAACGTATTTCCGGTAATAATCATAAACATCTGAAACGAATGTACAAACATAAACAATGTACAAAATATATAATTCATATATAAAACATTGTTGTCTGACGTCGTAAAATCTATTGTGTAAAGATCCTTATATTCAGGCAAAGGGAATGGCCTCAACAAAACCCTGTCAACCATTCTGCAAAAGAGACTTTAAGTCTTGGGCGATAAAAATCCTTTTATTACTCAACCATTGGTTCACTTGGTGTTTGATTTGTTGAATTTGGAGATCTACCGTCATATTTTTCTTTGACTCCGCTTGACATTGAGAGAAGGAAGCAAGACAAAAAAACACATTAGAGTAAAGCTTTAGAGCTACAAATACCTGGTGATCATTATGATTATCAAAAACTGCTTTACATCTGTTTCTCCAAAGGTGCATCATAATGTCTAACACCATCAATGATAGCATTATCATGTAATTCAACTCCCAGTAAGGCCTCTTTCCAACTAAGCTTATGTCCAAAAATAACAAGTAAGTCACTGAACACTAAATTCCATTATTTTTCAACAAACGGGCATTCCCAAAAAACATGCCTTATATTTTCATGTCGATGACAAAAGGGACAGTTGACTAGTTGGATCATAATACACTTCACCCTGTCTCCAATGGGCAATTTGCAATGTAGTATCTTCCAAGCCATCAACTGAGCATCGAAATCAACTTTTTGTTGGGCCCCTATTTCAACTAAGTATGGATTTGCATCAACTCAATAGATTTTTGTCGGTGTAAGGCAATCACTTGGCATGATTGCTATTTTGGTATCTTTTATGCTAGTTGGAGGAATCAATGTACATCTTGCACTAGCTAGGAGGTAGTTAACTGCCCACTGGGTTTTTAGGGCATCTTAAGGAGTGGCTACACATGGCAATCGTAGTGCAAAGGATGCAAGGTGATAGAGCTAATGGAATGATTAACAAAGGCTCCAGCTCAACACCCAACGTGCGCTCTCCACCTTGGCAAGGAGATGCTCCTATGTGCTATAAAATTGAGCTTGAGCCAGTGAGCAAAGAGACGTCAGGATTGGCTCTGGAGAAATGGAACTACACCATTAAAATTGCCATTTATTTTAAGAATAAACATGGATGTCGTTGAAGCTCCAAATTATAGTGCCCAAGCTCGCCTATGAGCCTATGGCTCGTTAAGTAGTTTAGCTAAGCCTAGACTCTGTTTTTAAGAACTATGGACTTTGTTCTGTAACTAAGCTTTTATGAATGACAAGGAATGGTTATGGTAGACATGATGTTATATGGTTTATACATCTTTACATTATTATTTAAATTATGATTATAATGTTGTGCGTTCGCTTTAGTTATGTTGGGAATGTTATTTGCAAGCTTTTGGTTTATGTCGTTAATGGCATCCTTGTGTAAAAGATGACATTAGCATACTATATGAAATAGCCTAAGTATATATATCCCATGTGTCTATGTTCCTACCTTTGATACATGCGTGAGCTCAAAATGAGCCCTCAAGTTAAAGCATCCCCTTGACCCATATAGTGCTTTTACATTGCTAGACTTAACTTGATAAAGGCATGCACCCTTTGACCAGAACTAAGTCCCCAAATAGTCTTGAACCTATAGACCATCAAACTTAGCCCAAAAATAGCATGTGCCATTGAATCCACCAAAAGCCTTCTCTCAAATGAACAAGTCTTATATGTGACACGTTGCACCATGACACAACTAGTCCAATGCAGGCCCCAATTCTTTCTCTACTACACTTCGAGTGAGTGCATAAGGCTTACGCCTTATGTGAATTGATGCCAACACATTAGAGTGATAAGTGTTGACTGCTACGAGAACATTTTATGGTTGCACCTAGTTATTATGAGTCTAGAATTGACTTGGACAACCAGATAAGACCCTGATTCCATATTTGATGAATAGAAACCCAAATATTCTAAAACATTTTGGTTCCATTGTCGGGACTCATGTTGAATTTTGTTGTTACAATGATGCAATAGAATAATGCTCTGATTCTCCCTCGAGAACATCAAGCGCTAGCTACAATAGGTGGAAGACAACTTTACACTGAAGCATCTAACTTGTAGAGGATAAAAGCCAATAAAGTGGGTTCAAAATAACCTGATGATGCTCTATATGAGGTCTTCTTTTGTGAACTACTTGAGCATGTGTACCAGTGGTTGGTTGCCTATGCAACCCACAAAAGACAAATTTATGGACATCGCCTTGAGTAGACAAAAGATCGTTTAGAGAGACTTGAGACTCTAGATGCCGCTTGGACTAGAGTAGTAGATAAATGGTGGCAAGGAGTGAACAATTACTTGTTTGAGTTCGTTATTTCCACATACTCCTACCCTGAAGAAGCAGAGTATCAATTTTTACTCAAATCTAGAGGCACACTTGTGAAAGAGTTCAACGCAAAACTCAAGAAACTAATGGTGGATTGTGGCTTTGAAATTGGAGAATGGAAGGCTAAAGTCCTTTTACATATGAGCAACACAACGGGGAAGAAGGGGATGTGTAGGTGAAGTGCAATGAAAGGGGATGAGTAGATTGTCACTCAAGAGCTCAGGAGACAGACTTATAACAAAAAGAAGGCACAAGCTGATGGAAGATCTGGAACCTGGAAGTGCCGAGTGAACCCATAATGAGTGGGAAGTGCATGGGGAAGGATCTCTTGAATTGTAGCAATGTGAGGAGGGGAGAAACAAGGAAGCCATAGATCGAACTCAACAATTGACAAGTATAGAATATGTTGGGTCCCTATAGAGTTTGGTAACTTAAGATGCACTGGATGCGCCTACCCCCTTTGAACTTGTGGTGCAAGCTCATGTGCTAGATCCCTCGTGAGAAGAAGAGTGATAATCGACCCTATTATCAACATAGACTTTGGGTGTTTTACAAACTTGGAGTATAATTTTGTAATTGAAAAAGTTATTCTTTACGAGGAGTTGAGCAAGGATACCTCTAGACCATTAGGTGCTAGTTCACCAAAACAAAATGTGAGCACAAATATACCAACTTAGCCAATGTTAGTTTCACAGACCAGGCAACAACTCGCAGGAAATGGCTCGGTACCTCAAGTGAGTAGTGCAATGCCATCATCATATATGATGTCAACAGTGACAATAGGACTAGTGCCTAACCCAATGGTTGAAGGCATTAGAGGACCACCACCAAGATAAGTACCGGGGGGACAAGCACCTCAGATGCCATCTACCCCCATAGCAGATCTATTATGAGATGGCCATGCACTTGCCAAAGTATCGTGGTGTGGAGAATGCTTCAAAGCATGTTCTAAAGTGTGAACTATGATGGTGTGCTCGGGGCATCACCCAATCAGAGCATAAGGTAACCCAGTTCATGATAACTTTACTAGATCACACCCATACCTGGTACAAAAAGTTTGACCCTAACCAGGGTATGATTGGCTACAACACCTTGAAGGAAGCATTTTTGATAGAATTCGACATACCAGAGTTTGAATAACAAAGCATCATCATGCTCAAAGAGATTAACCAAGGACTCTAAAAAAACATGCACCTATATGATGTAAGGTTTAAGACTCTCCTTTTCAAGCTTCCTTATGATATTTACCCCTCCTACCATGCATAATGGTTCATTGGAGGATTGTTAGTACCGTTTAGAAGAGCGCTTTTCATGAAGACATTCATAGAGCCAAATGAAGTGTTTGAAGCCACACTCAAAGCTAAGGAAGTCGAAAGCTTCGATACTAGGATCAACCCATTCATGGAGGCACAAATTGCATCTATGGTTAGCCAACTCTAAAATAATACTACTAGTTTGTCACAAGATGCTCGAAGTGAGTTATGGTGCATCGATTGTGAAACAAAAGACCATAACAAGAATAACTACTCACGCAGGAATATGTTCACATTGTTTTTAAGTTACGAGGTCTATCGTGAGGTGCATGGTGTTTGAAACTACCCTTTATTGCAATTTGTCAGTCAAATTAACATAACTATCTATTATCGATTGTACTATGCCTACACTCATACCATAGCTGATTGTTGAGTGATTGATGAGATGTGCGAGAACATGGAAAGAGGCACATGATAGGCCATTACAGTCATTGGAGGGAAAGCTAACTAAGGAAATGAGAGCTATGACCAATAGAATGCAGGCTATAGGATGCAATGAAGTTCTAGAGGGCGAGGTGGAGGATGCGGTAGAGGAAGGTTCCCACCATGATCATGCTATAAGTGTAGATCGACAAAGCATTATTAGTGCAACTGCCCTACACATCCAATATGTGGGTATTGTTGATGAACACATAAGGTTGAGGAATGCCCTGATTAGTATAATAAATTGACTCAAGACAGGCTTGTCATAGACAAGGGTGTAAGAATGATCAAGCACAAGTTGAAATTTGAGAAGTGGGCTTCAAAGGTGCAATCAAACCATACAAAGATAGTTAAGGTGCAAACAACTACTCATAGTAGATTCACAACTAAGCCACCAATTACACCAATACCTGAGTTGTGCCTGGAATATGGGGAACATAATCACATTAAGCATATCATGTGGCCTAAACCCAAAAATATGCCTTACCCAGACTGTACACACCAGAAAGATGTATTGTAGCAGGCCATGAACATCATTCAAAACCTACAAGGGGAGCTCCAACTGGTGCAAGACCTAGAGGCATAGGCTGTCACCTCCCACAAGAAACAAGATAGCTAGGAGGTTGAGATAGAAGAACCAACAAAGATCATGTGCCTCCTACAGAGAGAAAGAATGCTACCCCTATTGAAGAATTTGCTTTTGGAACATGTAGGGCAAAAGTTGGTTGAAGTTGTCGTGCCACACATGGAAAGGACACGAGACATGAGGCATACATAGAATGTAGAGTAAGATCAATAACACCTTGTGAATGCCACCATTGATGGATAGTATATATGTGAGGTCTTTATGGACACATGCATCGAGGTCAATATCTTGATCAAGAACGCATAGGAGAAGATGGGGAGACCGACCTTGAGGCCTTTCTCTCGTGTGATTTTTATAGCCAACAAAACCTGAGTGCAACTCATCAAAATTCTAAAGAGCATCATTGTAGATATCATGGGTACCAAGTTTTGCATTGACTTTGAAGTGATCGAGTTGGCATAACAAGATAATTATCCAGTACTTCTGGGAAGGCCATGGTGTTATACAAACAACATAGATATGTGCTTTAAAAGGCATTATATGAGCTTTGAAAATGGTAAGGAGAGGGTAGTAATCCCCCTCTCAAGTGATTGAGGACCCCCCTATGTAGAGAGTGTTAATCTTGAGGATGAGATCAACCATATATATAACAACACGACACAAGGCATCGAGACTATCAAACCCAATGATCAAGGAGTGCTTTCTTGGGAAGATGGACAGTCATCCTCACACACCATCGATGTTTCTTATGATTGATGGGTCGAAGAAGCTTATGAAACCACTGGTCAGAGGTGATTCTTAGTGCATGCGAAGGCACCAAAACTTATGAGGACTGGTTGGGTCCAGATTGATCGTACCTTGAAATGGGTTTGTTATGCCAAGAAGAAGGGAAAGAGAGTGTTTCCCCTGAGTAAAGGTAAACTTGTGGTGCTCCCAAAATTTGAGGGGAACAATCTTATGGAAAATTATGTCTACGACCTCGAATCATGTATCCTGAAGGAGGTAGATAGAATGGGCATGCTAGTGTATACTTTGAGGAGCATTGTTGCTCAATGGTGGATAGTGCAAAGGCCTAGCTTACCAAATTGGAAAGATGTCAAAGTAGCCATCTATACTAGGTTTGAGAAAAGTAACGAGGACATGGACATCTCTACTTACTCTGATGATTTTGACCCTGTAGCGCATGTGTGCTTCTGTGAAGAAACATGGACTGTCTACGGCGAGAATGCCCCAAAGAACCTATGGTGCACACCTTCTATATAACCTTGAAGACATGGGCACGAGCATGGTACATTTTCAATGAGACATGCCATGAGATAGAAAATTGGGATATACTTAAAGGTGTAGTTCGTGCACACCTCCTTTTCTTCATAAAACCTAGAATTGATCAAGCCATTACAATTAGTTTTTAGGGTAGTGTTTACGGACACTACAATCCTAGAAGAGCACCTAAAAGATATGTTCGAGGAAAAAGGGTTGAGGTTCTCGACTTTATTTGAAGAATAAGCACTCAATAGTGACTCGAGTGAAGAGGATGATGAAACATGGAAGGCATATAACTAGATGACCTTGACATGCAAAAAAAAGTTAGTGCACTAAGTGGATGATAACACCCCCAATGAAGAAGACCCTACTCATCATCGCATAGAAACCACTAAGGGTAGTAGGAAAGTTGAGGACTCACATCAGGAGAGGAATGATCCCTATCATGCATTGCTCAAAACTACCAAAGTAGACATTAGCACAGGAGAGGAACCAAATATAGCGGCTCTTGGTGCATATTGGCCTGACATAGAGCTAACACGAATTGTGGATCTCTTGAAAGAGTTCCAAGATTTATTCCCTCAAAAATACTGAGACATGAAGGACACCCACCCATCCCTTGGGAAAATGAGCATAAAGTTAGTCGACAGCACAAGCCATGTCAAGAAGCATCTATACTGAATGAACCCCAATCTCTGTGCCAAGGTTGAAACAAATATTAATGGAATGTTGACCGCATGTGTCATCTACCCTATTAATGAATCTGAATGGGTGAGCCCAATGGTTATTAGCATCAAGAAGGATGGGCGCATCCATATTTGCATTGATTATAGATTGTTAAATGTCGCCTGCCTCATTGACCCCTTCCCAACTCCATTCACTGATGAAGTCTTGGATGGCATCATACGCTGTGAAATATACACTTTCACTGATGGGTTATTAGGATACCATCAAGTCTAGATTGAGGAGGACAAGCCTAAAATAACATTTACGATAGAATAGGTTTATTTTGCATACAACGTGATGCCCTTTGGACTCAAGAATCCACTAGTCATATTCTTCATAGTGGTAATCATCACATTTAAGGACTTCATTCACAAGTTCCTCTAAGTGTACCTAGATGATTGGATTGTGTATGGACTAGTGAATGACCATTATGACAACTTGCACCTCATGTTCAAGAGGTGCAGGCGTTGCAGATGTATTTTTGGATAAAACTATTTTGATGCACCGACACCCAACTAAATATGAGTTTTGGGCATCATCCATAAATGGATGGCCAGACTAAATTCATCAACAAATGCTTGGAAACTTTCTTTCATTGCTTCACCTCAGAACAACAACATCAGTGGTCAAAGTGGCTCCCCCTCATCGAATGGTGGTATAATACCTCCTACCATAATTCAATTAAAATGACTCCATATGAAGTAATATATGGTCAAGCACCACCAGTGCTCCTTTTGTACACCCCCAGTAGTTCATTAGTTCAAGTAGTTGACATGATTCTTTGAACATAGGATCAAATGCTCAACACCCTATATGACAATCTTCATATGACACAAAATTGAATGAAAGAATAAGCTGATCAACACCATTCTGAGTGTACTTTTCAAGTAGGTGATATGGTTTTTCTTTACCTGCAACCATACAAGAAATCCTTCTTAAAACTCAAAGGGTGTCATAAGTTGGCTCCCAAGTTCTATGGGCCTTATAAGGTTTTCTAGAAGATTGGGTCGGTTGCTTATAAGTTGGAGCTCCCACCTTCTTCCTGAGTTTACGCAGTATTTCGTGTCTCTTGTCTAAAAAATATTCTTAGCACAAACATCAGAGTGCAAACTATTTTACTAGAGCTTAATAATGAAGGATCCATCGCTCTTTAGTCAGAGGCAATCCAGGATAGACGTAGATGCCAACTTCACTCCCACTCCATCACATAAATTTTAATTTAGTGGCACGGAATGCAACTAGAGGATGCCACATGGGAACCACTATTTCAGATTCAACACTAATTCCCACATCTGAAGCTTTTAGGACAAAGCTTTTTTTAAGAGGGAGGGGATGTTAGGAACTCATGCTACCCCTTCTCTTTACTTTGTTAGTATAATAATTGCTATAGATGCATATGCTTTGTAAGTTGTCATGTGAGCATTTTATTTTTTCTCACATTCATGAGAAATAGTAGTTACTTAGATTAGACTTAGTATATAAGTAAGTGTTGAGGCCAATGAAGGCATCCACAAATTTATTGTACTGAGCTTGCTCAAAGGAGGTTGCCCCTCAAAGAGGCCAATGATTCTACAATTCAACCATTGTAATTTAGCTCTACGTATTTGAGTTAATATAATTCTAATTTTTATAATTTATTTAATGTATTTACAATTATTTGTTAACTTATTCAGGAAGAATCCTCTCAGTTATCAATGGGGAATCGGCCATGAATCCTACAAAATTTGCACAAATATGGCATATATTTAATCCTAAAATTATCTTTCAATTATAGATTAACTAAAATGATACTACTTTTTCCTAGGTTATTTTGAAATATTGTTTTTCTACATATAATAGGATCAATATGTCATCTAATGTTATGCTTCAAATTCAAGTTCAAGTTGAGAAAGTTTTTCTAGAGCTTACCCACCTTCAGACCCTAGTTGATCATTAGGGTAGTGCACCTTATGAAATTAGTAGAGTTCCTCCAGACTCTCTTTACCACTAATCATCTCTATGGGATCGTAGACATGGGCCACAAGGGAGGACCCAATCACACAACAATGGTTGCAGTGGTTCACCCACAAGATGTTTTCCATCTCTGTGTTTGGGACCTAAAATTCATTACCATAGAGGTGTTCGTGGTAGTGGTTGGGATGACAGAAGTGGTGGCCCTGGCTAGGGTGACAAATGTGTTGGTGTTGGTTAGTCTAGGTGGTATGCACCATAACAAGGGAAGTTACATCATTTGGCTCTTGCTATTTCTCCCACCAGACCATATAATTGTAAGGATAAAGATAAAGAAAAGAAAATAGATGAATGAGGATCATACTTGATATTACAAAACCTTTCGTTAGTGGAGGTTGGGGTGATAACTGTTAGTAATTTGACCTGTCAAGGCTAAATTACTACTCCTATCATACAAAACTTTTCTAAAACTAGTCATAACCTTTTAAAGTTGGTCAAACCAAAGAATTGTGGCTTAAAAACACTAATTTTGGTCCAAAATATCAAAATGGATGTTAAATGGGTCATTATCATTTAAAAAGAGCATTTTCAAGTTCAAATATGCAGACAATCCATGCACAAGGATCAATTTTGAGAGATAATTAAACATTTTAGGAGCTATAGGTGGTTTCAAGACCTCAAATTTTATACACAGGATCATTATGAGTTGGAGAACCTTCTAAAAAAATTTCATGGCCATTAGATAAATGAATATACTCATTGTTTTGTAACAGGGCTTATCATGTCCGTTGGAGATCACCATTGGAATAGGCATCATTTTGAGGTGCCACGGAGGTTTCTAAGTCCAAGTAAGATTTTGAAAAGTATGGAATGATGTTTTTATATCATAATGAATTTTTTAAAGAGTGTTAAAACTCTAAATTTTAAGAAAACCATGTTCATACAGGGTTTTGCAAGTAAACAGACATAAAAAGTCAAAAATAGATTTTTTGACTTTTTAAGCAAAATATCATTTCAAAGTGTTTTGATAGAATGGTACAGACCCCATAATAATGTTTTAAAGCATTGAAAATAATGTGAATAGTTATTTTGATTTTGGTAAAATTTTTATTTTTTCAGTGCTAGACACCCTTTCTAGCCACCTGTTCAAATGCTCATATCTTTCATCACATGTGGAGTTTGGATGAACACTATTAGAATATTTTTAGTAATTTTATTTAATTAAAATTTTAAAAAAATTGAGATCATTTGAGTGGTTTTGCTTTATAAACAATCATTAAGAGTGTAGGTAGCTCAGAATGCAGTCAAAACCCCACAGGTAGATTTCTTCACGTGGTAAATTTTTATATATTTTGAATAAGAATCTAATATTTTTAGAGATGTTGGGGGGCGCCGGGGGGGGGCGGCGGGCTGGCACCGGGTTAATATTATACATATAAATAGAAATTTTTTGGGATTTGGAGGCCTGTACTCTATGAACCATCATTTTGAAAATTCAGCTTCAAAGCCCGCCTAAACCCTTAAAAAACTAATTTTCCAAAAATTTGATTTTATTGATATCAAATAATCTTGGATCAAATTAAAACCTTTTAAAATATCAATTACACTCAGAGAGGATTTTAGAAATATCAATTTTATGCATGAATATGTACGAATGAGGGCATAAATCATGTTTTTGGTGGGAAAAAACATGTAAAATAAAGTATAAGACTTTTCAATGAAATATAATCAATGGAGATAAAATCCTAAGAATTTTTATTCATTCTAAATTTTTTTTTTGGTGATAAATCATTCCAGAAGTGTCCTAACCAACTCAATCAAAATGGTTAGTTTGTAAGAAAATAGAGCAAAATAGACTTAGTCAATCCTGTTGATTGAATGACGAGTGTTTTCTCATCGAAATAAAATACTTTGGTGATGAATAATTATTTTTCAAGTAAAATTGAATGTTTTTATAGTTTCATGGCTTATTATTGCAGGTTTAATGGAGTCTAAATGCAAGAAGATAGGCTATTAGGCTTAATAGGCCTAATAGGCCTAATTGGTCAATCAAGTAAGTAAAGAATGACATTGAAAATATATCAAATAAATTAATTTTGGAGTTACCACATGTAATATATATTTTTTAAGTGGATATATCATTCTCAAGTCAATCCACAAGTTTCAATTCATGCAAGTTGAGCTCAAATTGAGTTAACTAGTCCTTAAGGGTCAAATCTCTTCGGTTGACTAGTTTGACTAGTTTCATGCATCTCCCATGCTTTTCATGCAAGATAAAGACTTTCAATAACTTAAAATCACTTTTAAGATGGAGTCATCTTCTAATTTATGACGTGATTTTCATGCAAGGAAGGTTGACAAGTCAACATGGGCCCACCACTTCTCAATTCTATGCCAAAAATGAAGAACATGCAATTTTTAAAGAATTGAAAGATTTTAAAGCCTTTATTTAATTTTGTAAAAGGATTTTAGTCTTATTTTAACTCAAAGAAGACTAATCCTTCTCTTTTCCCCTTGACTTTGGCTTTATTTAAGGTTTTAGACTTATATATTGGCTTTTTGAAGCCATTTTTCAAAATTTCTGAAGTAGAGAAGAAATTGTAATTGACACCTTTTATCAAATAAAGAAGATTTTCAAAATTTCTGAATTAGAGAAGAAATTGTAATTGACACCATTTCTCAAATAAAGAAGATTTTTTGCATATTTTTTTGGATCATAATATAGTGTAATTTGATTGTGTACTAGCATACAAGTGGCATATACTTTCCCTTTTTGTAGGTCTTTTTTACACCTACTGTGAAAATCTCATGCTCCACATGTCATTTGAAGAGCTAGGATTTGAATTTGCTTTACAAATTTCTTTTAAGCATTCTTTTGAAACACTGATGTTCAGGATTGAATGCAGTGTTTTCTTTTAGATTCATATGTGTATCTTACTTAATTTTAGAAAGCTTTCAGAAAATATAAACAATTCAGGTGCATCACCCAATTAGATAGGATTTCTTTTCAGTTTTTCCTTCCCCTTTTCATCCTAAAAATCACAGTAGATTAGATTTAATTGATAAATCTTAGGAACCAGCGCTCTCTAGAGGTTCTTCTCAACATAGAGTCACCCACACTTTGAGAAGTTCTCATTGTATCAACTGGAGAGAAGGTGTGCTTGTACATATTCATGCAGAGTGCACTCTAGAGTGATAACAATAACCTTGATGATCTTATACTTCCTCCTCTTTCATCTTTCATCATTACTCTTGCTGCTTAGAGTGTTTGTGTTCAGTGGCTCTTTTTTGTAGTGTCGACGTTTTGTGTTTTCACCTTTTTAATTGAAAAGTAATTCAAATTTTATTAAACTGATGATATAATAACTCAACCTTGACCGATATAAATTTCAAAGTGTGACTTCTTCTACTTACTTTTTTTACATAAATAACTTTTATATTACAATATCTTCTTAATACAATTCGTAAAAATTTTCAATTAAAAATAAATAAAATAATATTAAATACCAAATAATTATAAATACTATGCATAAAATTTACGTTTACCAATTTAAAAACAAACATAACTTCACACTTTCATTGTTAAATTCAAATCAATTACCTTGTAAATGTAAATTCACATGAAAACGCCAAGCCCTTTGGCTTGGCAGGGCATAAGTTTTGATTTTTAACACTCTATAAATCACTTAGAATGCAAATTAAGGTTTGTTTAGAAGAGACCCTCAGATATTTGCTGATGACACGAATGGCCAACGTGAAAAATGCAACAAACGATTCTAATGTAAAAGGAGCCAAACTCACTCAAACTTACAAAGGCGAGCACTACTCTTCCTTGGTTTTGGTTTATAAGGGCTTTTTTATTTAGAGCACTTTACTTTTAATAGTAAATGGTTTAAAATTATCTTGTCCCTTGATAGTGTAATGCAAATAAATGATTTACTTTTTAACATTTAAAATGATAGATGTAAAGATTAACACTTAATTAATATTTATAAATTAATTAATATAAATGTAATTCTCTTTTTAAGTTTTGGTATAATAAATGTAAAGAGTAATATTTAATTAATATTTTTATGTTAATTAGGTAAGTATATATTGTGATTCTAGATTTATGAATATGTTGTCAATTTTGTCATAAATTTTGTTTTAAAATTAATATTGATTAGAAAAAGGGGTCAATTGTTTCAATATTTCTAGTTTCAAGAGCATCATTGCTTCTAGTCAAGTGACATAGAATTCTAAAATAAATTGACAAATATATTTTTTTGGTCTAATTTTTTGTTTCTTCACTTTGATTTACACACTATGATTCTTATGTACATGTAAAACATAATTTCTTCTTTACCCTAAAATGGATCAAATGCTTATGTGATATTTAAAGACTTTAAAGAAACAACATGAATTTAGGGCCCATATTAGATGCACAATATTAATTGGATGTTTAAAGTCTTACCTTCCAATGTAACAACATAATATGCCTATGACACTACAACATTTTGATCATTTAATGTCACATTTGTTAAAATTTGAATTCTAGAGTCAAATTTAAAGTCACATGTTAGAAGCATTTATAGATGGTTATATTAAGGTTGCTTTAACACTTACAATTTTAATTTGCGATGACAGGTAAACTTTAAAAACAATTTAAAATTGATGTTAGGCAAACTTTATGAGTAACATTACCTTGATGATGTTGTAGTGACTTAATAAATAATGTTAGCATGTCTTTGAATGTGACTTTGATAATATCTCTAAGATATTAATATGACTTATTTAATAATTTTACTTTAAATTTATCTTTAACTTTATGCTTGTATTTTAGGATGACATTAAAATGACTTAATTTATGACTCGTTGTTGACTTAATTTGTGACTTTATATCCCTTTTAAAGAATTAATTTTTAAGTATTTTGAAATATATCTTAATGAGTTGATATTAGGATGTACCTAATATGCAAACAAGCAAACAATTTAACTATTTAATACCTCAACATATTAGTAAGATGGTGTATTCTTTCTTCCTATATTTTAGCCTCTTCAATTGATTTCTTAGAACCAGTCTATGTGAGGTTAGGCTATATTTTTATGCGATCCGACAGTTCGTAGTAAAAAAAAAAAATTGTCTCGATCATCAATCGTGGTTGTATAAAAAGAAGAGATTTTATGTTGTTCGTACACACTCTTCGCTAAAACAAAAGGAACCTGGAACTTAATCATAACATCATATATATATTATATATATGGGTGTGTGTGTTCCAACTTGCATCTACCAACATATCCTAAGGCTTTTCCACCATGGCCGTCGATGCCATGGAAACAATTTTCTGCATAAATCCCATCCGTATATCGATGGATTCAGAGGAGGATTGGGATTACACAAACAGTAATTTATATGAGTGGAGGCACTGGGCGAGAAACAAGTGGGCGCTCGGGGTCAGGGGAAATGGCATTGCTTGCCAGGCGGCCAGGTCTGTGGTCAGTTCGCATATTAAATAATTTTAACTCTGCCAAACTGTTGTAAAATTTTATTCCTTGTGAAAATATTGGAGTGAATTTGAATTTCACCCCGACTATGGGCGATCCGGTCACTGGCGGTGTACAAGTGCCGTGTTTAGTAATGGGCACTGGGCACTGGGTAGGTCCAATCCTTCACTAATACGGATGCTGAGCAGGTCGTACGGGCGCTGATGAAAAGAAGCTTCTGACAGCCTGGACTTGCAGTTGCGGTCTACCTAAATATCTTTCGAGTTAATAAAATGTTTTTATGCCCATGATTTTATATGGTGTGGAATTTCCTTTTGGTGTCGGGTCTGGTCATCCATTCCAGTCTGGTATGGATCATTGGTGACAACATTCACAAGATTCGGGATTTTGTAAGATTTGATCTTGGTGCCATTAAATTTAGATATATTTCTTATTGACATATAAGATATTAGATAAGGGAGACAATACATAATGATTATTTAGCATATTTTTAGTGTTCTTCACATTTTCACCATATTAAAAAGCTCCTTTATGTGTCATAGGTTTAATTTTGTTTTGATATGAGGTGAAAAATTGTAAAAAATTTAAACGTTTTGTGCGTTTTATTTGGCATTATTAATATAAGACTTCTAAGTTTTGATCGTATGAACCTCGAAAGGGAAGGGACATTCGAGCATTTGAGATGTGAGGTAAATGTTGACAAGTTCTACCATTGGTTAATTTGAAGTTCAACAGGGATGTTAGTTTATGTGCTTACACTTTATTTTTGGTTAGTTTCATTTTAAGATTTGAAGTTTTTTTTATTTTTGTAATTTCATTTGTATGTGGTTAAATATTGGAAAGGAGTAGTGAATTTTATTTTTGTTTTTGTTTGCTCTGTTTATTTGTTTGGCCAAGCATTCGAAAATCGTAGTTAGATGACTGTTTGTCGGGACTAGACATATAGAGAAACTTTTCAAGCTTGATCCCATCATGCAAGGTTAAATCAATTGAAATGATGTTCAATTTAGTAGAATAACATTGGATTTTGTTAAAGTTATGCATTTGATTTAGACCTTGATCGATAGCTTCTTTGATGACAAAAAGACCAACGCCGATGGTATGTTAAAGCATGAGAAATGTTGAACTTTAAAATAAGAGCTCCAAATTGCTTACCAGACGCATTGTCTTTGTCTATTGAGAAGGCAATGCTCATGTGAAAACTTATGTCTTGGATGATTGTATTTGAACTTAATTTACTCAAAATGAAATTGCATTCATTTTGTAGTAGATTAAAACATCACACATTGCTAGTTCTAACTAGGTCATTTATTTTAGTACTAGTCAAGAATAAACACGTTTAATTGTGGAATTGTTGAAGTGTCTTTTACAAACTTTCAAAAATACAAATAGATTTCGTTTTCAACTCACCAATTTGCTCTGATAGGTGTTGTGTTAGTAGCAAATAGTAAGTATATTGGCCAAAGTAGTGCTTTCAACATTAATCGTGGTTACTATCTAACACAAATGGAGAAATGTTGTAGAGAAGAGAAATGTTGGGGCTACCTTGTAATGGTGGCTGGTAAGTATCCCATGTTCAAAGAAATGTTACAAAATGTCTCAAAAGCAAATGGTCAATTAAACATGATAAATAATGATGATAGATATAGACTTTCTTTGAACACATTGGATACGTTAAAATGTTTCTCTCTTTATGCACTTCATGCTCTAAATGAGATAGATTAGAAAACTATTTATGATACATGGAAGCATATAAAAACACAAAAGCCTCTTCCACTAACCCAATAAATCCACTAGTACAACAATTTCAAATATATATAAATTAAGTTTAATCATATATATATGGATTTGTGATTAAATTTGAAGTATTGTTTTTAATTTTAAATTGAAGGGTATTTATTTATCTAATTTTTTAATGACAAAAAATTGTGAGAAATAGTTGTCTTTCGATTGATAAAAATAAATTAAATAAATCATTAAAAATATAGATTCCAATATTCCATATATATAAGTTTGTAACCAACTATATATATGAATATAAGTTTGTAACATATATATATATATATATATATATATATATATATATATATATATACCCTTCAATTTAAAATTAAAACCAATACTTCAAATTTAATCACATATCCCTCTTTTGGCCTACTCTTGAAAATGATGCCATCGAAATTCTTAAAAAATGTATTCCTTGCCAGCGTCATGATGATTTAATTCACTCACCTCCAACCGAGCTTCAAATCGTAGAATCTCCCTAGCCATTCTTCATGTGGGGATTAGATCTCATAGGCAAATTACCTTGATCTCAAGATGGACATGTCTTTATAATCATAGCTATTGAATACTTTACCAAATAGGTTGAGGTTATGCCCCTTATTAATGTCACCGGTACCACTATCTCCAAATTCATCCTTAATCAAATCATTTGTCGCTTTGGTGTCCCTAATACTATCATTTCAAATAATGATGGTGATTTCAAAAATAGGGATGTGATAAATTTAAAATCAATCACAAATTCTCCACACCCTATCATCCACAATGTAATGGTCAAGTTGAGGCCACCAAAAGCATTCTTAATAAATTTTTCCAAAAGACAATTCGTGAAATCTGTACGGATTGGCACCTTTATCTTTATCCTGTTTTTTGGGCCTATCATACTAGCATATGTACTGCTACTGGGGCAACGTCGTTCTCTCTTCTCTATGGTTCTGAATCAGTCCTTCCATTAAAAGTTGAGCTTCCCTCTCTTTGTATATCTCTTCATGGTATCATACTCGATAAAGAATTACGTGAAGCTCACCTTCATGCTTTTGATTTCCTTGATGAACATTGTCTTTATGCTTTACAACATAATCGCCAATACAATGCTAATATTGCCAAACAACATAACAAACGAGTCAAAGTTCGTACGTTTAATGTTAGTGATCTTGTCCTTAAATTTGACTACACTCATGATAAAGAAGGTAAATATTCCCAAAAATGATGGGCCCCCTATTTAGTCAAAGATATTCTTGGTCCAAGTTTCTATTGCCTTCAAACCAATGAAGATCATATTTTCAAAGAACATACCAACATGCAATTCTTTAAGAAATATTTTGCCTAATCCTTCCCTTGTTTTCATGCTCTATACCTACTATCTATCTAACACTGATTGTAGGGTATTTACATGGGTCTCACCCTCTGCAACAGTTCTCTATTTTCACAAACCTTAGTCCTTCCTTTTGGTCTTTTGGTTTCCCTTTTTCTCATGAGTTGCATTGTCAAACAACGGATATGACTCAATCTTCCTCATGATGTACTTTTATCCTTTTTATTTTCTTATTTTTACACACTGTTTGACACCCTTTGGGTTTCTCGTTTATGAGTTACAATGTAAGACCATGGATAGGACATGGCTTTCCTCACATATACCATATTTTTCTTATCTCATACTTCTTTTTTCACATGCTTTGTACACCCCCTGGATTTCTTTTTTGAGTTGTAGTGTAATACCATGGATAAGCCCTACCCTTCATAAAATCACCATTTTTTGTCATTCTTTTTTTCTAGAATGTGTTTTAAAATAGTTACAAATTCTTGATCCTTGTTCTCCGCTTTAGATTTTGCTTCTTTTGTAGATGAAATTTGCACAACAATCTATGTTAACATGTTTTCCTACATTTCCCTCATTCTTATGATAAAGAATCACATTTTTTTTTCATTGTATCTCTTTTTCATCCTTTATCACATTTTTTATGATTTGAAGTAATTCAAATTGTTTCATGTCTTATTTTTCTTGATTTCCTTTCCTTTCACTCCACATTGGATAAAACAAATTCGAAGTCAAGATAGCACTTTTATTTCATTTGACTTTATGAGACTTTTAGACGCCATACTCTCTAAGTTCTCTCTTAGCAACCAAGTCTCAAGTATTCAAATGAAAGTCATCTTTAGAACCCAGGTTTAGTTTTTCGACTCTGTATGGAGGAATAGAAAAAGCCATCAAGAAAGTTAAAAGCCAAATTATTTGAAACAAAAGGCAATGATATACAAAAAACATGCAAATCTCAAAAGTCAAAATCATACCAAAAGACGTGATTACAAGCACATCTCTTATCTCCAATCAAAAATCAAATTCCACAGTTAGCCTCACAATAGAGTCGAGTGTTTCTCTACGTTTTTGCTAATTACATTCAGAAGAAAAAGAAACTAAAGATTAAGGATCAGGGGTTAGATGTTACCCGGATTAAGTTGCACACCGTATCCAAGCGATGTAGGAGCTCCTCTTTGACTGTGGAGGAAGACCCCTGTAGATAAGAATAAGACTTAAACCAAAGAAAATGTTAGAATAAGATAAGGTGGACTACCAAGCTATATGCTCGGTCCCGAAAACATAAAAACTTCTTTAAGGGATGACAGTCCACTATTTATGAAAAAGAGTGTTGTATAAAAGAAATGGTGAAAGACTAAGAAAGAAAGAAAAAGATAACGCATACATGTTCTCTGCAGTCAGTCTGACACAGTCATCAACGTCGATAGTCCTATTGAGGTCGGTTTGTGAATGGTACTGACGTTGGTCGTATTGTCGATGTCGATCAAGGTTGTGGTCGATGTCGATCGGGGCAATGGGCCTTGAACGGGTTTTGGATTATATCTGTGGTCGACAGAAGAGTCTGTGGAAGCTTACAGGGTTGTACAGGGTTGCAGGACAATGAGTAGGATTTGAGAAGGGACAAAGTAGAAGGTTGGTGTGTAAAGAGGATAAAGATATGGGGAAGGCTTTTCAGCGTCTCCAAGAAAAAGTCGGGTTTGGTTGATAGTATTTATAAATACTAAATAGAAACTAATTATTAATGTATTCTAAATACTGAAATAAGACAGAAAAATACTTAGCTCTGGTTGTGGCTGATGTCGAAGATCTCGTGCAATGTTTCCAATCCAATGTCTGGAGTGATTCTACAAAGTCTCTGTAGCCTGGAGAGCGAAAGTCGAACTCTGATGCTTGGTCTTAGAGCGTGTGTGTCGATGTGAAAGAGTCCGGGGCCAAAGAGAGAGTCCGAGAGAGATTTTGGATTCGAGAGAGAGAGAGCCCTCTCAACGTTAAAACTTGGTTTATGAAACCGACGTCGGTGGCTAGAGAATGGGTAAAAGGGCTATTTTTAGCCCTTTGCCCGTTTTTCCATCCGCCAAGTGCATTTGTCTAAAGAGAATGGTCAAAAGATGGATTTATTAGGCACGAGAGTTAGGAGGTTAATAGGGAGTGAGAATAGGTCATGGGTGACTCATAGGGTGAGAAATGGTCTAGGGTGAAGTGTCCAAGGTGAGGTGTCTAAGGTGATGTCATTAATTTAAAATAAGTAATTTATTTTAAATTAATAAAGTGTCTAAATGTTTAGAAGTGGACCAAAGGGGGGTCGACACAATTTTGGTGTCTACATCGAGGTCCATTGCGTTGCAGTAGACCAATAAATTGAAATATGAGAATTCAACAAATTCTATGGTGCTACTTACTTTTTCACAAAAATACTCAATCTTCGCAATAGATCGTCAACGCTGTAAAGGGCCCTGAAGAACAAGGAATACGTTGTGAGAAGGTAGGCCCATTTTAATTTTCATGCATCTAGCCTTCATAAGATGATCTATATACTTCATTTATTGACTTAAGACTTATGTGGTTAAGAGAAATTTCCGAGTCCTTAAAGTTGAAAGTCCTTTTGTTTTTACAAATCTAATTTGCTAGTCTTAACTTTGTTAAATAGTTCCTCTACCTTGGTTTTTCCTTTATTCTCTCCTCCACCCATTTCATTTCCCCCTTGATAGGTATGTGTGATTCTAAATCTATTTTCTTTCTTCTATACTTCTTCACATCTTAAAAACATGAGCTATCACTACTTTGTTTCAATTTGATCTATCTTTAAAACAAAACAATATGTTTGAACAACTATAGATTGCTTTATTTACACCATTACTTTACATTTCTGGACATGGTTTATTTTTTTT
The DNA here is from genome assembly GCA_037957365.1 of Torreya grandis. NCBI lineage: Eukaryota > Viridiplantae > Streptophyta > Pinopsida > Cupressales > Taxaceae > Torreya > Torreya grandis. Next base: position 3,769,303 of record JARHVA010000605.1, on the reverse strand, counting down.
TCCTATTTGTCATTGTTGTACTACCCATTTTTTGTGGACACCGTTTGTTTCTACTTTCATATTTTTTTCATTATTGAGTGAAATTAACTTGTTACTTCTCACTCACCAATGTTGTTTTCTCTATTTTACACCTTTTTTCATTGATGATTGAGTAAAGATTATTAGTGCTCACTTATCAATGTTGCTTTCCCATTTTGTTTGCCCACCTTTGTTTAAGGATTATTAATGCTTTCATATTGATGTTGGATTACTATCTTTTTGACATGTACTCTTGGTTTGACTTGGTGAGTTTTGCCCTTCTTATTTAAAGTGTATTTGTTTGATTTTTTCGATCTTTAGTAACCTTGATTTTTCGGTTATCCAATTTACTTTAAATTTTGACTTAGTCATTTGATCTAACATAACACTTGTCACCCCATCTTGCCAGATTTCTAAGCACTAATTATCTTGACTTGCCTACATTTGTTTGTTTTTGTTATTTAATTTTCTATTCTTGGGTTTGTCAAAAATAATCTCTGCACCCTTCACAATCAAAAACTAGTAAACACTGTAGACAACCATCCAATGATAAAAGTAAAATACACATTCCATTTACTTTTCAATTATTCCTTTTCCAATTATTTACTTTTTAAGTTATTTTTGCTTTAAAAACACAACTACTTTTTTTATATCTTAACATTATGTGTTACCATGTTCTTTTCTCAAAACACCATTCTCTATTGCACCTACATGATGAACTTTGAGTAGGATATACGTGATTTTTTTTTTAATAAATATAATCAAAAGTTAAAAATTTAAATTTAGAAAAATAATTGTTTAATTAAAAATGTGATGAACGGATATAAAATAATTGCATCATAAATTTTAGATGGACGAATATCTTTTAAAAAGATAAATTTATTAAAAATTAATATCTATTCATTCCTAATATGGTGGGCACATACCATTTACATGCTCACCATCCACAAATCACCGACTTAAAAAATAATGATTATTTTTAGTTCACATTCTCGTCTATTTATATAAATATTAATGTAAATATTTGTTTTTTTAAAATAATTAATTTATTTTACGAAGATGGGAGGAAGATTCAGGATATGCAAGTTTTGAACAGCAGACATGGCAGAGACACTCAGAGCAGACGTTCAGCAGATGCAGATCGGTCTAATTACGACGCCCTAAAACTACTTCATTTGATATTCACTCTTCTGTTATGTATATGAGATATGAATAGAATAACATGGACCGAACGTGCATTTCATAATTATAAAAAATAATCGAACGCCTCTGGGAATAAAGAAGCAGCATATGCCATAATGCCCATATATTTTTCTACATTCTACAAAAAAGTTGGGGCCCGACAATCCGCAGTAAAGATTGTCTCATATCACGACGAGTTTTAAGAGATTGTCTCATATCACGAGAGAGTTTTACGAGTCTTATGTTGTTCGTCCGCACTCTGGCTGGGGCGTGGAAAACCTGGAGGAATCCCTGCAGTAGTCATAAATCATGTATTTGTCTCGCACCCACCTCAGTTTCAGCCTCTGTTTTTTATCCAGAGAAGTATAAGCAGGCTGCTCCCACCAAGACGAGGATGAAGATGAACAGCCTGTCACGGACGACTCACAAGCATCGATGCTGAAATTTTTGTACGTAGCAATGAAAGGGGCGTGAGTCCAGTCAGTCTTTACCAGTCCACCTTGAGTCGCCCAATCGTCTGCATTCCATATTGAGGAATACACTCCCATTGCCTGCCGTTGTGGATATGGCACTCCCATCTCTTCCTCTTTGTTCTCAAATACTCTGATTGGAACATCATCTACAAAGAACCTGCATCCAATCCATTCCTTAACATCACTACTCCGTATAATCTACTTAATTATTTACAACTAATGTTACTCTATGCTTACACGACTTGCTGGCGGTTCCACAGCAATGAATAAGAATGGAAGTCCTGTGTCGGGTCGAACCACAAATAGAGCCTCTGCTCTCGGTTGCCCACTCCTTTTGAGTAAACATTTGTCTGCACAATGTATGGCTCTCCAGATTTGTTCCCTAAAAATTCAAAATCGAATTCATCGTGCTCGTCGCCTTGGGAAGACATCTGCATTTCAGTCATTCATCAACAAAATACAATTCATGGCCAATAATAACGAAACTGGAAATGAAATATCTGAATATGGATTACTACTTACATAGAAGGCAGTAACAGTGCCTGCAGAGTCTCCTGCAACAAGTTTGATCTGCACATTTGCCTTTCCGAAGAGGTATGTGTTCTTGGAAGCAAATCCTGCACCTGTACCAAAAACTAACTCCCATAAGTAACATTACATAGACCCATAAATTGGCTACCATTACTAAAAATTAAAAAAAGAAAATCATCACCCGTAGCAAATCTGAAGAGAATCTGAGAAAAATGAAGAGTGTATAATTTACCAGAGATGTTATCAAGCTTAAGCTTCAGCATTTCTCCCTCATACATCACATGATCCACTGCCCAGCTTGGGTAGAAGAAATCATTAAACTTGGCACATTGCGAGCCCCCGATTTTCACTAACAAACAGATACTTAGAAGAAATATCCTCTTCCCTATGGCAGCCATTGAAAACAAAGCTCTCGCAAATATTCAGCACTCTGATTCAACTCAACAACACACAGAGAGGCTGAATCTATATAAGGGAGGCAGTAACTTGTAGGCCACTCTACTAACACCAACTTAAACTATATTAAACGAATTGCTGGTAAATGCCTGCCTGCAAGTTTACAGCCCACGACGTAATTTAAATAATTTTCACTCTTCCCAACAGTAGATAAACTTTCATCCTGCCAGCCTGTGCATTGAACCTACCTACCATTCTCGACCGTTACGAAACCATTGGGCTCCAACCCACGTCAGTGTTAACTCGCCTGCGGACAGCTGTACTTCTTTTCGATGCAATACAGCTGTAATTTATAGTGAGGACAAGTTATTACACATTGATAACAGTAAATATTTCTGACATGGCGGAATGGGTGGCCACTTTGCACATTAACAAGTTGGCTGCTTGCCCTCTGACATTTAACTGCAGCCATTGATTTCCAGCGATGGATGGGTAAGATCGGCTCCAATAATACAGCTGCTAAGCTGGACGTTCACGTGTAAGCTTAAATTCCCTGCCGGCTGGACGTACGGAGCTCAAGAACTGAAACTTATGACAGCCTGGACTGACATCTTCTGATTCCTTACGAATCTGTGAAAGAGATACACCTGTATTTTTTAAACCAATAATAATGTGATAAATAGCGCTGTCAGATAAATTGCTGTGTGAGGTTTTTGATCGACGTGTTATGGATCGCAATTCGTGACCTCCCATCGGGAGACTTATAATTTATAACGTATGGAGACTTATAATTTTAAACGTATGGATCAAAACTCTTAAACCCAATTTATCCAGAAGTCCTGTTTGTCATTTTATGCACTGTAAAAGCATTAAATATATTTATGTACTTAGGTGGCTATGGAAAATGACTCGCTAGCTGGTCTCTGCAAACTTGCTTTCCAAGTAAGAATTTCAACATGATTTTATGTTACTGTGGAATAATGAAATGGATAAAATTATTTCGAGGCTTTGGCGAATTGTAGCAGGTGTGTGTGACGGCAATACAATATTTTGATGGTGCAGTATGATCACTCTAACAGATGGATGGGGGGCCTCACTACCTCGATATTATATTTCCCTTCCTCATCCTACCATGATTTGGTTCATTGGAGTTGCATGATCAAAACAAATTGCAGTGGGGGCGTCGGACCCGGATTGGAGTGATTGAAAATGTTTCTGTTAATAAGATATACAAGTGTATGTGTAAATTTTATCAAAAAAAGGGGAGTGAAGTCAGATCACATTTTAAAATATTACATTTATTGTAAAGATTCATAAAAGTAATTTAAAATAAAATTGAAGAAAGATTAAATAAATATTTTTTCAATTTAAAAAAAATTGAATATAACTTATTAATAAATAGTTTATTAGACAATTAAATGTTAAGGTATAAAAATATTAAATAATGAGAGTAATCAATTTAATTAGTGGATGCAGGGGATTATTTAATGTGTCATCTAACCATTTATTAGTGAGTAAATTTGTCTTTTCAGGGACTCATTTTTACTTATCATTAGTGTTGTCTTTATTTCTATCATCTTTTTGGTCTTGTTTAGATCAAAAAATTGCTAAAGTCAGTGGAGGGAATTTCCTTTATTGTTGAGCTCTCCATCCACCTATGATATGTGCCAACAAAATATGTCACAAAAAAATTTATCCATTGCTCTATGAATGGTGCCTACTAAGAGCTCCATAACCACGACCTCAATTAGGTGACCGTCAACAAGGATAATCTAGAGGAACCCAACTAACTACACATGGAGCACTCACCCAATGGTCCAATGGAGACTGATGGTACTCAATCTTTATACGGACTTTATCAATGTGCACTTGAATCTGAGGAATAACATTAGATATCACTTACATTTTACTAGTAATGGAAAAATAACATGTTGATGGGTCATTTGCCACACCAACTTAGGCGGGACAACGAGCCATCCAACCTCTTCTGAAAGGAGATTTGAAAGTCTCTCCAAGGTCTATATATATATTGAGTCATGACATACTGAGTAACCTAGTTGGTCAATGTGCAATTGTTCTAATACAAAGGACATGTGTTGGTGTGAAAGTTAAACAAAGTTTTAAGCTTTTAACATATTAGAGGGAAATGCAAGCTTCCTTTATTCGTCAATGTGGGTTTCAAGTGCATTTTGGAAAATAACTACAAACATGCATATTCAAAATCAACATTTTAAGTTTTAAAATATGAAAATACTGTTGATTTAAACATTCATTTATTTATTGCGTACATAAACAGTCAATAATGAATTAATAGCAATGACCAAGAGCTTCCAATCAAGGTAAGCAATGAAAATGGATTGCCTTTAGATCTAGTTGAAATCCTAGATAATTGATTTATAAAAAGCAAAAGAAAAGGGGGAAAAGGATAGAAAAAAACTTATTGGTAGGAAGCCAAATCAGTTATGTTTGATCAAATGAACCACATAAATCATTTTTCCAACATGGATAGCATACGCACAACCACAAACATAGTTGATGCAAGAGTCTAGTGATCCACACTATGAAAAGGAAAATTGTAACAAAAAACCTAACAACTTGTGCACCATTTTGAGATTTTAGCCTTTGTGGGAACAAGTGGAACAAGACCTTTTTGAGTTTTTGGAGGTTGTTGGGAACTCACCTTTTTGAAGCAAAAGGTTGCATTTTATTAGCAAAGTATGAAACCTGAAAGTTCATTGCCTCAAAGTCACCTTTTCAACATAAGAATAAAAAATAGAGTTACGATTCAAAAGTTATGATCTAAAATCTAAACACTTGTCCACCTATAGACCGATTCGTCTATTTCAGGATTTTTGGGAACAAGTGGAACAAGAGTTTCTAGACCAACTCACCCTTTTTTAGGTTATTAGAATCTCACATTTTTTAAGCACAAGGTCACATTTTCAGGGAAAGTGCAAAACCAAAAAGTTCATCATCTCGAAGTCACCTTTCTAATGTTTTAAATGACATCAAAAATAGAGTTAAGAGTCAAAGTTATGTTAAAAAACTAGACCGCTTGTCCATCAATAGACCAATCTAGGAATTTCAAACTTTTTGGGAACAAGTGGAATAAGAACAAATCACCCTTTTGGAGGTTGTTAAGATCTCACCTTTTTTAAGCATAAGGTCACATTATTGGGCAACATGTAAAACATGAAAGTTCATAGCCTCGAAGTCACCTTTATAATGTCAGAAATGACATCAAACATAGAATTACAAGTTAAAAGTTATGATCTAAAACCTGACCACCTATCCACTCATAAACCAATCCAGGTATTTTCTGTATTTTAGGAACAAGTGGAACAAGAGTTCCTAGGACAATTCTCCCTTTTGGAGGCTATTAAGAACTGATGAGTTTGAAGTTCAAGAACTCATTTTCAAGAAAATTGTAAAACATGAAAGTATAACATTGCGACAGGGTTGACATAACAAATAAGGTTTTAGGGCTTATATGTGCACATAAATTGAGATATGATTAAAAAAATAGGCACATACAAGTGAATAGTCAATATTTTCAAAGGCAAATTAAGTCGTGCAAAACTAATTTTTATGCTAAGTGCTTAATAAGAATTTTCTCGCATAGACTTGGTACTCTAAATTGACAAGTTTTTGGGCCCCAGTTTGGTGTGCAAATTAAGATGACTCTTGGGATAAATTTGAGAGAAGTGAGACCAAGTAGCCTGTGATCGCAAATGAGAGCTAAGTAAAAATAAAAAAAGAGGGCTACTATGATTCCAAATGAATTAGGGCATGTTATGCAAGAAACAACACAACCATCAAGAGATATATGGTTAAAACTTAAATATTGCATTGTTCCTTTCTTTCCATAAATGAAAAAGATTTCTGACACAAAAAATATGCCATCTTTGGTGGAATTGTGCATGTAACATGGTTGAATCCCCTAAGAGGACCTTTTTATAAGAAAATAGTTCTAGATAAAATGGTTTAAAAAGGGTATGAATTCACTTCCATCTTGATTGAGAATGCTTGAAAAATTAAAAGAGATGTTTAACAGACTGTGGGTGTTGGAAAAATGAGCATAAAAGATTGGCCACAACTAAATGGACAAGTGTGATACCAATAAGCAAATTATTGTGTAAAATACCATTAAAAACTATGCCTACTTGGGTTTAATAATAGCTTTCCAGACTTTGTCAAAACCTTTGGCCCCAAGGATTTATAGATCAATTAACCTTCAAGTGAGCATCTAAATAATCCAACTGATTGAGCTAAGGAAAGTGTAACTAATAACAAAGCTGAAATTTATACTAATGAAAAGGGGTTTAGACCACTTCCAGTGTGTCCACCCCTATGTAGGTGATTGGGCTCCAATCTTGTGGAGGTGATCATCTCAGATAGCTCTTTGGATCTTTATAAGTGAGAAAAGATTGTTATTATTAATTTGAAACCTGTCACAGACGATAGGATTTGGGAGCCAATCTAAAATTATTTACAAAACAAGTCTAAAATTACCTTAATCTCTCTCCTAAAAAATATGAGACTCTTGACCCAAGGGACCATGGAAAAGGAAACATGATAGTATGATCAAACTGGAGACTGCTTGAGGGAGTGAGAGTTCAGAGAAATCCTAACTATGAAACCATATCCATCCCAAATTAAGTGAGGCGTGAGAAAATCCTAGGTTTTCCATATACTCTTGGCCACAAAAGAGCCCATAATTTTGAGAGGGAGGTACATGAGGAAAATACATTAAATACCAAGACCCTTTCAAGTCTTCTTGCCATAGAGACTACCTTGAGAAATATAATGATGAAGCAAAATCTTCCAGCCCTTATCTCCTTTAAGGGAATGAATAATTCACTTGATACAAAGGGAAAGTACATTAGAGTTTGACATTAAGAAGACCAAGAATATGTTGATGTGGGTTTTGACACGTAGCCAACAATTAGGCAAAGGGGTAGTTAATCCCTGGCCTCTCTTGAAAAGATAGAGATCTCATGAAGAAAATACCTCTCCAAGGTCTAAATGTACAAGGTCTTGGTATGTTGGTCTTCACTTAGTTGGTTGATGTGAACTACTCCATATAAGGGGACCTAATTTAACAATTTGAAACATTGTTAACTATGACTAAGGGATTCAAAAGAGGCCACATATTTTACTTGGGACATGTTTGCAGGGTGTGGTCTTTAACAAAAATTAGGATTCTAAGATTTATCATCTAAAACAAGCTGACTTCCCTTGTTAGTTTATCATGCCACTAAGTGGAACAATACAATAATAATGATAAACATTTTGATATAATTATAAAACAACCAAGATAAACCATGTAATTTGGATTTTTCTATTCTTAGATTAACCTAGTTATAATGAAAGAGTAGAAGATTAAAGGCAAAGAGATAAAGCACTTGTGGTAAATATAAGTGAACCCAAAATTATCTGACTGAATGAATCCCATAAGACCAATCTTTAGTTGAGCCAGACTTAGCACAACTCCAACTAATTATGGTGCAAGAGTCAAGGAGGGAGAGTAACTGTAAGAAGGAAGGGCATCACTACTATAAAAATGCATATAAATTAACCATATAGACTTAACAATATTCCAGTTACCATATTTTTATTTTGATTGACAATATATTAAAATTCATACAATCATCAAAGACTAGGAAAACAACTATGTAATGATAAGCTAAAACAAGAAAAGGGAAGAGATTATCCTAGGAAATCAAAAAAATGTTTGGTTTTGTATGTCTCCTTTTCATAATCCACAAAGATCCAACCCTTATTATGGCACAAGAGCTAATCTTAAATAGACACATAGGGTTAGGGAATTAAAAAGTAAATGTAAATTCAAATTGAAATTCACACACTAATGAGGCAGTTATAAAAATCATCAACGTGGAATTCCCACTTGAGATCCATTGGGGGTGAATCCCACTCTGTTGCATCATGAAAATATTAGGGACCATGCTGGACCAAATCAATAATGAATGCCAATATGGAATTCAATTAAGATTGCATTGGGATAACCAGCTGCCCACATCCTTTACAGTTAGAGCTATGCCTCTTGATGCTTTTGATGGCCAGACGAGCCATCAAATTTAAGCTAGTGCTTTTTTGGATACACAACAAACATGTCATTTGATTTGATGGGGTTATTACCATGTAGTTTCTCCTCCATGTTCCTTTGCTACATTACTAGATTTTTTCTACGAGTCCCACTTTGACACTTGGTAGTTCATCTACATCATCAAACTTTAGCTTTGTCGCTTGCTTTTATCATTTCGTGACCATGTGGCCTCTCCTCGCTCTTTCACTCCTAGCTTGGGGATATATGCACATGTTGATTATTCCTTCTATAGTGAGGCACGATTTTACCTTGTGTCATAATCTTACTTGTTCAAGCTCTGACAAACTATAAGGTTTGTACAGATTGCTCGAGTGCTATAGAGTAGTGATATTTTGGCCACATGGTGTCATCCCACTCACCCACTTTCCTAGAGGCTTCATATTATATTTATAACATGTTGATGCGAGTTTTGATTCCCTTGCAAAGGCACATTAATGACTCAATTTTTAAAAAACAATGGCTAAATGACTTAGAAATAAATGACCACAAAAATTTAAAAATAAAATGGCTACAAAGAAATATGGAAAATGACTAAGTATAAAATGAAGTAATGCATAGACTTAGCCATTTTAATCGATTCTAAAGTTAATATAATCTTTTTAAATGAAAGAAACTAAGTTAAAAAATAAACCTTATAAACATTTAGCCATTTTGACTCAAAAAGAAGCAAAAATGGATCGAATTTCTCAGAAAAAGAAACCGTAAAAACTCTGAAATAGTTAGATAATTTGCACAAATCCAAGGTGAAATAGTCTAAAAAGAAGATGTAAAATGTATTCAAAAGACAAGCAAACAAAATAGACTAAGACTTATTGTATTCATGCACATTCAAATTTTTAGCTTGATGCAGCCTAGATACGAATTAGATAAGCAACCACAATGGACTCTTTGAAGTATAAGATTAGACTCCAAAACAAAAAGAGGGTTCCTATTTTTAGACTAAAAATGGGGCTTGTTGTGTAAGAAATGACAAATGGTAACTCCTGCTTGGAAAAACTCTTACGTATTTTGTGAATCCAGAATCTCTAATTTCAAAAGAAGAAAAAACATTAGCTACAATATATCACTTATAACTAACCAAAATTCAAAGGCATTAAAGTCTATAAAAATGAGTGGCATATTAAACTATAATCCTACCAAAACCATCTATGTGTGATTAAGTGATTTATTTATTTTCTTTGCATTCACATGCAATAATTTAGATTTGCATAAGGCCAAAACTACTAAAAGAAAAATATTTTACAATTTATCTTGGGGGAAGTGGTTTGGGCATTACTCTGCTACCAGCTAAGAGTTTATAGCCCCAACATAGATACATTTGGTCCCTTCCAAAGGCCTTGCTCCACTGCCAACTAGTTTAAAAACCTTGTGGTGGAGGTTGCCAAGATCACCCTTTTGAGGAGAATTTTAGATTTTACATTTTAACTCAACTCTTTTGAAAGGAGATTTTATATTTACATCCATAGAGGGTTAGGGACCAAGCCATGGGTAAAAAAATAATCATCAAGCCCATGTTAACTCAATACAAATTAGAATTGAAGCAATGTTGCATTTTTTTGTAGATATTTTCTTAAGTGCATTAGATGGCTTAAAATAAGAAAATAGTTGCTCTAAAATTCACAATTTTTATTATGAATTGTTGACCTTTAGAATTTAGGAAATAAATAAAGTAACAACAACAATTCATACAAGATTTTTGAGTAAAATTATAATTAGGTTCTTTGAGTGCCACCTATATTATCTTTACAACAACCATCCATTTAATTTATTTGATTATCAAGGGAACCATATGGAAAAACAATTTGGGATAAACCCAACAAGGAATAAAAAAGAAAAAAAACATAATCAAACCTAAACTAATAAGGGACAAGAAGGAAAGAAAAAGAAAAAAATAGCAGAGAAAGAAGAAAAAGTATTCATAGAGTTATTTTCAGGCAAGAGCATGTCTAAATTTAGTTAGACACCTATAATTCAAGATTTTGAGAAGGTTATAGGACACCCCTATTTTATTATATGTTTCCCTCTATGATGGAAAACACTATCCCATAAAGATTTGTCAATGTTCAGTTCCTACCATTTAAACAAACTAGGACTATATAATTATGCATTATGTTTACACCTAGATTGCAGAAAGCATGAGGGATAAGGCTAGAAAATACCCCAATCCTCACACTATATTGGAATAAAGGCTAGGTTTGGGTACTCATATATACCAAACTGATTGGAAAATCCAACCTGAATGTGGTATGTTATCGATGGCAACCAGTAAATGAGTCACTTGGCAGTTTCTCCTTGATTGTCGTGGATGCTATGGTAACATCTTGATCTTCATTTTTATTTAAAAGGAGGCATGGGATGGTTCTCCCCTTCTTAATTACCTCTTGACCTTGTCATCTGTGGATGAGGCATGTAAAGGAATGCACTAAATATGTGCACTTTAAACTTTAATTTATGTTGGCATACCTCCTTCCTCCATGAATATACATTTCACGTTGATGCTAATTGGTTCAAATGCAAGGTTGTCCATAAGTATGAGATCTTCCATTTTGAATCCCTCTAATCCACTTGTTTCATATGGACAACCCACTTCATCTTTGGCTTCTTTTTCAATATCACTCATGTTTGATGATGGATTGGGATAGAGATTGCTACCATTGAGCTATTTACAATTTTGAATCAACTCTTCTATTGGAGAAGGAGCAACATGGCACAAGAATGATTTGGATTCATAGCATGCATCTTCTTCACCTATTGGTTCCAACTCGTTACGTTCATCTTTAGGCTGATTTTAAGAGACTTGTGATTCACCCTCCTAAGTAGGTAGCTCATCTTTGATTTGATCATGTGCTACCATGTCACTCAATATAAGAGATGTTTCTTCATCATCAGATTCATCATCACTATTCTTAGGGATTATCCCACACATTATCTTTTGGTAACTCCTTGAAATGAATGGTAGATAGGTAGTATAAATATCAAAAGATACCTAACTACTTAAATTAGTAAAAACATCTTATTGATTGCATACTGAACTAACAAAATTATAGCCATTAATGGAGTGAGTAGGGTCTTCATTCCCTATTGTGGATTTCACTTGATGACACATCTGGGGTAATGTTAGGGATAATGTCTCATTATAAGGAACAAATTCGCTGATGGGATGACTCATAGGCAACTAGATTGAAGGATCTTGTGAATGAACATTTGATTGTATTAATGGGCTGGAAAAATCAATAATCTAATCATGAGACATGGCTTATTCTACAATGGTGCAAGCTACTTGATATTTCAATGCCAAGGATGTGAGAGCTAAATGAGTCCTTTGAACAAACATAGCATTGAGTGCAAACAATGTTTTGTTGTAGACTTCTATGGCTACTACTTCAGTCTATAGGAAAGGGTCTTTCAAACCCATACACAATTGATAAAAGCATTGGTTAAAAGCACTCAAAGATTTTTTGGGCTCCATGTAGGATGTAATAAACTCATGGTATAGGGTAAGTGGATCGATAGGCCCTCTAAGGTGGTTTAGGAACAAACTTTCAAAATCACCTCATGTGGTTATACACCCATCTCGTAGTCTAATGTACCAGCCATATGCACCCTTATCAAAATAATAAGGAAACAAATGATAAGCTTTATCTTCATGCTAGATATAAGTTCTAATGATGACATCCTTGAATGCCTGAATGTGTTGTTCTGCTGTCAAAATCCCACTATGTATGTAGTTTGGGGAAAATGAACTAGGATTCTTAAGTAGGTCACGAATGGGTCTTGGGACCTTTATTAGGCAACTATGTCCACTTAGCCATGCTAAGGCCATGGGACTGGCTAGGTAAAGACACAAAAGTATTTTAGGCATAATTTTTTTTAAAAAAATCACTTCAACTTCAAATCAAGCCCTCCTTCTAGTGACAAAACATGTTGATGTGGGTTTTGATTCAATTGTGAAGGCATATTTAATGAGTTAGTTTTTAAAAATCAATGGCTAAACAACTTGGAAATAAATGACCACAAAAGTTTAAAATAAAACAACTACAAAGAAATCCAAAAAATGACTAAGTATAAAATGAAGCAATGCATAGACTTAGCCATTTTGTTCGATTCAAAAGTCAATTTAATCCATTTATATGAAAGTAACTAAGTTAAAAAGTAATCCTTATAAACATTTATCTATTTTGACTCAAAAAGAGGCAAAAATGGACCAAATTGCTCATGAAAAGAAGCCATATAAACTCTAAAATAGTTAGATAATTTGCATAAATCTAAGGCAAAATAGTGTAAAAGGAGAATGAGGTAAGTGGTTGCCATTTTGCATGTAGCATTGTGTTTTCTTCCATTAAATATAAGATCTAGAGGCAAGACAAAATTTATAGATACCCATGGCATTGGAAACAAAAGTTTGTTCTTTAGGAGAATGAGGAAAGAATCATTAACAAAATTTCCATTGACCATCTGTCTCTTAGATTGATGGAGGTAAATACCTTTAACTGATCCTCTAGAAGTGTAATCAACTTGATGATATTTAAACCCTTGAGCCGAAAGAACATAGAGGGGAGGGGTTAAATGGAAACCTTGATTAATGGATCTTAACAAACCAAAATGGTCGCATACTAAATTCCATTAATGGTGATATAAGCACCAACTTCCTAAAAAAGCATGCTAGTAGTTTATAGAAAATTTACCCCAAACCCTAATGTTTGAAGCATGGATATCATAAAAAGCCACCAATCATGTCACAGGCTTGCTCAAAATCAATTTTGATAGAAAGAGTTCTCTATTGTTATGAGTGAGCCCATTTAATCCCTTGAGAGAATGAAATAAAATTCTCTTGAATGTATCTATTACAAATGAAACTAATTTGCTCAGGATAGATGATGAGAGGCAACAATTATTTCACCCCAAGTGCAAGAGCTTTGGAAATAGTCTTGTAAGATACATTCAATAGAGTAATAGGATGTAAGTTGGTGAGGAGCTCTAGGTCCCTAGTCCTAGGAATGAGCTTGATATTTCTATTGTTAATAAATTTACAAAGAGAGTCGGTACGATCAACTTCCATCAAGAGCTCTACCAATAGTATTGTAAGATGCACTCAATAGAGCAATAAGACACTAGTTGGTAATGAGCTTTGGGTCCCCAATATTAGTAATGAATTTGAGATTCCCATGGTTACTAAATTTATCAAGAGAATTTATATGCATAACTTCTAGGGAAACTTGTGCAAGTCTAGACCCAAAATATCCTAGAACAAGTAGTCAAATTCACAAGGGAAATGATCAATTGTAGGGGCCTTGTTAGTATCCATATAAGTTGAAATTTCATGAAGGTCTTCAATTAAAAATAAGTGATCATAATTTACCCTTCGGACCTTGGATATTTTTCAAGTAACCACTTGTATATATTTTTAAGAGCATCTTCATAGGATAGGGAAGTAAATTGAGTGGGAATAAACCCACGGTAATGAGAAACAAAAGCTCTCAAAATATTTGAGATAGTTTTAAGTTGTTAATTTGTATCTTAGATGGCTTTCACCCTATCAACCACCTACCTAGATCAAATAAAGGATACAAACTTCTTGGAAACTTGATCTTCAACCAGTGTATATGGGCATAAATTTGGGCACCACAAGCTCAATAGGTCTTTACTACCTTGAGCTTATGCCTCCATCCAACAGTCTGTTTTTGTAATTACTCATTTATAAGGGATATCTATAAATCCTATGAGTCCCAAAGGTATGCACAATATAATGCCTCATGGGATTTATAGTGAAGATAAAGGAATGTTGCATTCCATGAAATGGCATCTTTCCATTGTGCCATCCATTCTAACTCACCAATAGCATGGAAAATAATGTCCCAGATTCAAATGACATGGGATAAGGTCCATTCATTGTTAAAGTGAGTTATGTTAAGGTAAAAAGGAGACTTGGAATTTTTTACTTGGGGTGTGAGCCACTTAATACCAAACTTAATGGGGAGATGGTCTGATATAATCACCCCCATAACAACATTGATTATGAAATTAAAAAAATTTACATGAGCGACGAAGGTGTTTCTCTAAAAATAAGGCTCTATATAATATTTTCATTACCATGTCATCACCTTATATAAGTTAAGGTTAACCTAGGTTAATTGTAGGGTAATGTAAAAGTGATGTTGGTGGCTATTCGGATCAAATAACCCAAGCTTATTGCATATATAAAATCATGCCTTTATTACACTAACACACCACTACATTAGGTGGATCCCATTTTTATCTTCCCTAGATTCAATCATATTAAAATCATAATAAATGCATGAAATTAAAACAATTTGCATGAGTGACGAAGGTGTTTCTCTACAAATAAGGCTGTATATAATATTTTCATTACCATGTCATCACCTTATATAAGTTAAGGTTAACCTAGGTTAATTGTAGGGCAATGGAAAAGTGATGTTGGTGGCGATTGGGATCAAATAACCCAAGCTTATTACAAATATAAAATCATGCCTTTATTACACTAACACACCACCACATTAGGAGGATCCCCTTTTTATGCTCCCTAGATTCAATCATGACATAAAAACCAGTTAGAATTCTGAAGCATGTCTTCAATTCATAACCAAAAAACCACCCTTTCAATATCATCTTTATAGGCATAAATGTTAGAAATATTGAGGGAACAACCATGACATAAAAACCAGTTAGAATCCTGAAGCATGTCTTCAATCCATAACCAAAAAACCACCCTTTCAATATCATCTTTATAGGCATAAATGTTAGAAATATTGAGGGAACAACCATCAAAATGGAAAGGGGTCTACATAATCTAAGGAGTGAGTTCAAAACCCTAACTAATGATGCACAAAGCCAAGTTAAGCACAACAAGTGTTACCACTCCACCGCATCCATTATCATTATTTGAGACTAATAAATTAATCTTAGCCAAATATATCTAGCATCATAATGAAATAAAAATCATGAGAGTTTAACTTCTTGCAAACACAAATAAATCATATTATCAAAAACTAACAATTGTCCCTTACCATAAACTTAAGACATGTATTAGTATGGTCATGTACATTATAAGAGTAAACTATCATTTGGAAATATCAAGGTTCATGTTGGTCCCATAATTCACATTTGTTGTAAATGTGTTGTATACTTTTCATGTTTTATAATTTGCATGATTTATGCTTGTTTAGATTGTACATACTAATGGGTGTTTTGGGTGGGTTTTAGCCCATGTTTTATATAGATAAAGGTTTTGGTATATATTATATTATAATATTGCTTGGATGATTTATTATTGATGTGCCTACAAATATTCACACATGCATTAGGGTAAAAGAAGAATTGAAAGTGTGTTATTGTATGATAAACAGTTGAGTTAATCCAATAAAGAGAAAGGTTGTTCTACTATATTTTTTCCCAAAAGGGTTTTACCAGGTGGAAATATCATGCATTGTGTGCTTACCATTTTCCTTTCTATTATAGCTTTATATTATGTTAGCATTGCTTCTCCTATATTAGATTATCTATTTTTTCTCTTCAACATCATTTAAAGATAAAAATATATTAGAAAATTAAGTTTTTTTATTGCCACACACAAAATCACCAAGTTGGAAAGTATAACATTTTTATTGAACATACTTGCCTTCTTAAGAAGGTGGTGATGGGATACAAGAGTGATGCATAACTATTATGTAATAGAAAAGCAACTAGCCTACCTATTAAGCATTATTATTTTACCTCTAAAGGAGTTTTTTATGGTTAAAAATTTGTAACTTGGTTCTAAGGATCTAATAAAATCATTTCCACATGTAGAGTACGATAAATGAGTAGCATTGGCCAAGGAGCAATGGGTATTGACTATTTTCTAGTTGTAGTAGAATCACTTATAGATTTATACACAATAGTCAATGCTTTACCCACTTCATGAGTTTACTAGTATGCCTTTCTTTTGGTGATC
The DNA here is from genome assembly GCA_037957365.1 of Torreya grandis. Lineage (NCBI taxonomy): Eukaryota > Viridiplantae > Streptophyta > Pinopsida > Cupressales > Taxaceae > Torreya > Torreya grandis. The sequence continues at coordinate 3,752,625 of JARHVA010000605.1, read as the reverse complement.
ATAGTCTACCCATTTGTGAAAGTTACAATGTTTTTATTCACCTTAGGAGAGGTTTTGATTTGGACAACTAGAGTGAATTAGCCATGAGAGGGCATTAACAAATCCTATGGTATTTGGATTGACATAGAAAGTAGGTGTTAGGAATTTTGATTTGAAAAATATGTTGTGATTTATGCATATCTCTTATATGAATGTCTATCATTTCCTTTAGTTCTTTGAAAAGATAGACCTCAACATACACATGGTTATGCTACCTAGCCACATAAAATTTGTTATGCTCACAAAATATGAAGTGACCTTAGGGCTTTATCAACCTATCTATGAAATCCCAAAGGGGAAAATGCATGTTAAAATTATTTAATGGATTGATTTTATCTAAAATAGAGAGATAATTATACATGAGTTTCCTTGTATAAACAAAGAGTCAATACTTATCTCTCCCTAACTGTTAGCAAAGGTTCTTGGAAAACCCATCAAAACATGTTAATATAGGGATGACTGTGTGAAGTGTGATATAAGTATATAATATATATAAACTCAAATAAAACTAATTCATTCATTAGTTAAATATGATATATCTATGCATGAAACATGGACTTAATAATTAGATAACATTCATTATAATCTACATGATTAACATATTTGGACAAGTAGAGCATTCACTACACATAAAACAATGATAAAAGACATTCGAGAGAAACCATTTCATAAATTTATATTAATCTCTATCACATCATAACTCTTTTACAATACAACTGAGCACTATATATAGATATTTTACAAGGTTTTTCCACTTTATATTCCAGTCGTTCGTTACAAATAAAAGAAAGACTCTTTGCATTCTAAAGATCCTTAATGTCACATCTTGATTTTACCCTATAATTAATAACCTTTAAATCCATGAATTAATATGGTTATTATCTGATTATCATTGATTTAACTTGTGCTTTATAACATATACTGGTATGGAACAGTGATATTATTGATTAGTATACATGATATGGCAGTTATATTTTATTAATCTGTACATTGAGAATATATATTTATTAGTTTTACATCATTGGTTGATATATATGATGACTCAAACTAACTACCTACTTATTGTGAGGTGTATGTAGGATAGATCCTACCCTCATAGCTTGATGAGGGAGAGCATCATCGGAGATGATGGGCTAGATGGGATGATTGGGTGATGATAGAAAAATTGCTAGTGACCCTACACACACCTATAGTAGATTTAAATGTTTTATGTGTAACATATTTTAAATGTTAGTACATTGTTAATAAAATCATGTTTGTGATCATATTTTTATGTGAATTTAGTTTTGATTGCAAAAATTTATTTAAATTAACTGTCTTGATTTTTGATAATAAATCAAAAAAATAGATATTAATTGCTAAATAGATATTAATTATTACTGACTAAATATCAAGTAGTTAAATAAATAATTATCCTTTTAATGATTTATTTAAAAAAAAATGAGTTATCTTATGTACTAACTTTGAGTGAAGACAATCTAAACTTTGAATGAGATACATGCATGAAATTAAATTAAAAGTTAGTAATTGATTATTAATATTTTATTTGTCAATTGAACTCATGTTTAAAGCTAACTTGGAGTATGATGTATTAGTCAATACTAAGCAAATTATATGTTTTAATATTAATTAAATTTTTTTAAGGTGAGATAAACTACAATCTTGGAGAATGAGCCAATAATAGTTAGTAATAGACTAAAATGCCATGCATGGATAGTAAACTTGAAGAAAAAATTCATGTAAAGTGAAGATGAATGAGAAAAGAATTTTATAAATAAAATAAGATAAAAATTATAAGATATATTCCCGTTCAGGGGTCTTTAGTAGATAAAAAAATAGGAAGGACAGAAAGGAAGCTTACTAGATTCTACCAAAAATAGGATGGTTTAAATTAAATTTTGATGGGGCCTGCAGAGGCAATCGTGGAGCATCAAGAACAAGTTATGTAATCAAAGAATATAGTGGATCCTTAATCAAATCTCTTTCTCTTAATCTCTTGGATGGTACCAATAATGAAGATGAAGTACAAGCACTAGTTATAGGTGTGAATTTGGTAGTAAATTGTGGAATATCCCTTTTATAAATTGAGGAAGATTTGTAGGTGATTCTACTAGCATTAGTTAGTATGAAATCTAAGTCTTGGAATATTACAAACATTTTGGATGTAATCTAGTCTAAATTGGATGAATTTGAAGGTTGGGAATGTAACTATTGCTTCAGAGAAAGTAATAAAGTGGTCAACTTTTTGGCTAATGTTGCGATTGATCAACAAGAGGAGGAAAGCATGGATAATGTTAGTAAATATTGGGAGGATTGTCAATTTTTTGATTAAATTAATTTTTAATTGAGAAATATCAACATTATATTACTTTTTTAAAAGCAATTTTAATGTTGAAATTGTGGTTTATTTTGGTTTTTATTAAGAAAAATCAATATTATATTGTTTTTTAAAAAAACAATCTTAATATTGATGATGTGGTATTTTTATTTAAATGATTTATTTAAAAATAAATTAATGGTGTCTCTATATTTTTTTATATAGAGCTTTTTTTTATTTGAAATATTTTTTGAGAGATTTCAAAATTATTACCAAGTGCTTAGTTGGCAGGGCAATCATTGTTTGGATTTTCCCAGGTATGAAGGCTAATGTCATTTGAAGCTAGTGGAATGATTTTTCGACGGCATTATGATGTGGAGCATTCATGGTTTGGTTAGGCTGCTTCTTTCCATAATGGCATCTCTTTTCTCGCATTTGGGTTATTTATGGCTTGCATTATTTTTGGAGTGGCATTTTGGTAGAACAGTTGATGGGCCTCTTGATTTGGTAGAGATCAAAATTGGGGTTTGGTAGGGATGAATAACTTTAATTTGGAATCGATCGATTGGCCTTTGGCTTTTGACAAAGCCAAAAGCCATGAGATGGGATTTACTATAATTATCTCTAAAACTCGTCTATCAAATGTATTTTGGATTCCTCCTGAAGTGGTGGTAAATATTGAGTTGGTGTTAGGCACGGATTTTCTAGTACAGAGTCATCGAGTTAGAGTCAATTCTGATCGAGCCTCTCTATTTGCTTCTAATCTTTACCTAGTTATGATGAATCAAGCTCAGGTGCTAGTAATGGTGGCATTCTTCATCTGGCCAAAATAAAGGATTGAGTTGGTAGAGGCTTTGACATCTTTACCACTTGGGTCATTTCCTCTTTTGTCACTTTTAAAGAGAGACTTTCTGGGGTTTATCTCATTGGAAATGTTTTGAGAACTTGAGTTTTGATTCCTAGCTTTGGTTGATTTTGTTAAGGATGTGGAATCAGCTTGTAGAGTGAAATTAAAGTTTAAAAAAATGTAGGGAGTCAGCATGCCTTTTGTTGAAGATCTTTTGAAACCCATTTTTGGCTTGAAAGAATGAAGGGTGATGAGGTGTGATAAAGATAGGGTCAATGTAATTAAAATATTTGGTAAATGAGTGACAAGAGGCTCTTTTAAGATACTACCCTGGTGGAAAGGCAAGTAACAGGTGAAATGGGAGGTCATTGGTAAAGTGTAGAAAAGATTGTTTTTCCAACCTTTGAGCATTCGATAGGATTTAAACATGGTAGTAAGTTAGTGGATTTAGACTGCTCGAAGGCAAGCAAGAATCATGTGGCCTTGGGTGTAGTAATAGGTAGTTTGAACAAGGATCTAGAGAAAAAGAAAATCTAAACTAATCATGAGAAGCTTGTTGAATTGGTAATTTTGGAATAATTGTTTAGTCTATTGGTAATTAGCTGTTAATAGTCATCATCTAGTATGGTAGTAATAGTGAAACATTGATATCTAAGAATGTTTTGGTGGTTATAAGTAATTTTAGTATGGTCATTTGCCTCTATATGGAAGGATGTTGAGCCAGACTTTTTTTTGGTTTTTGTTGAATATTTTTTTGACAAAGGCCCTGGGACCCTTATAATTTCCAAGTATCGAACAAAAAAAAATTTAAAAAATATATACAAAGACATAGAGAAGAAGAAAAGGTAGGATTTGGAGAAAAACAAAAGAAATCAAGAGATAGTAAGCTTATTCTTTTACCAAGCAAGTTCATACAAGGTAGGTTTTGCAAATTATATTTCCATGTGAAATACTTTATCTGTGATATCTTTGTCATTAAAATATGAGATTCAAAATTAGAGATCTGTGGTTCGTATTGTTTTATTAGATTACAAATAATATAAGTTGTAATTTAAAAAAGAAAGAAAATTGACTGAGTCATATTCCATTTTAACAACATATTAAACCATTAATAGGACTACAAATTATTGAATTGCATCATATACTTATTGAAGGCTAAGTCTATTATATTAAATGCTCAATTTTAAAAGAGTAGTGATGAGTCTTTATTTAAAATGCTAAAACATTGAGTTTTATTTAAAATGCCAACTTATGTATTTGCAATGATGAGTCACCCTTTTTTTGAAATGGTTAGTCTTAATGATATGTTAAGTTTATTAAAATATAATGTTGAATTTATAATTATATTACTGAGTGTATTAAAATAAAACACCCAGCCTCAAAGTTAAAATGCCCATAATTATTTTAAAATGCTGAGTCAAAAGGCTTAGTTTAGCGCTAAGTGGTAATTTTGAAACGCTTTGCAATGCTACATATTTAATTGAAAATGATGAGTTAGTAGTAAAGTCATTGAGTATTAAATAAGAAATGACAAGTCAATGTATTAAATGCTTGGTCTTATTTTTGAGATAACCAAGTTACTTGAATGAATTCTTGCACTGAAAATAAAGTCACTGAGTATTTAATAAAAGGCTGAGTTAGGTATGAATTATGGTATAAAAGTGAAACACTATATATAAAAGATAAAACACTTCATGTGAGTATAAATCTAAATGCTAGTCTTTAGATTGAAATGCCATACTTCATTTGAGATGTTAGCCTTTAGATTGAAACATCACACTTCAATTGAGATGCCAGACTTTAAAACTAAATCGTTGAGTTTATAAAATAAGAACTCTGAGTATAATTAATTGAAAAAATGAATGTATAGTTTGAATTCGTAGTGTATATATTTGTAGAGCTAGGCATATTTATTGAAATCTGAGTCTAAAAAGAATAATAGCATCATGTTTTAGATATATAATATGGCTTATATTTATTAGCAATGTCCCACCTATTTTGTGGATTGCATGATATCGCAACGTATATATAAAAAGTGGATCCTAAGTCTTTATTTCAATGCATAGTCATATGGAATGAAATGCCATGCTTTAATTGAAACGTCAAAACACATTTAGAAGAGCTAAGTGAATAATATGATTGAAGTCAAAGAATTAATAATTATATATTGAAAACCACTGAGTATTTTAGATAATATGCTGAGTCTTTTAAATAATACGCTGAGTCTTGTAAATAAAGAATTTAGGTTTTTCTTTAATGAAAGATCAAATGTTCGGTAGAACTTTGTTTACCTCATATTTTCATATTGTGGTTTGAGCGAGTTGCATATTTTAATAATGATCATGATTATCATGGGATCTGTATGAGGATCTAGAATAGTTGTCTGTTAGTAAATAAGTATTTGACAAATACTGTTGAAACAATTGAAGTATTAAAAATGTTCAAATAGAAATATATTTATACATGAGTTTATGATTAAATAACTTGTTAGGACATTAGATAATATGCCTATATCTAAAGTAATAGATTGATAATAAGACTAAGATTATATGAGATGATTGATTCTCAAACCTTATTTAGACCCTCTATGTCAGATTAATTGGTGAGCTTTAATCAATTAGTGTTTTGAGATGTGATTATTTATCCCTATAAACCATTTTCATATGATGACTATGCTTAGAGTTTTATAGTTTTAGAAATATCATTGTGTTTTGGGTAAATAATAACAAAGATAGATATTTCTTTGGAAATGTTATTATACTTATGTTTGATTAATATTATATCTTTAGTGATATAAATATATGATCTAAATCTATACTACAACTTTATTTAGAATGCTAGTAAAAGCAAATAATATATATTTAACATAGTAGTGTTATGCAACGTGTTGGTAGGGTCAAGTTTGTAGCATCTTGTAGGATGAAAATTTGTGTACAGTATATACATTTTAATAAAATATTAATAGGTGCAAGTGATTAGATATTTCTAGAATAAAATAGTGCATCATGATGTGTACCTAGAGATTATGTTTTCATTTGATTATCATTATGCAATATGATTTAGGGTATACCTGGGTGGTATAATCTTGTACTTAATTATTTAATAATTATAGTGTAAGATTGATTGATCATGTTTGAGTAGGATACTTATGCATAATGAGATATAATAGTATGGGATATCATAGAATACTTTAGCTTTAATGTAAATGCTTGAATGGTACATATTGTAGTTGCATGTACAGACTCTTACCTACATTGACTAATTTAATGTATGTGTTGATTATTACTTGAACAATATGTTTTGTAAAAGTTAGTAGGATATCATGTATGTGTGCATACAACCTTGAGAGTGTAAATAAATGTTAAATTAGACTTTATGTTTGTTGTATGACATGATTTGTTATATATGCTTTCTTGAATAAAAGTTAATGATTCATATAATTATGACTACTTAGTATGATTAATTATGGAAAAACTAGTAATTATGTCTTATAACACTAGACTATGATTTTATGGGATATCATGAGTTGTAATTGTTTGGATCTTATTGTGATAATTGGAAATCTATAGTTAATATGAATGTGAAATATACTTGAGTGGTATGAACTATAGACATTAATTCCTATTTGAGTTAAATAATGATGATTCATTCATGTGTGGATGGATTAAAAATATACTTTGCTTACTCCTTGTTTAACATGTGATATGATGTGATTGCTAGGAGGATGTAATTATTACGAATCTAGTAGTTAAATAATGTATAGTGAAACATTATCTTTGGTATGTATGATTTACATGTCAGTGCGATATCTTGAAATATAATAGGATTTTTATGATACACTTCATGTTTAGTTTATCATACACACATGGATTCTGACTTGTCCTCTGGATTCTCATAGCGTTCTATCTATCTATCCATGAAAGAAAGTTCATTCTCTGATACAAAATTGTGTGAAGGATTGTTGGTCCATGGTTGGTGTGAAAAAGCGCTCGGATGATGCTCTCCCTCCTCACAACAATACTACTTATCTAAAGACTTTACTTATGATTCAGAGATACATGAGTTGGTTTAACCTAAGCTTAGGAGGGCTTGGTATTTATTTTTATATTAAGGTTGAACGCCTAAAGGAAATATAATTGTATTTCATTTGTATATGTTGAATAACAATTATTGTATTAGTGGACTGTTTGTGGTTGAGTCTTAATTTATTTACTTTCCTTGTAATTATGATATCTTATATTGCATTCATTATTGGAAGTTGAAACTGTTATTTTTCTAAGTTGTTGAGTTTATGATTGAATAAAGTTATATAGTATAACTGTGGTAGAGTGAATGAATGTTAAGTAGTTAGTTAAAAAAAAAAATCTAACTACAACTTGAGGGATTGTAACATGTGGTATCAGATATAGGGCTTGAACTCTAAGATCTAATGAGTCCATTAACATTTTCATATCCTTTCACTTATTAGAAAGGATAATTAAGAATGTGTTTGTGGTACATTGACTGTGTACCTTAAGAAATTTTTTACCCCCTTAAAGTTGTTAAAGTTTTAGTTTATCGAGTGTCTCATTGGTGATGGTTATATAAGGTGTTGGGTAGGTATGTACATATTATAATTCATGAGTTATGAAAAAGAGTTTCCTACCATATTCTTGATCTTTTAGATTGAACACCTCGAGTGTGATTACATCCTTCTTGGTAATCGAATCACCTTCACCATTTTTGTTTTGTGTTGTGAGCATTTTAAAAGCATGGAGTGCTTCTCACTTAAGTATTTATTCATTAGTTTTATGTTTTACTTACACAAATCCTTGATTAAGATGTGTGATTTATATACAAGAAGCAAATACAATAATATACAAACAAATGATATATACATAATAAGATGATATATACAAGACAAAGATGATTAAAATGATTTAAAAGTGTCAAAATGAATCTTTGACAGGCTATCTGTAAGCACACAGGTTAGTAGTCTAAGTGGCACTCAAAAGAGGTAGAGTGAGAAATCTTATAAGACCATTCAAGATTAACACCACCTAGTGTGGTGGAAATTTTCTTATAGTTGAGTGTAGATGTCTTGATTGTGAATTTCTGTGTTAAGAGTTTGTAGACTAGCACCTTTATATTTATGTGGGCTTGGGAGAAGTGCCATCTCTCTTAGCCAACTTAGAGGTGAGTTGTTATTATCTCACTCTCCTATTACATAAATTTAAGCTATCAAGAAGATTCATATTTTTAGTACGTTGATTTAGAGTTTTCTTAAGCGAAAACTTGTTTTTGAATTGCTATTTTGGTCTTATTCCCTTGAGTTAATGGGAAAGTGTTTTCTACTTCTTATTGAGAGAAGATGTAGGACTGGATAGATTAATGCATCTTTGAGGTTAGTATTTTTCCTTCTGGTTGTGGAGGTAGGTTATAATACTACATTTACAAGTTTAATAAGTGAATAGTGATTGGCAATGTGGATTGTAGTGTTTCCTTTTACCATATGAGGGTATGTAGGAGATTTGTTTTTGAGATGTTAGCTCTCTAATTTCCCCTTGTGACTTTTTAGAGTCACTATTTTATCTAACTTGTTAACTTGACCACGAGGAGTGGCTAACCTTGAATTTATATTAATTCTAGGCGATTATAATTATTATTATGTATCTTTGTTTAGATTGATATTCTCTTCTTGAAACATTTTGTTTTGAGGAGTTTTATATATACCTTTCTTCAGGAACAAGTAAGGTATAAGATGTGCAAAACATCTTAATTGTCTAAAAAGATTTAGATAAACTTTTTAACTTATTATGTGCTAGTCGTGTAATCAAGGAGACATTGTCTCATTTTTAAGGTTGTAAGGATGGTATAATCCTTAGCCTTAGTATGATATATTAATTATTACCTTTTTACTATGCATATAAAAATATAGGTTAAGTTGCATAATATGATACTAGTTATGTTTGATTAGTATCAACTTAATACAATCTTGGGATGATTGTATGATTTTTCTTGTATGTATGTTAGTACATCTAAAAACATTTAACATATAGTATTTATTTTTATGATCTGTTAGTATAGATTTATGTTTCATTGAACCTTGTATACATTTTGAAGATCGTCAGGTCATGGAGAACTAAGGGAAGAGAGGTGAATTAATAACATGAGTTCTAAGTAATAAGAAAATATCCTACTTAGCCTCACATTGACTTTGATTTTTAATACTAAGTTAGATCTGATAGATAGACTTGTCAAATCCAGGATTTGATAGGCAGAACTTGTCAAATTCAGTCATATGACCATACACACTATATTGTGGATGGGTATTCCATGATTTTGGGTATTTCATGATTTTGTATACATTATTACTAAATTTTTTTATCGTACTTGTCCAAAATTTTGATTGAGTAGTGATAATATTGACATGTTATACTTATCCAAAGCTACATAGAGTAGCAATAGTATTAACATATATAAATCATTCTTGCCAGGTCCCCTAAATTATTTTCTCCAGTATGAGAATTACACTCTGTAGGATAGAGAGATGTGTAAAAGGGTTGGAAGGTTTTTTTTAACTCCTTGTGGTCATTTGTTTTGACTTTTGCGATGATCTCATGTGTTTTTGAAATGTCAGTAAGAATTTTACCAAGTTATTATGGGTTTATCTTATGGTTCTAGATCCTACAGTGGTCATTATAGAACCAATCAGGGTATTGACATTCGTAAAATGTGTTTTCATAATAGGAAATGTCACTGAGCAGGGTCTTATGGGACCAATATTCAAAGAATAGTGTTAATAAAGAAAACTATGATGAGTTCTTCAAGTAAATTTCATATTTATATGCATGATATGATATGTGATACTATGTTTTTATGTTGTTAAACTATGTTTGTTAATCAAAATTTTTGTCTGAATAAGAGTCATCAAGATGATTACCAATTTTAGGGTGGAGGATGTCACATCTTGTTTTCACCCTATAATTTTTATTTGATAAGTCAAAACACTTTTGAAATTGGAGCTATGAACTAGGCAAGTGAGGATTTTGACAATTAGACCCACATCCAAGCAAAACGGAACTCCCTAACAACCAAGAAAAATAGAGAGGGTTTGAAGGCTCTCCCAACCTTTAACAAGTGTAGTGAAGGTACCCACGACCTTGACAAGACTAGAGAATATGAGGGTTTTAAGGATTCCCACAACTAAGGCTTTTAAGGATCTTATAACTTGAAAGTATAATGAAGAGGGTCTGAAATCTCCCCCCCCAACCTTTGAGTAGTGGAGTAAAGGTCCCATGACCAAGAGAACATGAGGGTTTTAAGGTTCCCAAAACTAGGGGTTTTAAGGTCATGTAACTTGTAGTAAAAAAAGATGTTGCTAAAAAGTAAATCTCAAAGAATGATCTCGCTTCATCATGTCTTCTTAGAGGGTATTGTACACTAGGAGGTCCACTAGAGAGGAAGGTCTTCTGCCATCAAGGTATTACGCACAACTTCCATAACATAGAGTTACAACTAGAAGGTTTATCTTTTCTCTAAGATTCACAGCCTGACAAAGTACAATAAGAAGCAAAGAATAAAACATTTTTATTCTTGGTACAAGGGGGCCTAGGTACCCAAATAGAGTCATAAATTGATAAATAACCCCCATGGGGATCTAATTTATAAGTGAAAAGTCCAATCAAAATCTTGAATCAACAAAAGTGAAAGTGGAATCATAATAGGTCCCCAAAAAACTCAAGCCCAACAAGGGCCATAGGATAACTTGAAATAAGAGAGATAAAAAACACAATATTAGAAGCCACCAATTTGGATAAACATATCATACAAACATGACCATTCCCATCATCCATGTTTTGAAATCTAATGCCCTGAGTCTAACAAGAGAAATGAGACAACAATCATCCCTAAAAAGGTAGATAAAATTATAATTTGAATTATTAAAATCAAGGCCCGTCAAATAAGTCAAATTGATCCAATAACCATATGACCAACCACTACTAAAGGCAACAATCCAAAAGTAATGACTAATAAAATTCAAAGCCCACGTGTCTATGTCATCCTTATGCCAAGAATTCCAACTTAGAGGTGGTAGGATCAAACCTAGAGCCATATCAAGAGAAAAAAACTAGTGAGAAACTTGAATTAGCTGAACCAAGGGAAGGTTGGCACTCCAACCTTCAAAAATAGTAAAATCAGCTTCGTAATCCATCGAAATAGGGTAAAACGGAGGAAAAAATTGAGAAAACTATTATAATGATAATGTCTTATCTTCGTGACTAAAATAGCCTAGTTCAAAGCCTGGTAGCTTCAATCATGCACCATACCTCCAAAATCAAATTTGATAGAAGCTTAGATTAGACCCTAGTTCTTCCACCTAGATACTGATAATGGGATTTCCTTAGCCAAAGAATTCAAGATCAAATATTCAAGGTCAGTTATAATGGAATCAACAAAAATGACTTCTAAACAAACCTGGCATTCATAGATATTTTCATTATTTTCAAGCTAATAATCAAAAGTTGTAACTCCCTAGAATTGTTTTCAACTCCATCCTTTATCCCTCTTTTGAGGAGTGTCGTATCAAGTCTGATGACTAGAAGGAAGTGAGCTTAAAGCTATTGTGTAAGTCTAGTAGAGGAAGATTCTTTTGAGAATCGTTCTAATCAAGGACATAAAAATAGACTATCCAAATTCTATTTCTCCCCCAATCTAAGAGGGTCATGTTCCATGATGTTATAATGCTTAGGTCCCAAATATCCTTCCCCATCGAAGGCTGGGAATGCCAAATGCCTTTCAGTGAATAAAGGATCCTGACCAACCCAACCACTGATAGCTTTGAGCCCTTAACATAGTATGTTCTATCCCAAAAGAGACCATATTTATTTTGTTTCTCCTCTGATCTTTCTAACTCTAAAAAAACCCTGTTATCGACCACATCCTCCCCTAAAATTGAAGATTTAATAGGTTTTTGAAACATTTTTGCTAGTTATATTTTAGTGTCATTCTCAAACATGGCTTTGACTCTCATCTCTACCATAGACTCTCTTGGAGAGGAATTACTCAAAGATGAATAGTTAACTTCAAAGTGTAGGTTCTGAGAAGAGAAAGACAACTCTAGCTCTAGCTCCTTTTCTACCCATATCTTGTACTAAGGAGATAACTCTACCTAAAGATTATTATTATTAAGCATAACTAAAGCTACATTCCTTCTAAGTTTTGAAAATAGTTTAGGGCACTCTCCAAGCTCCACCTCTGACCTTGATAAAACCTTAATCTTTTTTAGTAAATCTATTGTTCCCAAAATCCATCACTTGCTTTTGAGGATAACATGCCGACCATTTTGGTCCTGTAGGCCAAAATGCTCTCTTTCTTTCAAAATGTTCTGAGTAGTTAAGTTTTTCAAATAATCAAGCCTTTTCAGCTAAGAAAGTCGCAGGTTCAACAGGCGAGCTTTCTTCAAAGGAAGTTAAAAACACTTAACGCATTTCCTTAGTGTTTTGAGGATGGTTCAATGCCTAGGTTCAATCAAAAGACTTAACAAAAGGCTTCAAACAATTAGAATGAACCACTTTGAGCCATTGAGCCATTGAACCCCACCTCTGCAAGGTTCAAAGGTTTAATGATTTCAAAGGTTCAATGACTTTGACGGACTTAAAGAAAAGAAGGGTTCAAAGAGTTAAGATTGAACCGTTGAACCATTGAACCTTGAACCAAAAGGTTTAATAAGTTTAATGAGTTCAATGGAATTAAAAAATAAAAGAATTCGAAGTGTGAAGATTGAATTGTTGAACCTTGAACTAAAAGAAGGTTCAAAGGTTCAATGAGTTCATTGAGCTCATCAGACTAAGAAAAAGAAAGGATCCAGAGAATTCAAAGCTTCAAAAGATTCAAATAAATAGAATGAACCGTTGAACCTTGAACCGAAATGGTTCAAAGGTTCAAAGGTTTTAAAGACTTCAAAGTTTGAGTGGAAGCTTTAAACGAATGAAGGAAGCAAAAGATTCCAGAAAGAAGTTCAACCAAATCGTTTAAAAGATGGTTCAACCAAATAAGAAAAAGAGAGCGAATGCGGCCCTTTATAAAACATTGAATTGACGAACCATTAAACCTTTGAACCAAAAGAGTTCAAGGTTCAAGGTTCAAAGAGGTTCAAAGTGACCAATGACATCCTCGTGGATGTCAAATTTAGGGTGATAGAATAACTGTTGATTTTCAAAAGACCCGAGAATAAACGCAGTGACTAGCCAAGAAAAGAGCCGAAGGAGCCAGCAGAAAGCGAGAAGATAGCCCTGAGAACTTAGATCACCAATAAGAGACAAAACATGGTAAGGAAAGAGAGAACAACTGCAAGAAATCTAGAAATATCTGTAGAAGAGTTATTTCCAGTAGGTGGAATAGTCTACTAGGTGGACATCAGAAAGAGCAAACATTCAAAGGTGTGACCTAGTTTTCTACATTAAGTAAAGGTGAATAGATAATTGTGTAAGTTTCATAAAGAAGACCAGACAACCCATGCTTAGGAGAAGACATTTGAGATGATTCAGAACCCCAAAGTCAAGGTCGATGACCTATTCCAGCATGGCCCTTTCATAGATATTCAATGCATTCAATTCAGCATGGGCCATTTTCATGAAAACAAGCGCCCAAGTCTTTCTTATAATGTTATATATTGTAATCTCTCATTTTGTATAAAGGACATCTCTCTATTATCAGAAGTGAATCTCTACCCAAATTAAAAGGCATTCTTGAGACTTTGAGCTCAGACTATTAATCATATTTTATTAAATGAATGAGAAAACAAGCGACCTTTCAGAATTTGTGTTGAAATAGCTTGTGTCATTTAAGAAATTATTCTTATGTCTTTTTATTAAATACAGTCTTGTCCATTTAATCAAACAAGTAGAACAAGTGGAAATAAGCTGAAAGATGTCCTAAAGCCAACTGTGCGAGACTTTGTGCTGCCTTAATTGCCTTCAGTTTATGTTTTGTGTAAAGGATACAAGAGAGACTTTGAGCTCCCCTTCTCCTTCGTAACCTTTTACTCTATTGTAGTTGAAGTGGAGACTTTGGGCTACACTTCAAACTACTGTGTTCTTTTATCCTAATCAGTGAGAGAAGAAATGAAAGACTTTATGCTTTTAAGGGTTTCTTGTGGTTATAGTTACTACCTAGAAAGTCTTCCTCTAGTTTTCTGAATATCATTTTTAAAAGAAGAGAAATGCCTTCAGTAATTACCCAAGAATTATCCCCTATTCTGTGAACATCATCTCTGAAAAAAGAGAGATGGATGGTATGATTTCACCCCTGTGTCTATTTTTAGCTTATATATATACTATAAATTATAGGGAACCTCCCCTTACTGAGAGGAGAGATTTGTCTCAATCTAGCTGTGGTCACTGCATCTGTTTTGCTGAATAAATCTCCTTATATTGTGGTTGATGCACTTATTTTGCTGTCAGTCAGCTGGTGACAAAATATTCATCCAATAGTTTTTGGCAACTCTGTTGGGGATCAATGAGCATTTCTAGTCCCTTTCCATTTTATTCAAATTGGAGCATTTCATATCTGCTGGTGAACACAGATAGCTCCATGCTAATAGTTTTTGGTGACTTCACTGGGTTTCTTGTGGTTACAGTTACTACCTAGGAAGTCTTCCTCTAGTTTTCTGAACATCATTTTTGAAAGAAGAGAAATGCCTTCAGTAATTACCCAGGAATTATCCCCTATTCTATGAACATCATCTCTGAAAAAAGAGAGATGGATGGTATGATTTCACCCCTGTGTCTATTTTAAGCTTATATATATACTATAAATTATAGAGAACCTCCCCTTGCTGAGAGGAGAGATTTTTCTCAAGGTGGGGTCCTATTTAGGGGACCAAAAGTATTACCCCAAGGGACTTGAGCTGCCATGATATGGCTATTGAAAGGAGGGATAATAAATATCTGTGGGATATGTATGGACAAAGCTCTATTAGTAGAGGAAAGAACAACTTTGCTTTGTATTGGGGACCTGATGTTTGTAAGAGGAAAACTCTTGGTTTGCTAAAGATGAGATGGTGGAGGAAAAAGATCAAAATTATTTAGTTGCACCAACTCAAATATAGGGTCAACAATACCTTGAGCTCTCTGGCTTCACGTGCACGATGGATCTGTCAGAGTGTGAAATAAAAATGGAAAAGAACTGGAACTACTTCAATTTGAAGCTTGAGGCTTCAAACTGCTTGTTCTTCCCCTATTTTTCCTTTATCCACTTGTTGAGCTGACTGGTTTTAGGACCTAGTAAATATAGCATATGATCCATCAGACACTTTTCCTTTACTTCTGGGTTCATCCTGGTAATTCAAAAAATTGATGTTGGAGTCGCCAGCTAATTCTTCTTAGTTCTCTGCAAAGAGATCATCGTCATCTTCTTGGTTTAACTCAGGTTGGAAAGAAAAATTAGATTCAATTTTAAGATAACCAACTACTGAGTTAGCTAGTGTTACTTCAATGACAAGCTTCCTTGGTGGGGGAGGAAGGTGGTTTAGTTGCCCTTGATTTTTGGTAGCATTGCCCTGATACGACTGATTGGGAAATGTCCTCCTTGGTATATCTCGATAAGAAGGAGTAGACATCCCTTGTGCCATTTACTTTTTCAGAGCTAGCAATTCATTTGCTAGCTTTTGCACCATAGAATTAATATTGCCTATATAAGAATATTTAGAAGATGAAGAAGATTTACTTTTGTTAGGATCTCTTCTTATCTTTCCTACCAAGATAAGATCATCTTCAACCTCAGTGGCCAAAATATGAGTTGCCTTTACATGAACTAACCCGTAGTTCAAGAAATAGTTTTCCAAGTTCTATGGTGATGGGAAGGTTCATCTTGATGAACATATTGCAGCCTTTTGCATAGCCTGTAGTGTAATAGGTGTTGAATATGAAGAAATTGTAGTTAGACTATTTGTGGAAACATTGTAAGGCACTGCTGTAGACTAGTTTTATCATCTACAAACACAAACAGTGACTGACTAAAACACTCTCAAGGCCAAATTTGAGGCTAAATTCAAACCTCCAGAAGATGCACATGCCCTATTAACTCAACTTACACAAATGAAGAAGAAGCCTCATGAACTCATGAGAGACTTTATTGCTAAATTTGACAAGCTGAGGAACAGGATTCCCATAATCACTTAGCCAACACTTGAGAATCTCAAATGCTTCTTCATCAATTCTCAGCTTTTTGAAGTGAGTTTTTTGTTGAGGCGGGCTGGCCACATAGACCTTGTTAAAGCTCAAATTTTGGCCACTGAGGTTAAAGATGATCTTATCTTGGTAGGAAAGATAATAAAAGATCCTAACAGAAGTAAATATTTTTCATCTTTTGAATATTCTTCTACATGCACCACTGATTCTATGGTGCAAAAGCTAGCAAATGAATTGCTAGCTCTGAAAAAGTAAATGGCACAAGGGATGTCTGCTCCTCCTTCTTATCGAGATATACCAAGAAGGACATTTTCCAACTAGTCGTATTAGGATAATGCTGTCAAAAATCAAGGGCAACCAAATCGCCTTCCTCTCCCACCAGGGAAGCTTGCCATTGAAGCAACACCAACTAAATTAGGAGTTGGTTAATTTGAAATTGAATCTAATTTTATTTTCCAAACTAAGTTAAACCAAGAAGATGATGCTAATCTCTTTACAAATAATCAAGAAGAATCAATAGGCGACTCCAACATTAGTTTCCTAAATTACCAGAATGAACCCAAAAGTAAAGGAGAAGCATTTGATGGATCATATGTTGTATTTACCAGGTCCCAAAACCAATCAACTCAACAAGTGGATACAATAAAAATAGGGGAAGAATCTCGACTAGTAATTTCAATGCTAAATGAGGGGCTTTTCTACCTTTCCAATCAAAGGACTTGGTGATCACTAAAAAAATAAGTACCTCAAATATTCCTTCACCTTCTGCTTCAAATTCACAGACCAGTCCTACACCCAGTAAAACCCAGATTGGTGGACTGCCTTCCTCTATTTTGAATCTATTTTAGTCATTTGATATAATTGACCATGCTAAGAAGACCAAAATTCAAATATCTAAGTTTGAAATTTTGTAATCTAACCCTGAGTAGTTGGATAGGTTAGTTCAATGCGTCAAGAATAAAATTGTCCCTGTAGGACAAGAAATTTTAGAAGTAACTCCTGGTCCTCCCAAGAACACATCCACCCAAAATAATCTTGTGATTACTCCTCCAGCTACCCCTGGGAAGACAAAACTATTTTATGTTTCCCTTCTGATAAACAGTCATCATCTGAATAATTGCATTATAGATTTAGGAGCTTCTAATAATGTCATGCCTGCTAAGGTGGCATAATCTCTTGGTCTCACACTGACTAAGATCTTTGGGAGATGTTTCTCCATGGAAACCAAACAAGTGCCTCTATTGAGACAAATTAAAGATGCTTAATTTTCATTCACAACCTTCCCATATAATAGAATCAAAATGACAGCCCTGGTGGCTGACATCCCAACCTCTTATGGTATTCTTTTTGGGTAATTTTTTTGTAAGGACGTTGATGGAGAATTAAGCATGGACCTGTCTAAGGTGAGGATCCCTATAGCGGGTGTCATTCAAAGGTTGCTTCTTGAGAAGGAGGAAAAGTACATTGTCACTCAAACTTCAACCCTTGAAGCTCAAATTCTGTTTGAGTCTTTAGGCATGGGTAATTACTTTCTATCTACTAAAGACGTTCCTATTTCAGCAGATGAAAGTTCCATAGGTGACAATCTAAAAGACTCAAATAATACATCAAAAAAATTAGTAGGGTGCAGTACAAATGAAAAAGGATCTTCCCTTCTTGATGAATAAAAATTTGAAAGAAGATCAGATTCTAATGATGTTTGAATTTTAGAATTCAATGGCAGTAATTATTCTATTGGTTCTGGAGCTTGAGTTGTTTTAATATCTCCTCAATGAGATATTTTTTCATATGCATATAAGTTGTAGTTCAACAACACCAACAACAATGATGAGTATGAATCTTTGCTACTCAGATTAAAGGCTATTCAAGATAAAGGTGTTAAACTCTTTCATGCTAAAGGAGATATTGAGCTAGTGGTTTATCAAGTGAAGAACCTGTATCAAACCAAGAATGAGAGATTGTGATATTATCACAATCTGGTGTGGGACTGCATTGAAAGCTTTGATGCTTTCAATATTTTTGTCGTGCCTAGAGAATTCAATAGTTTTATAAATTCATTGGCCATCTCTACAACTCTCTTAGTCCCTCACCAATATTTCAAAGAAGACAGGTACACTATTGAGTTGGTCTTTTGACCAAGTGTACTTGATAATGCTGACCATTGGTAGGTATTTAATGGTCACAACCAAATCATTACTTTTCAAGAACAAATAGACAGCTTTGAAAATATTTATTTTGAAGGCAGTGAATCTCCACCATGGGAATCAGCTCCAAAATTAAATTTAAAAGCTGATGAAGAGTTCCTTCAGCTCAAAGGGAATAAAATTCCTAAAAGATTAATTTTTTTTGAGAAATTTTTTGACAAGCATGATAGGTTTATCTCAGAACAATAAATGGATTCAAAATCCTCTAAGGATTTTGATCAAATAAATTTGAGTATAGAAGACAATCCAAAAATGGTCAACATTGAGAATTGTTATACCCGTGATGAAAAATTCAAATTTATCACTCTACTTCACCATTACATTGATGTTTTGGCATACTCTTATGATGATCTAAAATCTCTTAGACCTAAAGAAATCTAGCATGAAATTCCTCTCAAGATTGGGTCGTTGCCTCACAAGTAGAAGCAAAGGCAGTACAACCCCAGGATATCAGGCACAATTTTGTCTGAGATACAAAAAATGGTAAATACAAGAATTATTTTTCCAATCCATCATTCCACCTAGATTGTGAACATAGTCCCTATGAGAAAGAAGAAGGGAGAAATTTATCTGTGTTTTGATTTCAAAAATCTAAATCAGTCATCTTTGAAAGATAACTATCCCCTGCCCATCATGGATCAGCTACTGCAAACAGTGATTGGCACTGAGATGTTATCAATGCTAGATAGTTTTTTGGGATATAATCAAGTGGAAGTTGATGAAGAAGACTAACATAAGACCACTTTCATAACACCTTGGGGCACTTTTACATATCGTAGAATGCCTTTTGGCTTGATCAATGCTGGCACCACCTTCTAAAGAGCGATGGATCTTACTTTCAAGAATGAAATGGGAAAGTTCATTGTGGTATACCTTGATGACTTGACAGTCTTTTTTAAGCATCGTTCTGATCATGTGCATCATCTACAAAAGTGTTGGAGTGATGTAGGCAAAATGGTATTTCTCTTAATCCCAAGAAGTCAATTTTTGGGGTTACATAAGGTAGACTTCTCGGGCACACTGTATCTTGAGAAGGCATAAAGATCGGCTCAAAAAGGGTCAAATCCATTCAAGTGCTTACTCTTCCTACCAGTAAGACTGCAGTCCACTATTTCTTTGGAAAAGTAAATTTTTTATGAAGGTTCATTCCTGAATTCACAGAGAAGACTTGTTGCATTGTTAATGTGATGAAGGGCAAAGCTACTTTCAGCTGGTCTAAAGAAGGCAAATCAAAATTTTGAGATATCAAAGAAGCTATTGCCCATGCCCCAATCCTAGTTTGTCTTGATTACACTAAAGACTTCATGATATACAACTATGGTTTGAACACACACTTTCAGCCATTTTGGTTCAGCAAAATAAAAAAAGTGTGGAATCTCCCATATCTTTCATGAATTTTTCTCTCAAAGCTCATGAGCTGAAGTATTCAAACATGGAGAAGCATGATTATGCTATGGTAAAGGTGGTAAAGCACTTCCAAATTTACATCTGAAACTCACACACTGTTGCTCTGGTCCCTGATACGACAGTCAAGTCCATACTAACTTAGTAGGAATTTAGAACCAAAAGAGGCAATTAGATTGCTAAAATCCAAGAGTTTGATCTTGTTATCAAACTAACAAAGCTTGTGTGGGGAAGGGATCTCTACCAATTAATTGTTGATAACATACCAAAAGAAGTAGGGCATGAAGAAATAGAAGTTGAAGACATGCCAACAGTTCTCTTTGTCACGACTACGAATGAGTGGTATTTGAATATTGCTTATTTCCTTACCTATGGTGAGTGTCTTGCTCACCTGTCTCATAAAGAAAAGAGGACTGTTAAGTTGAAAGTTGCTAATTTTGTCTTGTGGGACAATGGTCTATATAAGAGGAACCTTGATGGGGTATTCCTTCGCTATGTGGATAAAGCTCAACAAAACAAACTTTTGGAGTCCTTCCACAATTTGGCTTGTGGAGGACATTTTTATATGCCTGTAATTGCCAATAAGATTCTATGAGCCAGGTGCTATTGGCCTACTCTATTTTGAGATTCATACGCTTAGGTGCGTAGATGTGAGCTATGTCAACAGTTCGTTGGCAAACCTAAGTTGGCTGCGTTACCTCTCAAGCTTGTGGTGATAGAAGAGCTATTTTAGCAATGAGGAATTGATGTCATTGGTGCTGCAAATCCATCCTTGAGTGCTAGACATGATTATGTCCTTATAGCCACAAACTAATTTACCAAGTGGGTCGAAGCCATTATAGTCAAACATGCTACTTCAAAAGTAGTGTGTAATTTTCTCAAGAAAAACATCATTTCCATGTTTGGACTCCTAACCAAGATTGTAATAGATAATGCATCCTCTTTCTCTTCTCATGAGATTACCCAGTTCTACTACTATTATGAGATTATTCTCTCCCACTCTTCTGACTATTATCTGTAAGAAAATGGTCAAGCAGAATCAAGCAACAAGAATCTGGTGACCATTATCAGGAAGCTAGTAGATGAAAATTAGAGAACCTGGCATAAAACATTGCTTGATGCTTTATAGGTAGACAAAATTACACCCAAGAGGGAAATTGATATGTCCCCATTCTAACTTCTATATAGTTTGAATGCAGAGATACCAATTACCCTAGAAATATTGGCATTAAAGTTAGCAAAGGCAGTAGAAGATTCAACTTTTGAAAGTTCCATCGATAAAAGGATCATGTGCTTGACTGAGCTAAATGAACAATGAACTATGGTAGTGGACTGAATTGATATGCATCAAAGTCTATTAAAGAGACTCTTCGACTAGAAAGTAAGGATCTATAATTTTTGGATTGGAGATCAAGTCTTGTTGTGGGACAAGAGGAGAGAACCAAAAGGAATGCATGGAAAATTGAATTCCTTATGGAGAGGCCCATTTTCCATTCATCATTTAAATGGTAAAAATAGTTTCTTGCTAAAATATCAAGATGGAACGTCATTTTCTCTGCCTCATAGTGGGCAGCATCTAAAGCACTTCAATCTTTGAAGTATCAGATAAGTTCATTTATATATATGTATAGTCTTTCTTTGTTTTGTGTTTTTCATTTATTTTTGGCACCATTTTTTTTGCACCTTTCTTTTTGGGTAACATGACTCTATAGCCCAATGGCATAAATGAAGGCACTGAGATTTTGGTTTCTACTCCCTTCGATTGCTTCTATTTTTAATCGATGGAAGTTCCCCAACTGGGGCCAGCTATTGTTCCCAAAATCTATCACTTGTTTTTGAGGATAACATGCCGACCATTTTGGTCTTGTAGGCCAAAATTCTCTCTTTCTTTCTTTCAAAATGTTCTGAGTAGTTAAGTTTTTCAAATAATCAAGCCTTTTTAGCTAAGGAAGTCGTAAGTTCAATAGGTGGACTTTCTTCAAAGAAATTTCAAAACACTTAAGGTATTTCCTTAGAGTTTTGAGGATGGTTCAATGCCCAGGTTCAATCAAAAGACTTAACAGTGGGCTTCAAACAATTAAAATGAACCACTTGGAACCATTGAACCATTGAACCCCACCTTCACAAGGTTCAAAGGTTCAATGATTTTGACAGACTTAAAGAAAAGAAGGATTCAAAGAGTTAAGATTGAACCGTTGAACCATTGAACCTTGAACCAAAAAGTTTTAAAGGTTTAACAAGTTCAACGAGTTTAATGGACTTAGAGAATAAAAGGATTCAAAGTGTAAAGATTGAACCATTAAACCTTGAACCAAAAGAAGGTTCAAAGGTTCAAAAAGTTCAATGAGTTTGATGTACTAAGAAAAAGAAAGGATCTAGAGAGTTTAAAGCTTCAAAAGATTCAAAGAAATAGAATGAACTGTTGAACCGTTGAACCTTGAACTGAAATGGTTCAAAGGTTCAAAGGGTTCAAAGACTTCAAAGTTTGAATGGAAGCTTTGAATGAATTAAATAAGTGAAATATTCTAGAAAGAAGTTCAACCAAATGGTTTAAAGGATGGTTCAAAAAAAGAAGAAAAAGAGAGCAAACACGGACCTTTACAAAACATTGAATCGACGAACCATTGAACCTTTGAACCAAAATATTTCAAGGTTCAAGGTTCAAAGAGGTTCAAAGCGACCAATGACATCCTCATGGATGTCAAATTAAAGGTGATGGAATAACTGTTGATTTTCAAAAGACATGAGAACAAACTCAACAACCATCCAAAAAAAGAGCCGAAGGAAGCAACATAAAGTGAGAAGATAGCCCCAAAAACTCAGATCGGCAAGAAGAGACAAAATGTGGCAAGAAAAGATAGAACAACTACAAGAAATCCAAAAATATTTGTAGGAGATTTATTTCCAGTTGGTGGAACAGTCCACCAGGTGGACATCAGAAAGAGCAAACATTCAAGGGCATGGCCTATTTTTCTATATTAAGTAAAGGTGAATAGATAGTCGTGTAAGTGTCATAAAGAAGACTAGACAACCCATGCTTAGGAGGAGACATTTGAGATGATTCAGAATGCCAAAGTCAAAGTTGACGACCTGTTCCAGCATGGCCCTTTCATATATATTTAATGCATTCAATTTAGCATGGGCCATTTTCATGAAAACAAGCACCCAAGTCTTTCTTGTGATGCTATACATTGTAATTTCTCATTTTATATAAAAGAGATCTCTCTGTTATCAAAAGCGAAGCTATACCCAAATTGAAAGGCATTCTTGAGACTTTGAGCTCAGACTGTTAATCATATTTTGTTAAATGAATGAGAAAGCAAGCGACCTTTCAGACTTTGTGTTGAAATAGCTTGTGTCATTTAGGAAATTGTTTTTATGTCTGTTTCTTAAATACAGTCTTGTCCATTTAATCAAACAAGCAAAACAAGTGGAAATAAGCTAGAAGATGTCTTGAAGCTGACTGTGGGAGACTTTGTGCTGCCATAATTGCCTTCAATTTATGTTTTGTGTAAAGGATACTGGAGAGATTTTGAAATCCCCTTCTCCTTCGTAACCTTTTACTCCATTGTAGTTGAAGTGGAGAGTTTGGGCTACGCTTCAAACTATTATGTTCCTTTATCCTAATCAGTGAGAGAAGCAATAAAAGACTTTATGATTTTATGGGTTTTTTGTAGTTACATTTACTACCTAGGAAGTCTTCCTCTGGTTTTCTAAACATCATTTCTGAAAGAAGAGAAATGCCTTCAGTAATTACCCAAGAGTTCTCTCCTATTCTGTGAACATCATCTCTAAAAAAAGAGAGATGGATGGTATGATTTCACCCCTGTGTCTATTTTCAGCTTATATATATATACTATAAATTATAGGGAACCTCCCCTTGCTGAGAGGAGAGATTTGTCTCAATCTGGCTGTGGTCACCACATCTATTTTATTGAATAAATCTCCTTATGCTGTGGTTGATGCACCTATTTTGCCATCAGTTAGCTGGTGTCAAAATATTCACCCAACAAAATCCTCCATGGTTTCTTTTAGCAGTGCCTCGTGCTCCTCCTCCTCTATCAACTCCTTCTCCTCCATGTGTTCCTCCTTAGCTTCCTCTAGCAATGCCTCATGCTTCTCCTCCTCTTCCTTATATTTCACCTTATAATTAATAACATTAAAATCTATGAATCAATATGAATATTATCTAATTATCATTGCTTAGACTTGAGCTTTATGACATATACTAATATGGGACAATGATATTATTGATTAGTATACATGATGTCACAGTTATATTTTATTATTCTATATATTGAGGATGTATATTTGTTAGTTTTACATCATTGGTTGATATATATGATGACTCAAACTAGCTACCTACTTATTGTGAGGTGGATATATGATAGATCCTACTCTCAGAGCTTGATGAGGGAGAGCATCATCATAGAGGATGGGTTAGATGAGATGATTGGATGATGATAAAAAAAAATTGCTAGTGACCCTACACACATGCATAATAGATTTAAATG
This sequence comes from Torreya grandis, assembly GCA_037957365.1. Taxonomy (NCBI): domain Eukaryota; kingdom Viridiplantae; phylum Streptophyta; class Pinopsida; order Cupressales; family Taxaceae; genus Torreya; species Torreya grandis. The sequence goes on along the minus strand of JARHVA010000605.1, from coordinate 3,728,128 downwards.
TTTTATGCGTAACATGTTTTAAATGTTAGTACATGGTTAGGGAAATCATGTTTGTGATCATATTTTTATGTGGATTTAGTTTTTATTATATTAGATTTTTCTAAATTAATTGTCTTGATTTTTAATTATAAATTAAGAAAATAGATACTAATTGCTAAATAGATATTAATTATTATTAACTAAATATCCAATAGTTAAATAAATAATTATCTTTGTAATCATTAATTTTAAGGAATTTGAGTTATCTAAATGTACTAATTTTGAATGAAGACAATGTAAACTTAGAATGAGATATATGCATGAAATTAAATTAAAAGTTAGTAATTAATTATCAATATTTTATTTATCAATTGATCTCATGTTTAAACCTAACTTAGATAGTGTGATGTATTAGTCAATATTAAGAAAATTATATGTTTTAATATTAATTAAATAATTTTAAGATGAGATAAACTACGGTCTTGGAGAATGAGTAAACGACAATTAATAAGAGATTAAAATGCTATGCATATATAGTAAACTTGAAGAGAAAATGCATGCAAAGTGAAGCTGAATGTGAAAAGAATTTTATAAATAAAGGAAGATGAAAACTAGAAGATATATACAGAGACATGGAGAAGAAGAAAAATCAAGATTTAGAGAAAATCGAAAGAAAGCAAGAGATAGTAAACTTATTCTTTTATCACGCAAGTTCGTACAAGGTAGGTTTTGTAAATTATATTTATGTGTAAAATATTTAATCTATGATATATTTGTCATTAGAATCTGAGATTAAAAATTAGAGATCTATGGTTCATATTGGTTTATTACATTGCAAATAATATAGGTAGTGGTTTAAAAAAAAAGAAAAGTAACTGAGACATATTCTATTTTAACATCTTAAACCATTAATATGACTGTGAATTGTTTGACTGCGTCATATATTTATTAGAAACTAAGTCTCTTATATTAAACACTCAATTTTAAAAAAGTAGCAATGAGTCTTTATTTGAAATGCCAAAACACTGAGTTTTATTTAAAATGCCAACTCATGTATTTGTAATGGCAAGTCACCCTTTTTTTGAATGCTTAGTCTTTAATGATATACTGAGTATATTAAAATATAATGCTAAATTTATAATTATATTACTGAGTGTATTAAAATAAAATGCCCAACCTCAAAGTTAAAATGCCTAGCATTATTTTTGAATGTTGTGTCAAAAGGTTGAGTTTAGTGTTAAGTGGTTATTTTGAAATGCTTTGTAATGACACATATTTAATTAAAAACACTGAGTTAGTAGTAAAGTCATTGAGTATTAAATATGAAATTATAGGTCAATGTATTAAAATGCTTGGTTTTATTTTTGAGATAGCTGAGTCACTTGAATGAATTGATTCACTGAAAATAAATTCATTGAGTATTTGATAAAAGGCTGAGTATAAAGCCAAATGCTAAAAAACTAAAAGTGAAACATTGTATATAAAAGATAAAAAACTACATGTGAGTATAAAGCCAAATGCTAGCCTTTATATTGAAATGCCACACTTCATTTAAGACACCAGCCTTTAGATTGAAATGCCACACTTCAATTGAGATGCCAAACTTCAAAACTAAAATGGTTGAGTTTATAAAATAAGAACACCGAGTATAATTAATTGAGAAGCTAAATTTATAGTTGAAATTCGTAGTGTATATATTTGTAAAGCTGTGCATATTTATTGAAATCTAAGTTTAAGATGAATAACAACATCATGTTTTAGAAATCAATGCAATATAGATATATATTATGGATTATATTTATTATCATTGTCCCACCTATTTTATGGATTGTGTGATATGGAAGCATATATATAAAAAGTGGATGTTGAGTCTTTATTTCAATGCTGAGTCAGATGGAATGAAACACCATGTTTTAATTGAAACGCCAAGTCACATTTAGAAGAGCTGAGTTAATAATATCATTGAAGTCAAAGAATTAATAATTATAGTTTTAAAACCATTGAGTCTTGTAGATAATACGCTGAATCTTTTAAACAAAGAATTTAGGTTTTTATTTAATGCAAGATTAAATGTTCAGTAGAACTTTATTTGCCTTAGATTTATATATTGTGGTTTGAGCGAGTTGCATATTTAATAATGATCATGATTATCATGGGATCTGTATGAGGATCTAGAATAGTTGTCTGTTAGTAAATAAGTATTTGATAAATACTTTTGAAACAATTGAAGTATTAGGGGTGTTTAAATAAAAAGATATCTATACACAAGCTTATGATTAAATAATTTGTTAGGACATTAGATAATATGCTTATATCTAAAGTAATAGATTGATAATAAGAATAAGATTATATGAGACAATTGATTCTCAAATTTATTTAGACCCTCTATTATGTGTCAAATTAATTGGTGAGCTTTAATTAATCAATATTTTGAGATGTGACTATTTATCCTTATAAACTATTTTCATATGATGAATGTGCTTAGAATTTTATAGTTTTAGGAATATCTCTATGTTTTGGATAAAAAATAGCAAAGATAGATATTTCTTTGGAAATATTATTATATTTTTGTTTAATTAATACTATATCCTTGGTGATTTAAATATATGATCTAAATCTATATTATAGCTTTGCTTAGAATGTTGGTAAAAGCAAATAGTATATATGTAATACAATAGTGTTATGCAACATGTTGGCAGGGTCAAGTTTGTAGCATCTTTTAGGATGAAAAATTGTGTGTAGTATATATATTTTATGAGAATATTAATATTTGAAAGTGATTAGACATTTATAGAATAAAATAGTGTATCGTGATGTGTACCTAGAGATTATGTTTTCATCTAATTATTATCATATAATATGATGTAGGATATACTTGGGTGATATAATCTTGTACTTGTTTATTTAATAATTATAGTGTAAGATTGATTGATCATGTTTGAGAAGGGTGTTCATACACAATGAGCTATGATAGTATATGATATCATAGAATACTTCAGCTTAAATGTATATACCCTTACATGTATAGACTCTTACCTACATTGACTAATTTAATGTGTGTGTTGATTATTACTTGAACAATATGTTTTGTAAAAGTTAGTAGGATTTCATGTATGCATGCATACAATCTTGAAAGTGTAAACAAATGTTAGATTAAACTTTTCTATGCATTACATGACTTTATTTTCTATATATACTTGATTAAATAAAATTTAATGATTCATGTAATTATGACTACTTAGTATGATTAATTATGAGAAAACTAGTGATTATGTCTTATAACACTGGACTATGATTTTATGGGATATCATGGGGTGTAATTATTTGGATCTTATTGTGGTAGTTGGGAATCTGCAATTCAATATGAATATGAAACATACTCGAGTGGTATGAACTGTAAGCATTAATTCTTGTTTGAGTTAAATAATAATGTATGATTCATTCATGTGTGGATGGAATAAAAGTATACTTTGCTTAATCCTTGTTTAGCATGTCATGACATGATTTCTAGGACTATGTAATTAGTATGAATCTAGTAGTTAGATAATGTATAGTGAGACATTATCTTTGATATGTATGATTTACATGTCAGTGTGATATCTTGCAATAAAATAGGCTTTCTATGATACACTGCATGTTTAGTTTATCATACACACATGGCTAATGGCTTATTCTTTGGATTCTTGTACCATTTTATATACCTATCCATGAAGGGAGAGTTATTTCTTGATAGGGGATTGTGTGAGGGATCATTGGTCCATGCTTATGAAAAATCAATCAGATGATACTCTCTCTCCCCATAGTAGTATTAATTACCTAAAGACTTCACTTGAGATTCAGAGATACATGAGTTGGTTCGAACTAAGCTCAGGAGGGCTTGGTATCTATTTTTATATTAAGGTTAATGACCTAAAGGAAATATAATTGTATTTAATTTACATATGTTAAACAACAATTATTGTATTAGTGGACCAACCGTGACTGAGTCCTAATCTATTTACTTTCCTTATAATTGTGATATATTATATTGCATTCAGTATTGAAAGTTGGAACTGTTATTTTTCTAAGTTGTTGAGTTTATGATTGACTAAAGTTATGTAGTATAATTTTGGTTGAGTTAATGAATGTTAAGTGATTAATTTAAAAAAAATAAAATCTAAGTATAACTTGAGGGGTTGTAACACTTGACATGCTTTCAAGTATTGAATACATACATAAATAGATACAAAAGATAAAATAGTCTATCTCACACATGTATCTATTAATTATACTCTATGATTTTTTTGATTTTTTTACTACCAACACTTTGCTAGAATTGAATGGTTGTCTCATCCTAAGATAAAGTTGTAAGAAGCTTGCCTCATGCTAGAGTTTAAAACTATGCTTGTTATGAGGTACTGGATGAGAAACATAAGTTGTAGTAATTTCTCAAGGTGTCGTTTATCAATTTTCACCCATTGCATACTACTTAGCCACCCTTTCAATTTTGTATCCAATTAGCATACTAATCTACCACCCTCGTGAGTTTTTAATAGATTATCCTAACTAGATGGCTGACCTTTACAATTTTTAAACCGACCTAGCCCCACTCCAATGTTCAAAACCTTCTTACTAAAAAATGCTTCAAAATTATAAATTTGGAGTCTATGCATTATTTAAAATGAAGGTGGTGGCATGGACTACATTTTTTGAGCTAGAGGAGTCTATGCAGATGGTTTCAATTATATCTCTGATGAAGAAATTTTTACTATTGAATTTGTTGGTGGAGGTTATAGTTAGGGTTGAAGCACATGTTATGATGTTATAACAACCTATATCTAATGGAGTTCCTATTGTAACTAATTTGGAGGGATAAATTAAGGCTCCTAGATGATGTTTGTGGTAGATATATCCATATGATACATGCTCTTTTTAAATAATGCCAATGCACGATAGTTTCTCTAATCATGTTAATTCTAGTGCACAACAACACTTGACACTCAACCAAATTTTGGATGTTCTCATCCTCTATCACTAGGATTATAACCTACGCATTGGATACGTTCACCTGAATGTCTTGGTATAACACAATGTTATCATTGTACCTCTTAATTTGAATACAAACAAATGTATTGTGTAGAATTTCATTATACCATGCTTGCATCTTTAACATAACATTATCTTTGGATTCAAGTGACTTCTTGAGTGTAATTTTGAATGCATCCAAAATAGTAGACTAGTCATCCAATGTATCTTTGGCTTTATCCACCTTTGTGAAATTTGGTATGGCCTCATTCCATGTATTAAAAAATAACTACTTCTAGTTGAGCATGTTTCAAACTATTTTATGAACTTGGTGTACAAGAGTGTCAAGAACTTATATTCTTCCAGGAGCTCAAAAATGATATTTTTCTTAACCTTTAGATTCTATCTATGTGCAAAGTGTCTATATATTTTGTGCAACATGCTAATATTTTGTGAGTTATGAAAGAAGGGATATGATCTACTTTTCCTTTGACATGACTTGGTCACATAAAACTTGAGTAACAAAGGTAGGACATGCAATATCAATCAACTAAAGAGATTTGGTGAGGTAGAATTTGAGATCTACTTTTTATTCCTTGATTTTTATCACATCTTTCTCCAAGGATGACACTTTATATGTGATGGATTTCTAAAATTAATTTCTCCCTCAATTTTATTGGATAGAGTTAGCTATGACACATCTAGTGATGAATTTTGTACCGTTATATCCAAAGCTAAAGTTAAAGTTGCAGATGCCATAAGTTATTTATTAAATTACACCTTAGGTAGAGAAAATGTTTTTTGACACAAAGGATGTAGGGATACTCCATAACCATTATCTAGATATTTGTGGCCTCTATTGTGATGCCTCTTCCTATGCACCCCCTTGGTTAGAATCAATGCCCTGCAATGTGGATGATGATTATTGGGTCTTGGATATTCCCATTGTCTTAGTAGCCTCAGTTGTCTTTTTGGCTACACTTTATTTTTGAGCCTTGTGCTTAACAACTACCTTGGATTTGGATTTAGGCTATGTATTAGCTTTAGAATCTACTTATGCGTTAGCTTTGGTGTCTACCTCTACCTTGGCTTTAACATTTGCCTCTACCTTGGATTTATCATTTGCCTCTACCTTGGATTTATCATTTGCCTATACCTTATTATTTGTATCATGTTCCTATGCCTACTTCTTTGTTGCTCCTCTTGAGTGCACATCACTTCTTTTACCTTTTCCTCTACTTATACCTTTATTGTGGCCCCAACTTCATTGTTATTCTTTTGCATTGCTTGTGTTTCCTAGTTTGTTTTATCTTTTTTTTTTCTTGTAACATATTCTTCTTATTTCTTCTTCACCTTTACTTATTTGTCTATTTTCTATTCTACCTCAATTTTCTTGGCCTTTGTCATGTGTTCTTCCTCTTCTACTTGTTTATTCTACTATTATTCCTCTTTGATAATGTTGTGTTTGGCATCTTCCTTCTTATTATTACTCTCTACCTTATAATCCTTCCTCATAACTACTTGTTATGACTTTACTTCTTATTTCACCATGAAAACTTGTTCATGTGTTAAAATATTTTCTTTTTCAATGGGATACTTAGGCTGTAGTGGAGTCACCTATTCTGTCTCCTGCATAGGAGTTGGTGAATCAAGTGGTGACTATAAATTGGATGATGAGGTTGATTCGATCACAATCCATTTTTAGATTGATTCCTTATGTCTAGATGATGGTGGATGAGTGAGATTCTTCTTCAATCTCTTGTAGGCCTTAATTGTCTTATATGTTCGTTGCTTGGGTCCTTGTACCTATTGCATTTCAACCTCCACCAGTGGGTCTATAAAATAAACTATTCACTCCTTGATTGTTAAGGACATTTTTGACACATAATTGGTCTTTTTATTATGTAATAAAGTTGGTGGTGGGATTTATTATAGTGGGGAGTGCTTTGTCTATATACCAAAAGGTCCTACAACTAGATCTATATGAAAGAGCTCAACTTGAAGCCATTTATGCACTTCTTCCTTCCCTACAATATTTGTATACACATAATATTTTTAAAATTTATTAATTATTGATGTTTTATATTTTATAGAAACCCATCGAGTCTCAATCTCTTTAAGTTCATGCTTAAGAGGTGCACCAAAATATGGGTGGGCAGACCTTTGGTACTTCATATAAGATGATAAATTTGAGCAATGAGATTTGAATATACAATTTAACTAAAATTACTAAAAATACCAATCTACAAGTAAAATATAGAGTCAATATGATAAAAAATGCAAAGATAAATGAATATTCAAAACCAACATTTAAATCCTAAAGCTAAGTGCTCTAAATCAAGATCAAAACAAGAAAAATATTATGATTATAGATTGCTTACAGACTCAAAATTTCAGCATGATATTGATTCGATTCAAGACTTGGATTGGAGGATAGTTTAACAAAAGATTAATGGATCATGATTATGAGATTGGCATGAAGGCTTATGAAATTTATACTTTGAATTCTCATTGTTTGGAATAGAGAGAGTCATGGATTTAAATAGGCCATGGAGGGAGTTTTTTTATGGAATTTAAAATTCCATGGAAATCTCTAGAGAGAGCATTCTCTAGAGAGTTGGAGGGAATTCTAAGGAATTTAAAATTCCTTAGAATTTTATAGAGAGAGAACTGTCTAGAGAAGATTCCATTAGGGAATTTAATGATGTTTAGGGGGGAGATTAGAAGAAGGGTTAAGTGAGGACTAGGGAGTAGGCTTGTAGGAAAGCCTAGGGATATGTGTGATTTTATGAATTTAAAATTCACAAGTGAGCATAAAATGGATTTAAGAGATAAATAGGAGGTTATTAAGAAATAACCAGATGATTAATAATGGATAGAAAATATGAAGGTTAGTATAAGATAAGAAATATATCTAAAGGGGACAAGATTATTGACTTTGGGGGGAAAATTCAACGTTAGATGAAATAATGATGAAAAGGATTAATTTTTGAATCATTAGAAAAATTAGTGAAATAATTAGCAAGACAAAATAGGTGAGCAAATTTAGGTGCATACATTTTCCCCCTCTTTGAAAGGGCATTGCAATTGAATTAAATAGGAGTAATGGTCTTTCAAATAAGAAAGACACTCATGGATGAATGTTAGTAAATGATGTTAGTACACATGATGCACCCTAGAGGGGACATGCAGGGAAGAATGAGATGGATGGCCACTAGAAAGAAGGAGGGGTAAGATGTATGAATAGATAAAGGGATGGGATGCTGGATATGGGACTGATGATGAAGAAGATAAAATCAACATGAGTAGTGAGCTATATTCATAAAGAGTGAAAATGATAGGGTTACAATTATTGACGCATCCTAAGGGTGAATCAACTGTAACATGATGATGATAAGATAAGGTCACAAGCTTTATACATTTCCTAGGCAAGGACATATGCCTAGAAGAGTTATGGACCAAGATGATTGATAGATAAGGCCATGAGTTGCTGACATATCCTAAGCAAGGATGCATTCATGGGAAAGTATCAAGCTAAAATAAAATAATGATTTGATAAGGTTAATGATGAGTGTAGATCAAAATTGAAATCAAGTGATATGATGAAGGAGATGAAAGAATAAATTATATGATCGAGTGACCAAAATATGAAGAGGGATAATTGAACTGCATTGTATTGAATCAATGAGCCATATGATGTTAATGATACCCATAAAAAAGACACATGCAAGGGAGCAATACTAAAGTTACAGTTTTGGTCTTACCATAATCGAAGGAGGAAATATTAAAATTTAGATGATGAAATCACTAATCAGTGATAATGGATGACTTATGGAATAAAATATGGATATTATGATTTATTTATCCCAATCAATAGGTGTGGGTAATTGATAAAAATATTATGGAGATGATTATGGGGATGGTGATTGATCAATAGACTGATTGATTAATGATTGATATCATAGCTCAAGGATTTTATTGAATCATAAGACTTGAGGATGATGAGGGACAAGAGATACATGATGATGGATGTTTGGAAAAGAGGAGAGAGTGGCCAAGTTGACCTTAGGCACACAATGTGACTGAGCATTACTTACATATTCTATAAAGACCTCAGGCCAATGTAGCTTAGACTAGATGATAGATGACAAGATAAACTAGAGGAGGATGACAATGACTATTAGACATGTTATTTTTTAGATAGAGGATGTGATTTAGATGTTATACATGAATATAAAATACTAGGAGAAATGATTGGATATGTGATGTTATATGTTGATGACTAGAGAGATGATAGATGGGTGATTAGAGGATATAGACAAGATGATAAATGGCTTGAAAAAATGATTGGATATTAGACGAGTGGACTAGCATGATTGAATTGAAGATAAAGTACTAGAATAAATGATTAGATATGGGTTGTTATACATTATGGAAGGTGATAGATGATAGGATAAATGATGAGTGTGTCTATTATCAAGCCATCATTATTGTAATAAGGCTCATCATAGTCTAGATAATTTGATAGAAATATAGCATTAGGAAATATACCCCATGATATAAGTATGATCAAGAGGACATTGTGCCAAAGTGCATGATTATAATAGGGGAAGATATCAAACTATATCAAGAGCACCTAAAAGCATCATTATAGCTTTTGGTATCATTATATCATCCTTGTTCATTGCACCCTTGATAAAAGAGACATGATACAAGACTAAATGAGAGATAAATAAAGACAAGGAAACAAACATATGCTGATATATACATGATAAGAGACATGTAAAAAATTCAAATATCATAAAAAATTAAACCATACAAATGCATTGTGTCTTGTCTAATTGCCTAGATAAGAGTTGACAAGATGAGTGATCAGGTGATGAGTGAGATGAAGTCAATCATGATGATCATGATGTGAATGTGGATTAAGGCTATGGATTTGGACAAGGGTATGGAGTTGGAGTAGAATAGGGACTACGATAAGGATAAGCCTACACAAAACATAAGGCAAGATGACTAAGATGTTGAGATGAGGCAAGGTGATAAAATGATAAGACTCTTATGACATACAATAAGTTAGTATGATAATGAGATGGACAAGTTAGGACATATGATAATATGATTGGGATAGTCAAGACATAATACAAGACAACTTAGAGGTTTTTAGGATTTTATGGATTTTATAATTTTTAGGGTTTTTAGAATATTTCAATTTTTAGGTCTTTTGGGATATGTATGTATAATGTGTAGAGGGGGTTATTATCAAAGGGAATACCAAGTCTAGACACCAAGATAAGGATAGATAAAATAATGGATGGGACAACAAAAGGATGAGGGTGATGTTAAAAAGGGGATGGGAACCAAGTAAGAATGGACTAGGGTTTGTCAATGACCACATCATGAAGGAATTAGATAATCTAGTTTCCAAAGTGTCCATTAGAGGATATGCCAAGATCATTTTGGAACATTTCTCAAGACATCTTCCACCCCCTTATGAAAGTCAAGAGTGGAGGAAATTATGGACACAATCATGATGGGTAAGGACATGTAATAATGTTTATGATGGGATGAGAATGGGTAATGGACAAATGGATAGGAATGTAAAAGAGATGGGTTTAAAGTGGGATTGTAGGATAGGATTGTCAGGTGAAGTGGAATTTTACCCTAAGTGTTGAGGTATAATGTGGAGAATAATTTTTTTTATGACTTTTGATGGCATCTCATTTTATTAGATATGGATGAGAGATGCAGAAATGTTGACACTTTTTTTATCTTTAGCCAACACATGTTCTAGTGATATGTGATACTAGGATCATGTTGTCACTATTGGATTCACTAATGTCTTGGTGTCCTTTGTTGAGTCTTTATTGGGACCCCTCCAGACACCTATACCAAGTGTCTTCATCACCCCTATAAGAGATAATGATGCCTAAGCTTGTCAGGTGTGTAATGGATGGGTTTAGAGTGTGGATTTGATGGTGATGTATATGAATTGAATGGATGATAGGATCATGATAAGGAGGTGTGATGGGTGTTTGAGGGTTAGGACTAGCAATTGCACACATCATTAGAGATGTTAGACATTATATATTTGATTGGTGCCATATGATAAAAAAATTTAAGAGATCCAAGACATTTTAACTTTGTGATTTATCTTTGATCTGATTATTTGAAAGATTACCAGCCATTTTGTTACTAATTTTGACATTATTTTGATTTTCAGACTTGATTATTTCTTGACTACCCCCTAGTGCCTAACTTTGGGCATCATTAAGGGAATTTATTTTTTAATTTTGATCATTATGACTTGGATTTGATGTCTGACATGATTGTGGCCTAGTATCTAACTTTTATTGATTTTGATTTGCTAGATCAAAGGTGATTTGATCATCATGTATGACTTTTAAAATATGGTCTTAGACCTTTTTATTTGTGGCACATATTATGTTATTTAAATAAGGGTCTAACGATGTATGTTCCTATTCATCCCTATAGAGGGAGGTGATTAAATGATCGTTAACATGAAGAAAGGGGTATATGATCAATGAAGGTGGGGAAGATGGTAGGATGAGGTCAATGAGTGGTGGTGGGGAAACATTGTCCTCATAGGGGTTCCTAGGAGACACAGTTTTGACATCAGAGAAATTCTCCTCAAGATCAATAAAAGGATCACTAGGACTAGTTGTAAGACATGCATCTAATGGAAAGATCAGATCCACTCTAAATATCTTTGATAGACAAGGATTATAATAACTCTATCATGAATTCATCATCTTGATTAGGATCAAAAGACATGCCTTGTGATTGGTTGATATCCAAATTGGAGGTACCTTTAAAAAGGTAGGTGTTGACCAAATTTGACCCCCAAGGTCAAAATGTCAACCCATATAGGTGAAAAATTGAGTTTCATGTCTTTCTAATCTAGTCAATTGTCTTTTCATGCCTTATATGGTCTTATAATGTTCCTTCTAAAAACTTATTAACATTATTTAAGGTTTATTTGGAGAATTTTAGGTAATGTCTAGTTTAGGTCTTGTAGTGGTATAGTCATGTCATGGAGTGATGGGACTTGGTCAAGTGATGTTATAGGTCCCTAAGTGTCACTCAAGGTAATTTCATGCTTTAATCACCTCATTTAAACATTTCATACATGTTTTTAAAGGTTAAGGTTCATTTGTGAACTTTAAGGTAAGAGAAAATGAGGGAAAAGGTGATTATTACTAACTTTCATGTATGCCAAAGCCCACCAAAGTGAATAATCCATAAAATACACTTTTGAAGTACCTTGGAGAAGTTATAAAACTTCCCTATATGTCAGGATGTTAGATAAAAGTCAAAATATTGAATTTCAACACTTTAGAAGGGAGTTTTAGCACTTGTACAAACTTCTTGAACTCACTTTTAGGTGAAAATGGTATATCAATGTATTTTCAACTTTTATAGGTTAGAATTAGGCATGGAATTACGTTTTAGGTCTCAAAATTGAAAATTACTCTTGTAGACACCTAAAACTAGCCACCGATAAACCCCAATCAGGGTTTTGACCAATTTCCACCCAAAATGCACAATTTGGCCTAAAAACACTAAAACATGCTAAATGATGTGCAAATGACATATTCAAGTGCCAATTTTGGCTAGGGTATCCCTAAATGGGGCAATACAATTTATGGGCCAGTTAACTTTGATCAGATCATTCTGAGTCAAAATGCTAATTTTGCACCTAGGTACTCTGGATTGCTCTTTCCTATCAAATCTCTTACATGAGACACATGATTTTGTTATTTATTTTTGGTAACATCCTAAATGGGAATATGCATCCAACACATATGAAAGTGATTTCTAATTCTAATCTAGTTGAATTTTGGACCAATAACAAGGCATTCTGATCAATGAATATTGAATATCTACATCATCAAGTGACCTTATTTCTTGAGAAGACATCCCTAGGCCATAAATGCCACAAATATCAGGATTCATGCCTCCCATGCCTCATAAATACCTTCCGTGGTGCCCTCCATAACTATTAATTTCCCCTTCTTCCAATGTTATGATGAGGATAATTACAAAATTAATTCTAAAAATTGAATTAATCCCTAACCACAAATCTCAATCTCAGGATGGATGGTTCAAGTTGATTCTAGACATTTGTAAAAATCTATAATTATGAGGCCTTACCACATCATTTATAGGATTTGAGAATGCAAAGTTATAATGCAGGATTGGTTCTAAAAGCTTCATGAAACCAGTGTTACCATGCCAAATTGATTCAAAGCCAAGCCAAGCCATAAGCCAAAGGTGCCAAGAAGAAGAGGAGATAACAAAGCCTCCTTTGATGAAGACTTCATGAGCACAAGCCGAGCAACCCACCACAACAAGCATTTTGGAGCATCCAAGGAAGGTAAAAGAAATTTTATTTTGCATTTTGGTTGTGTGTTTTATTCATGTTTGTTAACTAAGCTCTCCCTAGTGTCTAGGCCTAGAGATGTTATGCTATTAGTGCGTTTCTTTCATTTTGTTTTCATTTTGGAAATAAACCATACTAAACATTCTCTCTTGTTTCAAATTAATAGATCCAAAAATATATTTCTCTTCCATCACTCCTTTCACAATCTCACAAAGGCCATTTTGAATTGAATGGTATAGGTCATATAGGTGGAGTTGGAGTCTAAGATTTTAACCAGGGTAAGGGACACCTATGGGATCTCAATTAATGGCATTGGTCATTTGATTGATCTCCTTAGATTTATCAATCATCACCAAGGAGTTAATGTGATTTTTTGAGGATCAAATCCCCACATTAACAAGTTGATTATTCTTTTAAGAAGAGATCATAGGTTCAAATAACTAAACAAACACTATAAGATGTTTTAAAAACACAATGAATGCAAACTTACATGTTTGAAAACCTATAGGACTTAATTATATGAGAAATGATTTTGAAAAATGAATCAAAATTTGTTTTTAGGGTCCATTAAATGAGTTAAGTATGGTGTCCTTACACTTGTAAAATTTCAAGGCTAATGTAAGAGGTATGGTCTCAAGATCTAGTGTTCAACACAATCAATGAGCACCCAACAAACAGACCTACATGCCTATACATGTGTATAAGTAAATTTGAGATGTCATGGTGATTAATTGAATTTTATAGGTTTTTGAGGTAGGTTATAAGAATTGAACAATATTTGATATAGTTTAAAATTGATCTAGACTCAAGGATTTGTCTTTAGTAGGTTATCCCAACAAGAAAAGAGACCTATGGGTTCATGCCAAACATAGTTGGTTTTAAACATGACCAAGTAATGAAATTATATAAGTTTAAAAAACTTAAAATACATATAAGATGTTTACAAAAGATAACTAAATAAAGCTTAAACCCTTCCTACATAAGCAACATGAGCTACAAGCATGTCTGCCTTGGTAAGGGAAAGCTGATTATCTAGAATGAAGAAAGGAAGTATAATAAGAGTAAAAAAATTTTAAATGGTTTCATGGTAATGGTATAACCCCATATAACTTTTAGATCGATCACAAAGGATGGAATGATGTTAAGTCCTATTTAAGCCCAACAAGCCTACGACCAAACACAGACCACAAGTGCAGTCATGAGATAAGTGGCTTATTGGAGGTAAAGTGATAGTTTTAAGGTTTTAAGAAGTTAATAAACATATTAAATACCTCAAAAAATCATCATAAGTAGGATAAAATTAGGTAAAGTGCCATCTAGGCTCTTAAGACCACCTCAAGCTCCTCAAATAGGTGATTGCAACTCTAGACTGGTTTTCTCTCATTTGGTAGGATCATGAACCTATGCATGGAACCCAATGGTTTTCAAGGATACTATTGAGGTCCATGAAATTCAATATTTAGGTGTAATTTTTTGTATTAGACCCATCACCTATATAAACAAAGGCTAATACTATCAACCCCTCTCTAATGGTCTTTTTCCATCGTAAAGGTCAACTTATTGCACTTAGTACTATACAGATATAATGCATGGGATATTTATCACTAGGAGATAGTTTATGGGGGTGGTACACTTAAAATTTATGGAATTGGTTTAGGGATTGAAGGCCTAGGGTTTATTTCAAATCACTAAAAACTAAAAGAGGTTTAAACCCTCCTAAAACCCTAGTAAACACCAGTCGAAAGAGATGAGCTCCTAAAGCACACAAGATAACCTAGTTTGATATTCCAATCCCATAAACCTTATTCCAAACATAAATTGGGTCCCAATCATGTACTTCATATATACTCACAGTTGTATAGATTGCATTAAATGCACCTTTTAGCAAGATTTTTAGGTGTTTTTTAGGGTTTTGGATAGTTTTAAACTTTAAAACTATTAGGAGAGGCCATTTGAAATGTATTTCATCTATTCAAGCCAAAAAATCCATTATATACATTCTATAAGTGATCAAACAAAGCTTATTTTTCAAGGTAGTCTTAAATAGGCCTAAAATGAGACTAGCTTTCAAGACCATTTCATGGTTCTCACACTTCCATAGGGTTTTAGAGCCTCAAATTTTGCATGGAGGTTATTGATAGGCTAGGTAAAGTTAATCATATTATTTTGGGTAGTTTCACATGTGTGGGAGATATTTGGAGTAGAAAATTAGTCTTTTAGGTAAGGAGGCCTAATTGAGGAGAGAGAATGGGATAAAAAGGACACTTCCACTCAGATTCTAGACCTAAAACTTGGCATGGAGTTTTAAAGACATAATAGATCCTCAAATATTCCCTTAGTTTTTTATTACCATCCATACATTATTACACAAGGATATTTACATGTTTTTAGGGCTACAAAAAATGAGGCTAAATGAGAGATTTTGG
Source organism: Torreya grandis (assembly GCA_037957365.1). Classification (NCBI taxonomy): domain Eukaryota; kingdom Viridiplantae; phylum Streptophyta; class Pinopsida; order Cupressales; family Taxaceae; genus Torreya; species Torreya grandis. The sequence continues at coordinate 3,712,315 of JARHVA010000605.1, read as the reverse complement.
TGTAGAACAAGTTCTTGGGGGTAGTTTTAGACCTCCAAATGAGTTTTTTAAGCTATGATATGATGTTAATAGGTTATACATGGATAGATAATTAATTGGAGAATATGAATTCAAGTTTTGACCCTCGTAAGCAAGATTGGCCTAGTGAGATGAAGAGACTTCAAGACACCTAGCATGATAATGAAATGATGTGTCAAAGAGAACCTTGAGAGATCATTTAGAAGATATCAAGGGCAGATCAAGGATGTAACTAAACATGAATTGATGGTCAAGAGTTCCATTTTTCCTCTCACAAGCCAAAAAAGAAGTAATTTTGAAGAGGAAATGTAAGTTATCAATCCAAGTTTCAAACTTCCACACCACTTGTAGGAGGAGAGCATCTTCAAGAGAGTAAACTTATCTTCTAAGACCTATTGAGATAGTTTCATAACTAATTTATTGATTTTAACTCATGAGAACCTTGTCATCTCTCTCTCTCTCCTATGCCCTTCTCCTTCTCTCACATTTATCTATATGTTCAACTTGGTTTGGATATGTTTGTATCCTCCACCTAGGTATGGTGAAGCATAACCCATTTTTAGATTTTGATCAATTAGAAAAATCTAGTTTAACCTCCTCCATTGATTGGTTTCAATATGTTTGTGTGACTAGTTGATCTTTTTAAGTGATAGTCTTACTTTTTTGGCATGTTTATCCTATCTTGCATTCATATTCAGTTTGGAATCCTTTTTTCAGGTCTTATGAAGAATGTAAATGAGGTTTAAGTTTTTAGTGAGTTATATTTTTAATAATTTCATGTCATGACCTTTTGACTAGTCCTCCTAGCTAAAGTATTCTTCACAACTTTCATGAGAAGTATTGATGTAGGGAGGTAGATTTGGAGTAATGTCATGTGCAGGTTAGTCTCTTATTTGAAGTGCATTTGTAGATGGTTGGTAGTTTTAAAATCATATTTGGTACATCACCCCATTAGAATAGGTTTCTCTCCCTTTTCCTAGCAAGTGGTAGATTAGTGTTTGAGCCTAAGTGATTCATCAAGGGGAGTTAGGATTTTAACCTAAATATTTACCTCTCTAAAAAGATACCCATAACCTTGAGGTGTTTCCATGTTACATCAAATTTTTAAGGCTTAAACTACCTTCTAAAGGGTACGAATTTTATTGATAATAGTTATAACATTCCCAATAGGACTAATGTCCAAAGTAGTGGAAGAATTATTGGTGTTGTTTTCCATTTATTAGCCTTTGGAAGCATTCAAAACATTAATGGTGACTTCGTGCATAATCAGTTGATTCTTGAAACCCAGTCACTTGTTTGAAGTAATTTGTGTTTCATTTCATTATCTTGATGAGGTTATTATGGTTGAGTTTGAAGTAGAGTTCAATTTCATGCAAGTTGGTGAAGTTATCCAAGCCTATATAATTTTTTATCAGTCCTATGATGAGCCTTATCAACCTCACTATGATCCATACATCTCTTATGATCCTTATCAACCTTGTTAGGAATCATATCAATCCTATGATCAACCTTCTCAAATTTAAGATGTTCCTAGCCAACATAATCACTTCTCAAATCAATCCATTTCAAGTTTGAAGCAAACTCTCTTAGGTTATGAGAGGTACATGATAGGCCATAAACACAAAGGGAATATGGTCAAGATATTCTTAGTCATCTCATTCATGATATGAGAGACTCATTACAGCTAATGAAATAAGAATGGGAACCTATTGAGAGAGAAAATTGGTAAATCCTCTCAAGTGAAATATTAGATGTAAGTGGTCTCATTCAAAAAATACAAGATATACTAAGAGTTCATGAAGGACATCAGGTCCAATCCTATTATCCCTAATATTTGCCACTCATTCTTCCCCAAGAGACCTTTCTAAGTGAGTATCAAAGTGTTCCAAGTCCTTCATATGTTCCTCAAACCTTCCCTTATGGGAAATCAATCCAAGAGAATATTCAAAGGGGGAGATTGTTGTTGAGCATCTTATTATTGAGGACCAAGATTCTACTTCTCTTCCTCAATAACCCCTCAATAAGTCTTTCAAGACCTCAAGATGGAATCAAGTGCTAAAATCATGGAGTACGCAAAGTGAAACAAGTAAATATGGGAGAGTTGAAATCGAATCTAAACATATGTAAGTCCATCATATACCTCCTCAAGCAAGACATATTTTATCTCATATCAACCTTTTTTTTTCCTTATCCTCATGAGGTCACTAATCACCTTCAAGGAAATTTATTCCAAGAGAGCATAGACAAATAAATTGAAGAGTTTGAGTTGAAAATGAAGAAGCTTGAACTAAGCCAAGATCAAGAGTTTAAAGTCAAAGAAAGCTTTATGTCTACTTAAGATCTATTTCCCTCTCCTTAAGAGCCTATAGTTTTTCCATCTAAAGGTTTATTCAATAAGGTTTTCAAAATAAGGAGGCCTTAGTTGATAATATTGAAAACCAGTTTATAGATGTTGAAGAGCCTCAATAAGGCTATGAGAAGAATGAGATGGTTGTTGAGAGGGATGAAACACTTATATCCCAACATAACTTACTTTCTCTTCAAACATTCCTAAAATAAGCTTTCATTCCCAAGCCAACTCATGAACCTATCCATCGCCCTCCCACCATCTCCCCTCTTAAATAGCAACATGTCTTATGAGAAGCAAATGAAGAAGAGATTGTAGCTACAAATGTGGTTCAAAGAGATTGTGAAGAAGATAATTCAAGCGTATATGATGAGGTATTCACCATTGGTAATCCACTTGGTGAAAATAGACATAAATCAATCTTGTAAAATGAAAAAAAGAGTGATCTTGATGACGTTGCAGTTACCTATGAGAAGAGTGTTAAAGTTGCTATCTTAGTCAATGAAGAAGTAGGTAAAGATGTGAAAGAAAAGGCTCTTAAGAAAGACATTATCTTGTCTAACCTTGTTGAGTCAAATGAGAAGTTTCAAAGATATTTGAAGGACATGTGGTACACCTATTTACATATGTTCAAAGAATATGAAGGTACTAAGAAGTTGGTACCTCTAAGAGAATAAGAGCAGATTGATGAAGAAGAAATTCAAAATGATCAAACTGCTATAGCAAAATAAGAAGTCTCTAAGGATGTGTATTAAGTTGTATCTCTTCAAGAAGGATGAAGATCTTTAACAATAGTGCCTAGACATACGCAATGAGTTTAAGGATCTTCAAGGGATTATAGCTCCTATTGGATAGATTGAAGATGATATTTTGGCTACCCTCTTACTTAAGAAATAATGTAATGATCGACATGAGGTCATTCAAAACCAAGTACTTCATGTCATGGAATTCCTAGAGGATAATAAGGAAGTTTCTCCTATGAGCCAATAGATAGTGATGTTTGAGATGTTAAGAGTGTCAGGATCCCAGCTCTCAAAAAGAGCACACATGATTACCTTTGTATAAGCAACTAAACATAGAATTTAACTAGAATGAACAAGTAACTAGAAATCAAAAATAACACAGAATATGAGAGACAATACCCAATTGTATTAATACTCTTCCAGAAGGAAATACAATAAAGAAGATGCCCAACTCTTCTTCCCACACCTCTCAGGCTTCCCACACCTGGTGTAAAGTAATTCACCTTCAAGAGTTCACTCTCTCAATTACGGTCACAACACACAACTCAAACACAGAGTTGTTCACCTCCAACCAGTCAGTGTCACTACTACTAGTACCACCAGTAAGTGACAACTGGTTTTCACCATTGTTGCCTACTTCCAGTCCAACTGAGTAGTCCACGTACTCCAGGTCTAAGTACACCACGTACTTTGAGTAGATCTCACCTGATCTTGCTACCTGTTGTGTTGCTGATCTCCCTAATCTTGCTGCCACCTATAGATCAACCTGGTTCTGCACACCTACAAACCTAGATCTCACACACACACACACCTATATATCAACTGACCTTACTTACTCATGTAGATCTTACATGATCTTGCAACAACCTATAGATCAACTGATCTTACATACCATGTAGATCTAACCTTATCTTGCACACCTGCAGATCAACCTGGCCTTGCACACCTGCCGACCTAGATCTTACACTCAGGAAGAATATGATTCTTCAAAACCCTTGTGATTCTCTAAGTTACAATACAACCCCATGAGTCTATTATATAGATCCCATGCAAGCAATAATTAGACTTCTAATTACAATAATTAGAAACACAGCTTCAAGACTTGAAATAGTCTTTACATGCAAACAACCGCTCAACAACTAACTGTTTGTGTAACTAACAGTTTTGGAATGCACAAGTGACCGACATCGGTCCCTGTCTATCTAGGGATGACCGACATTGGCTGATCCTTGATCGATATTGGCAGCTTTCGGTCCACCTCTAACCGATGTCAATTGGCCTGACTGACGTCAGTTACTATGACACTTCAACAACCTCCTCCATGTTTGCATCAGTGAAGCTTTTAGCTCCACAACCTAATAATCTCCCACTTGGAGATAAATAGCTACACTTGTACCTATACCTGTACATCATCTAGTTTTGTTTCCTAGCTTGTATCCCTCTTCAAGCTCAATCTTGAAGACCAACCACCACAAAACCTGTGGTACACATCCTGTCATCCAAGTAACCTACCGTATCCACATCTAAAAACCCATGTAAAATAGAACTTAACCCTGCATAGCATGTATATCTACTGCTGGTCCCTCTCAGATACCTAAGAATCCACTGAACTGTACTCCAATGCTTCTTTCCTAGATTGGCTCCAAACTTGCTGATAGCTCCCACTGCATGGGCAAACTCAAGTCTAATACACATGTACTTAACCTCATCATGTGATTGGGGACACTATTCTATGAACTATCCATCCATAGGTGTGCATACTGGTTCTACATCCTGCATCTTGAACCATGCCACTACCTTATTCACACAATCATCCTGAGACAACATCACACTGTGATCTTCCCTGTCTCTAGGAATACTCATGCCAAGGATTTCTGCTCCTGAATCTTTCCTGGCACACATCTAAGCTACCTTTACCTTTAGCTCAGAAAAACCCTGCATGTGTGACCCTGTAACAAGCACATACACAACATACAGTAACAAGATAATGTAGCTATCATTATCCAACCTGGTAAAGTAAACACAATGGTTACAATGACATTGACTAAAGCCATGCTTTGTCATACACCTGTCAAACATGTACCACTATCCTGGAGCTTCTTCAAGACCATATGACCTAGCCTTCCATCTCACTTGTCCATTCACTCTATTCTTTAACCTTGGAATCCATTCATTTCAGTGCTTTCATCCCAGCTGGCAACCCTACCAAATCTACCATTTGGTTCTTCTCCAAGGAATCAAATTCCTGAGTCATGCCATGCTCCCACTATTTCCTAGATTTTACCTGCATCGCTTCTTTAAAAACTTCCTGGTTCTTGACCATCAATGAGTAACAAGTAGTATACAGAAGAGGAATAACAAATTTGAGGCTTACTTACCCTTTCAATCCTCTATATGGGCATTTGAGACACCTTGATAGCTTGCTGTCCACCCAAAATCCATTCTGTCAGTGACCATCATCGGTCACCTCCCAGTCTGCACCCAACTGATGTCGATTCCCTATGACTGACCTGACTATCGATGTCGATTCCCTGATCGATGCTGGTGTCCACCTGACTGACATCAGTGTCCACCTGCCTGACATGACCAACTTTGGTCTGCACATGACTGATGTCAGTGCCTATCTGATCGACGTCAGTTCTCATCTGACTAACGTCGGTAACTGTGTTCTCCTATGAGTGATGACTTTCACCTGTGAGCATACTTTGGATCAAAACCTTGTCCAAATCAACCTTGCCCTACCTAGAAATGTCCAGCCCCTTGAGCTGATCTCTATCCGTCATCCCCTCCATGAACACCAAGGCTTTCCAGTTCTTAAGTTTATTAAAGACATCAGTCTTCCTCTTAAGAACACGCATCTCCTTCTTACTCATGTGACCAAGCCTATAAAACCACATCTTTACAATAGAAGGAGAATCAGTAATACAAGTAGATAGATAAAGAGTACCTACTTTCTTACCACATGCTAATTTAAGTGCATCCACTGTGAGAGTTACTGTGCATCCCTCATCACCCAACTTTCCTAAAATTAGACTCCTCTTCAGGACTCGGACCTGCATGACTCCATTTAACACCCATATGTTGCATGTCTGCAATTTCAGCTACACTTCACCTTTGCCAACAATTTGACAAGGCTCACAACCCAATTTGGGGTTGCATGGAATGAGGCAACAGAATCTAAAAAACAAGATTCCACTTTATGCAAGGAACATACAAGAGCATCCTATGCAACAATACCTGCAACATCTGCATCTTCATTTCCTTCATGCTGATCTTTTACCAACCAGCAATATTTTACCTGCCCTTTCTTTCCATAACTCTATAATTGATTATTCTTGCTATTCTCTTTCATTCTTAGCTTACTTTCTTCTACCATTGCTATACTCCCACTCTAATAGAAACCCCTGTGAGTGACCTGTAATCAAAAACCACTTAACACACTCTGAAACCAAGGTGTTAGTGAACCAAGCTTTAAACCAAGCTCAGATGAACCCCACTTTGATACCAGTTGTCAGGATCCCAGCTCTCAAAAAGAACACACATGATTACCTTTGTATAAGCAACTAAACACAAAATTTAACCAGAATGAACAAGTAACTAGAAATAAGAAATAACATAGAATATGAGAGATAATACCCAATTATATTAATACTCTTCCAAAAGGAAAAATAATAAAGAAGATGCCACACTCTTCTTCCCACACCTCTCAGGCTTCCCACACTTGGTGTATAATAATTCACCTTCAAGAGTTTACTCTCTCAATTACGATCACAACACACAACTCAAACATAGAGTTGTTGTTCACCTCCAACCAATCAGTATCACTATTGCCAGTACCACCAGTAAGTGACAACCAATTTTCACTGTCATTGCCTACTTCCAGTCTAACTGAGTACTCCACATACTCTAGGTCTGAGTACACCATGTAATCCAAGTAGATCTCACCTAATCTTGCTACCTGTTGTGTTGCTGATCTCCCTGATCTTGCTACCACCTACAGATCAACCTGGTTCTACACACCTGTAAACCTAGATCTCTCACACACACACACCTGCAGATCAATTGACCTTACTTACTCATGTAGATCTTACCTAATCTTGCAACAACTTGAAGATCAATTGATCTTACATACCATGTAAATCTAACTTGATCTTGCACACCTATAGATCAACCTGGCCTTGCACACTTGCTGACTTAGATCTTACACTTGGGAAGAATCTGATTCTTTAGAACCCTTGTGATTTTCCAAGTTACAATACAGCCCCATGAGTCTATTATATATATCCCATGCAAACAATAATTAGACTTCTAATTACAATAATTAGAAACACAACTTCCAGACTTAAAATAGTCTTTACATGCAAACAACTGCTCAACAACTAACTGTTCGTGTAACTAACAATTCTAGAACACACAGGCGACCAACATCAGTCCCTATCTATCTGGGGATGACCGATGTCAGCTGATCCCTGACTGATGTTGGTAGCTTTCGGTCCACCTCTGACCGATGTCGATTGGCCTGACCGATGTCAGTTACTGTGACACTTCAGCAACTTCCTCCATGTTTGCATCAGTGAAGCTTTTAGCTCCATAACCTAACAAAGAGGCATCATGAGGATTTTGAGCCATATGATGGGTTCATCTTCATAAGAGACTAGTTTTTTACCATCACTGTCATTTGAGAGCATGCCAAGAGGAGTGGAAAGTAAGAGAATGATGAAGACAACAAGATCAAGATCCAAGAAATAGCTCACCTAATGCTATTTATCACATCATAGAGTAAAATATAGTACAAGATTCCCCTTTAACCCAGGAGGAAGAAGAAAATTTTAGGTTAGTTGTATATAGTTAGTTTGCTTTCTTATTTTTTATGTTTTTAAAGTGCTTAATAATACATGTGTGTGTTTATTTCCTTTGCTTGGTGTGTTTTGTCTTTGTTTTTATGTGTTTGGAGGTCAAATCAACTTATCTTGTCATGGTCAAAGTTTGGTGAGGTCTGAATTTGAGTGAAAATGACTCCATTTCCAAATGGAAGGACAAGGCTACTGGTCTATTTAGCATATTAGGAATACTACCCCCATGAATCACTAATTTATTGACCAATTTTGACCCCCAAGTTCAATAGGTCAACCCCTATAGCTGAAGACTTGAGTGTCATGTCTTGATAATCTAGTGGAAAGTATTGTCATAACTTATATGGTCTTAAAATAGTCCTTCTAAAACCTTATTAACATTGTTTATGGTTTATTTTGAGAAATTTAGGTAATGTCTAGTTTAGGCATTGTAGTGGTCTAATCATGTCATGGAGTGATGTGACTTGTTCAAGAAATGTTATAGGTCATTAAGTTTCCTTCAAGGTTATTTCATGCCTTAATCAACTTGTTTAAACATTGAATTCATGTTTGGAAAGTTTAAGGTTCATTTTTTAACTTTAAGGTAAGAGAAAATGAGGAAAAAGGTAATTTTTGCTAACTTTCATGTATGTCAAATCCCACCAAAGCGAACAATCCATAAAAGACACTTTTCAAAGACCTTAGAGAAGTTATACAACTTCCCTATTGTTAAAATTTTGGCCTCACCAGCCAAATGTCAACCCTTATCATTTGAATCATGTTGATGACCTTTGCTTTGGCTTGATCTTATGCCTCTTAGTGCCTTTAAAGGAAAAATGACTAACTCAAGCTAGAGAAACTAGACCATCATTGAAACATCATACAGGGACAATCTAATAGTTTGGGATGTGATCGGGGATGTTGATTTAAATCCTTAATAAATAACCATTTAGTTTCAAAAAAACCCTAAGGATCCTAAAGATAAATGCAAAGCTAACAAGTGTCAAAATATTGTTTGATCATATCATAGATCAATGGCATGTAGGTAGTCAATAGGTCAAAAGGTCCCTAGATCAAGATCAATGATCTACATTTAATTAGATCAAAAGATCCAATGGTGAGTGGACAAGGGTAGAGTTAGTGGGTCCTAAATATCCAATAGAGTGCATTTAATCATGCACTCAAAGATCAATGGCGAGCTAGTAGTCAAAAAGTTAGAAGATCCTAGAATTAAATGAATCAATGATAAGTGGCATGATCATGGTAAACAAATAGATCAATATTGCATGTTCGATCAAGTAGAAATAGATTGATGGCACACATTTAATCACTCCAAGGAGATTTATGGTATATGTAAGGTCAAAAGTTCAAAGAGATAGATCAAATGTAAGGCCACCATGTGACATAAGCACGTGAAGTAGATGAAACTAATAGCATGATCTTGAGGATAAATGAAAGATTAATAAGTGTCAGGATCAATGATCCCAGATTAAAATCAGTGGCCAATATTAAACATCAAAGTTGGGAGACATCAAATAGAGAACAAATGTGACCTAGGTCTAACCAGAACAAATATTTTAAATGGTGCCATTAGATTTCAGTCAAGACCTCTGTTCAAATATCCAAAGCATGCAAACTTAGTTTTCTTATTATTTCAACATTATTTCATGATTACATCCCTCATGTGCAGTGGCTTCTCAATTCCCACAATGTTTAGAGGTAAAATAGTTCTGTTAGACCTAATATAGTTTAGTGCCCAAGTGATGCAGTCTATAAGCTCTTTATGGATATTAACTATAGGAAAACCAATAAATAAGATTATTTTTCAATCTAAAATAGACCTATGTTTAGATATTGAAATAGGGGTAGGTTTGTGATTAATAAAGGATTGTCTTATCTATTGACATGGTCATATCTTTAATAAATAGGTACCTTTGGCCGCCCAAGGTACTTATAGTCATGGCTTTGTTAGGTGCATCAATATGAGGATTTTGTCCTTATAGTGAAGGGTATTAATGCAGAGGAGATCAATAAGGATTCATTCGATAGGGGTGGTTGTTTCATATAATAATCTTGACCTTCTTTCTCCACATTTCCACTTCAAATAGAGTCTCAGTGACATTAATACATGGGGAGCTTGAGGAGTTGGTACAACTATTGTCTTGGTCATTAATGACTCCTCTATTTTCCCATGCATGTTCCCCATCTCTCTCATTCCCTTCTATTATAAATATAGGATTTTGATTCTTATAAATGATCCCTCTCTTGGGCATGACTAGACTCTACCAAGATTAAGCTTTGTAACCTCTTATGATGAATAAAAAACAATGTTAAGATTTCATTATGCTTATCTAGTGTGTTCATGTTAGTTGATTTGCATATGTGGTAGAGCTTTCTCCCTTGTCAATTCTTGATCTCACCTGATTGGTAGTTTGTCATGTTATGCAGGTCATGCCTAGTGTTAGATCTCATTTGATTGAATCCAATAGAGGATACATTGATTGGTTAGTACCTTGAATCAGGCCTATTCCATCACTTCCTTCAAGCTTTGATCAATTGATGAAAACTCTACATGAAATATTGATGAATAAGAGACTTAGGAGTTATAGATCCAATCATTTGTTCTATCTCATTAGTTTTTTAGAAGTTCAAGTAAGAGTGGATGAACAATCATTCCAAGTGTATCACCAATAGTAGCTTAGGGTTTCCCTTTCAATATCTTTTCCCCCCTTTTTCAAACCAATAATGAGTAGGTTTTAGTGTAAATGAGCTAAGTGATACATTAAAGGATCTAGGCTCATTAAAAATCCTAAAGGTCTGACCCAAAGTTAGGTGATCCATAGCCTAGGGTCATTCCATGTTGGACTAGGTTTGAGCAAGAGGACCTGAACAATCCTTTGCTTAGATAGGGTGAAGCCTAAGCCTCCAAAAAAATTTGACACACCAAGTGGGACCCATTTCAAGTGCCTTGAATCATTGATTTATAATGTGGAAGAACAACTTAAAACCATCTTGGAGAGCTTTCAAATACTATATTGACAAAGTTATAGTAAAAAAAGTTACATCAATCACAACAAGTCTTCATTACAGAGGTAAGATGGGTTATCATTCATGATTTCATTCATCTTCATGTGCCTAATGAGGAGTTATGGAGGTTTATGAGATAGGATTATGTTTTTTAAATCCCTATGAATAGAACTTTGACCATTTCCAACTCAATCATGATCCATATGCATACTATCCTACCCCATATCAACCATATTTTCACTCTTCCTAGTCCTATGATAAGCCCCCTTATTACCAAGATAATAATACCTACTATGAGTCTCATCTACCCCATTTTAAACTTGATTACCATTTTGATCAGTCATGGTAGCAACATGACATCCTTGAATAGCCTACTCATGCCCCAAGCCATTCTATATCTAGCCTTAAACAAGCCCTATTAGATCAAGAAAAGAATATGATAAAAATTGATACAGTGAAGGGGTATGGAAAAGAAATTCCAAAACATGTCATTAGGGGGGTTAAAACTTTAGTGCAATAGGTAAAATAAAGTTGGATGTCTTTCATTAGTAGAGGTTATTTTAGAAACAATAGTGACATATTTGACATAGATGGACTCATCTCCAAGATTGAGGTGAGGCTAGAAGCCCATGAAGAACATCAAACACCTCATTACCCATCCTGTATTCCCTCATTTACTCCATGTCAGCCTCATATTGAGCTCCCCATCACTACTTATAAGCCCTCACCAAATGAGTTTCAAGGTCATCATAGTTCCCCTAACTCCTCTCAACCATCCCCTCATGTAAATCTATCCAAGGGAGAGTCTAGGAGAAAAGGCAAGTTTATGTTTAAAGAGCCAGCCATCATGAGCAATCACAGTCTAGTTTTGAAGCCTCCTTTGCTAAGAAAATTGAATCTACATATAAACATTGGTACCAAAATTGTCAACTACAAAGGAAAATGTTGGGGTTCTAAATTGCACCCTAGCTAAGCAAGGAGATTATTTAGGTCCTCTACTCAAATCTAGACCAACATGGGACTAATCCTAGGTTGTGGGTATCTTAAAAGTGGATTAGACCTTCGTAGAAGGCTGGCTTCCTTCTAGATCTATCACCTAAAATAAAAATGACTAAGAAAAGGAGACAGAAATGGGTAACAAATCATGAAAACGTGTAAAGGAGGTGATGCACCAGTAATGTGATTGTTTGTCCACTCTATTGAACTTATAAAAAACACTAATGAGATCAGATATGCAACTCCAAATGGTTGTATATGCATTAGTAATTCATGTAAAGGTTCACCAAATGATTAAAACCTAAGGGAATTGATGGGGAGCCCTGATTCAAGGCACTAATCAGTCAATGTATCCACTTGCTAGCTTTAATCAAATGACATTTGATACTAAACATGACCTAGAAAATAATATAATCTAGTAACTAGGTGATATTCATGATTTGATAAAGAAGATTTTTCTACTTCATATGTAAATCAATCTGACATTAACACTCTATACTAGAATCATAAAATCTGAAAAAGAGTCCTTTATTTATCTCAATAGGTTACAAAGATCAAATATAGGCAAAGTCTAGTCATGCCTAAGAGAGGGATTATCTAGATAAGAACTATTTTTTAGTCTTAGAAGCCTATGTTTATTAAAAAATAAGGAGAGAGAGGGAACTATGCATTGGAAAAGGACCAACCACTTATGATGGATTAGAACCAATTTGAGGATGTTACTGAGTCAGGATCTTATAAAATAGGCATAATTTTAAAGGCCTTTACAAAATAATTTAATGCTCCATTGATCCTTATCTATCCACCAACTCATCATCTCAAGATTTCATGCCATTTCCACCTGATCTACTGATGAGGACTAACCCTTTATGCCTTAGAACTGATAGAGTCTCACTTGGTCTGTCTTGAATGGTTGGATGTATCTATTTCTTAAAAATAGGCCCACATTGATAGATGAGACCCTTTGCATAAAGCATGCATATCTACTCCATTTTCATATGTCTACTATAGATGAAAAACCAATATAAGGTCATTGGTTTTCCCATAGTCCTTATATTAAAATAGACCCATAGACCATATAACACCTTCTAGTCCTATTGGGTCTAAAAAGACCCACTTTATCTTTGTAGGAGCCAAGAGTTTATTATAAATATATCCTTCTTTAGAAAAGGTGAACCAATTACAAGAATGGACATTGTAAGCCAAAAAAATTTGAACCAAAGGTTTGTATTAAGCTCCAATGGTGGTCCCTTTATATTATTCATACTTGATCAGTTAAACTACTTCATGGTATTTAAAATCGATTCAATGACATCAGGATGACCCTATAAAACCCTATTGTCCTTGGTTAAAAATAGGCTCTCAACCCTCATTCAAAACCCTAGGCTCACTTTTGCTCCTATTGGTTGTCGAATGTTGACTCAAACCCTTGAATTTTTTAACTCTTGTTCACTCTATTGATTAACCTATGCATAGATTCCTACTAAACATTGATCTTCTACCAACTAAACACACTTGTTCCACTTGTCCTTGAATCATTACCTCTTTGGATTCACTAACCAGTTTGACTCTACCTTGCTCCATTCGATCTTGATGAGTGATTAAGTGTGAGCCCTTGATTTAGCTCTGAATTATCAACTCTATCTCTACTAGTGCCACTTGTCAATCCCATATTAACTCTCAAGATCTTATCAGTCTGTCAGTTCACATGCTTATGCCATGTGGTGGCTTCTTAATATATCTAACTATTTGACCCATCTCATGCTATTGGATCAAGATGTATGATCGTATGTAGATCATTATATCTACTTTGGTTTGAAAACTAACAACTATTTACCAGGTCTTAAAATTGACATCAATACAACTATCATTTGACATTTAGATAGACGTATTCAATGTCCTACAGATCATCAAATTTAGACTCCAATGTATTTTTTAGTGGCTTTAACTTGACCTTAGCATGAACATCCTACTACACAGGTCCATCTTTGAAGATTTACATCTTGAGTCAAAAATCTCATGCAGGTCTAAAAATCTTTAAGGATGATCCTGGCATGTAAATATACAATTACACTTGATTTTTTGGTCGTGTAAGGATTCTTTAATGAGATACTAAATGTAAAATTGGTCATTCTAATTGCTCTTGCATGACATCTTGGTTATGGCTAAGATCAAATGACTATGGAAAACTTAGTGAAAATGGATTGAGGAACCAACTTTGCCCATACATAACTTCCTTTATACTTTGGAAAATGATCTGAAACTTGGGACTAAAATGAGTGAACCCATGTGATCATTTTCTCTTGTCACTATCGTATGTGAAAGATATAACATCAACAAAAGGCCTACTTGGAATTTTTGCTACTTCCACTGAATTCTTAGACTAGGCAAAAATTGGTATGTAGACCAAAATTGATCAACACATTTGGTGACTTGGTTGGGTAGCATGCCTAATATGCTTGAATTCAGACCATGTACATGACCTTTGACTTATAATAGATAACACATCTATTTCATATCTATAAAAAATCTCCTGATTGGTAAAGATAATGGACTCCACTAAATAGGGAAAGAAATAAAATAAAGCAGGGAAACTATCCTAACAAAGTAAATGTGCAAATAAAGAACTTATATGGGATAAAATATAAACAAACTAACCTAATCAACCATGAAAAAACATGGTCCACCTAGATCAAAATGGAAATTCATGAATTTGCTTGTTACAAAAGATGGTACAAGTTGCAAAGTATGGAGTTTATTAAACATGACCTTTGAAGAGGCACTCTATTTGCCAATTATTTCTATTAACATCTCCTAAAATGAGCCATTTATAGTAAACCAATCATCAACAAAAACAAATTCATCTTGCACTTCTGGATCTTCTTTATGTTGCTTGTCCTTCTTATCAACTGATGCAAGTTCATCCAATTGTTCAAGGAGCTCTGAATAATCAAACCAAGATGTATCATAATCTTGAATAGGTGATTCTTGATCAAACCTCCCAATATCATGATCTCTAATGGGCAACATATCTTTAAAAATTTCTTCAATCTCTTATAGAGATTCAAAATATAGCTGCCAATCATCTTTTTTTTCTTCACTTTGATCAAATTAAATAGGATCAACTTGAAAGGCACCTTAATCTTCCTCTAGTGGAGATATCTCAACATCATTTGTGACATTAGCTTGCATCAATTCTTCATGGATTCCTTCCATATCAAGATCTACCTTCTCATTCTACTTGGGCATCCCCATAGTAGCGTTTTCTTCTTGAAGCTCTAGAACATTAATAGAATCCCTAGATGGAGATTCAACCTACTACACTATTTTCTCATCAGGATCTATCATCTTAAACTCTTTAAGAATGTTCTATGCCTTAGGAATGGTGATATGTGAGTTGTCCTGATGGCTAGCTTCCAAAGAAAGATGAGCCTATACTTGATTTATATCAGCTACCATAAGATCTTGAGAAAATCTTGATCTTGTAAAATTGATATATAATTAATAGGTTCTTAAGAAGCACCCTCTTGATGCACATCTAAAACTTCTTCCTATTGGATCTCATCTCTAACTTTCACATGCTCCTATAGCTCATCCTCTTTGACATTATGAAAGACTGAGACATGCTTATTCTTGTCAAGTGGTGTCCCAATAATGATCTCGTCTTCTTGGTCACTGAAGTCATCATTATTTTTTGTCTCATTAAATGCATCTTATTGATTTACCTCACAAAGGAGAGGCTCTTCCTTCAAGAGTGGCATAACAGACCCTTGAAAATATTTAGCAAGATGAGAGAGGTCCAAATAAGTTACCATAGGTACTTGATTTTACTCTTGAAGTTTCTCTTATTAGATCATCTTCACCTCCTCTTCCTATTTCTTTGCCTCTTGAATGGCTCTCCATGATGTAAAGGTTCTAGGCTTTTGAGAGGAAAGGAGAGGAGACTACATGGAAGGTTGATCATGATCAAATTTTTGGATCTTGGGAGTAATTGAATTTTGGAGAGGAGGGAAAGAGAACCCTTTTACAACCTCTACATTTTTCTCCTTCCACTTGGCTAACACTTCATCAAGATTTGAAACCTTTTTGTCCTCATGGATAATTTGAACTTGAGGGATGAGTGGTGAAGAAAGGGAACTGTAAGAAGGTTTAGCCTCTTGAATAGGCTCTTGAATTTGCATATGAATAAATTATTGAATAGTTTCTTGACTCCAACTAGGAGTCTCCATTGGCTCACACTGAACATGGTCAAGAACTTTATGAGAATAAGGAACATAAGAAGTCTAGTAAAGAATACAAGAGGGTTCTTGAGACAAATGATCGACCTGAATTTGTTTCCTCTCACAAGCCTCCACTTTCTATAATACAAAGGTACAAAACTCAAGCCTCTTCTCTTGATTATTAAACACATTTTGAAACCATTCCTTCACTTCTTTATACTGAGAATCTAAACATAATTTTATTTTATATGCTAGAAATTTAAGTTCTATTTCATCCATATTTTCTTGTAAATAAAATTGATCATATGCAACATTATAGCCACATGGGAAAGGTGAAACTTGGTCTTGAGACTAATATGGTTCATAAGGAAGGTAAGAGTCATGCTCTTGGTAATAAGGATCATGTGAAACTTGATAAGGCTTATCATAGCTTTGATAAAACTCTCGGTAAGGCTGATTTGGCTCACAACAAGGATCATATGGATCATGACAAGGCTGGTATGATCCATCATAGGGATGATAAGGATGTATAACATAGGGATTTATTTCATACATAGCCATGAAAATAACATCAGGATAATGCAATGAAAATGAACTTACTTGAAAACTACTTAGACTGTCAAAAATAATTGCTTGAGTTTGAAATCACCAAATTCTTCATGAATAACACTATTGTAATTGATTTTCACCAAGACAAGCTCCAATGAGTCTCATCAGGCATGTCAAAACTGTTAGGGTTCTAGATTACACCCTAAATGAGCAAAGGGATTGATCAGGTCCTCTACTCAATGTCAGGGAATCTAGAACAACAAACATGCTCTGATTCCACCTCCTAGTTGGGATCTTGCTCCTCAGAAAGAGCACAGTATGATTACCAAATATAAGCAGTTGAATATGTGGAAATAACCAGAAACACAAGTAACTAGAATTCACCAATAGCACATAATATGAGAGACAATACACTATCTTGTATTAACACTAACAGAAAAGAATACAACAAAGAGCCGCCACACTCTTTCACCTTACAGAGATTCGCCACACCTCAAGTGTTCAGTAATTCTTCTCACACACACTCTCCTACACAAAAACAGTCCCAACAACCAACTCACACACAGAATTGGTGTTCACCTCACCAACCAGTCAGTAATAACCCTGTCGGTACATCAAGCACTCTATAGCACTTCAAGCTGATCTCTCATGAACCTGCAACCTGCAATTCAAAGACCAAACTTACATGTAGATCCTCAATGAGCTTGCAATAACCTGCAACTCACAGATCTTACGACTAGAAGGAACTCTTCCTTTCTATCTCATGCTTATACAGTACATGCCAATGGGTCTATATATAGATCCCTAACTCAAACAATAACTTAGACTCTTAATTTAGACAATAGTCCTCGCAGCACAAGACTCTAACTGGTCTCAACATGCAAACTCTTCGTTTACTTAACTAACTGTCCGTGAAAGGAGCAGTTCTAGAACACACAGGCGATCGACGTCGGTCCCTGCTTGTCTGGTTCTGCCGACGTCGGCCGACTTCCTGCCGTCGCCGGTGGCTTTCTGCACTGATCTCTGCCGTCGTCGGTCCTGCTGCCGACGCTGGTTCCTATAGAACTCAACAACCTTCTATTCCTCAGTTTGCAAAGGGTTGAAGCTTTTAGCTCCACAACCTAACAATCTCCCACTTGGAGATAAACAGCTGCAACCTGTACATGTACCTATACACCGTCTAGTTTGTTCCCTTGGCTATGTATCCATCTTCAAAATCATCCTTGAAGACCAACCACCACAAAATCCGTGGTGCAAAACCTGTCATCCAAATTACCTGCCACATCCGCATCTACAACCATGTAGAAAAAGAACTTGACCCTGCATAGCATGTGCACCTGCTGCTGGTCCCACTGAACTGCCCTTCAGTATTACTTTCCCGGATTGACTCCAAACTTGTGATGACTCCCACTGCTTGGGAAAACTCAGGTTTAGTACATACCATGCACTCAACCTCATTATGTGAATCAAGACACCTGTTCATAGAACTGTCCAACCATCGGCGTGCTAACCGGTTTCACACAATCATCCTGAAACAAAGTCAACATATGACCTACCATGTCTCTAGAACACACTCATGCCAAAGAATCTTGCTGCTCCCAGATTCTCCATGACAAACACCTGAACTAGCTTTACCTTTAGTTCAGCAATACCTGTATATGTAACCCTGCAACAAGCACATCATACAGAAATAGGATAGTGTAGCTAATACTATCCAACCTAGTAAAGAGAAACACAATGAACAAACCTCCATTGCTCTACAGCTAATACAAGATCAAATACCCTGATCTTCCATCTCACGTATCCATTTCCACTCTTCTTCATCCTTAACATCCATTCGTCTCTCAGTGCTTACTTCCAGCTGGCAACACTACCCAAAACCCCTGTTTGGTTCTCCTCCAAGGAATCACATCCTCATCCATGCCTAGCTCCCACTGTTTCCTGGATCTACCTGTTCTGCTTCTTCAATAACTTCCTGGTCCTATGCCATAAGTGAGCAACAAGTAGTGTAAAGAAGGGAAATGACGAATTTAAGAACTTACTTACACCTTCAGTCCTCCATATGGGTGCTTGAGACTCCATGACAGCTTGCTGTCCACCCAAAATTCGTCTCAGTGACCGATGCTAGTCACATCTCAGTCTATAGCCGACCGATGTCGGTTCCCTGCGACTGCCTCTCTGCCGACGTCGGTTTCCCTTGGCCGACGCCAGTCTCTGTCTGCCCTGAGTCACCGACGTCGGGCTGCACATAGCCGACATCGGTCCCTGTCTGGACACCGACGCCATTTTTCCTGCCGATGTCGGTCTCTGTGTTTTTCTTGTGAGACCTGACTTTTTCCTGCGAGCTCCTTTTGGATCAAACCCTTGTCCAAATCACCCTTGCTCTGCTCAGAATTCCTTTGCATCTTGTGCTGAACTCTGTCTGTCACTTTCTCCTTGAAAACCAAGGCTTTCCTGTTCTTGTCATTAACATCGGATTCCTCAAGAAACCTTACCTTCTTCTTTTGCATACAGAAATCATGATCCATGCCTTCCAAATCCGAAAGCATATCCTTTGACTCAAGAACCAGCATCTCCTTCTTATCTATGTGACCAAGCCTATCAAGCCACATCTCCAAATCTACAACTGAAGTAGATAACCCAGAAAGAGAATCAGTAAAACAAGTAGATAGATAAAGCGTACCTACTTTCTTACCTCTAGCTACAACAAGTGTACCCTTGGTAACCTTCCAAGAGTCCGCTGCGAGAGTTATTGTGCAACCCTCTTCACCCAAGCTTCTAACAGAAATCAGATTCCGCTTCAGAACTGGGACGTGCATGACCTCCTTTAACACCCATGTGTTACCTGTCTGCAGTTTCAGCTTCACTTTGCCTTTGCCAACAATCTGACAAGGCTTACCATCCCCTACACAAATTTCTCCAAAATCTCCCTGGACATACTCATGAAAAAATTCCCTATGTGGGGATGCATGAAAAGAGGCACCAGAATCTAATACCCAAGATTCTACTTTATCCAAAGAACATACCAGAGCATCCTGTGCAATGTAACCCGCAACATCTGCTTCTTCTTCATGTTCTTCATGCTGATTTGTACCCGATCTACAATCTCTTTTTAAGTGCCCTTGCTTTCCACATTTCCAGCAGGTTATTCTACCATACCTGGACTTGGATCTCTTGCCCGTCTTCGACCTTGATCTCCCACGCTCTATCTTCTCTCTTGGCCTTCCTCTTCCTTCAACACTCAAAGCATCTCCAGATGATTCACCTGTGCTTTTCCTGCGTATCTCTTCGTTCAAGATTACACTCACAATATCATCCACTTTTAAGACTTTTGAAGGAGACACAATATTAGAAACTGCCATTACCAAACCTTCCCAACTTTCAGGTAATGAACACAAGATTAAGAGAGCTCTTATTTCATCATCAAATACAATATTGACTGAACTTAACTGGTTTACTAAACCATGGAAATCACTAAGATGGCTATGAACAGATCCACCTTCCAACATTTGCAAATTAAATAAACGCTTCATAAGAAATACCTTATTCGAAGCTGAGGGTTTTTCATATAAATTTGCCAAAGATTCCATCAACTCCACCGTTGTCTTACACTGTGATAAGCTGGAAATCACAGATGATTCAAGACTCAATCTAACAGATCCCAGAGCCTTCTGATCAAGAACCTCCCATTCTTCATCTTTCATATCCAAGGGTTTGCTAGCAACCCCACCCAACGGTAAGTACAAATCTTTCTGATACAGATAGTCCTCAATCTGCATCCTCCATAATTGGTAGTTCTTGCCATTGAACTTTTCCATTCGTAGTTGACTGCTTTCTGTCATTGCTCAACTCCCACTCAAATAGAAACCCTGTGAGTAACCTGTAATCAAAACACACTACCCAGATCTACACCAATCTGTTAGTATCTCAACCAAAAGCTCTGATACCAATTGTTGGTATCAAGCTTAAGAACCTACAACCAAGGCTCTGATACCAGTTGTCAGGGAATCTAGAACAACAAACATGCTCTGATTCCACCTCCTAGTTGGGATCTTGCTCCTCAGAAAGAGCATAGTATGATTACCAAATATAAGCAGTTGAATATGCGGAAATAACCAGAAACACAAGTAACTAGAATTCACCAATAGCACAGAATATGAGAGACAATACACTATCTTGTATTAACACTAACAGAAAAGAATACAACAAAGAGCCACCACACTCTTTCACCTTATAGAGATTCGCCACACCTCAAGTGTTCAGTAATTCTTCTCACACACACTCTCCTACACAAAAACGGTCCCAACAACCAACTCACACACAGAATTGGTGTTCACCTCACCAACCAGTCAGTAATAACCCTGCCGGTACATCAAGCACTCTATAGCACTTCAAGCTGATCTCTCATGAACCTGCAACCTGCAATTCAAAGACCAAACTTACATGTAGATCCTCAATGAGCTTGCAACAACCTGCAACTCACAAATCTTACAACTAGAAGGAACTCTTCCTTTTTATCTCATGCTTATACAGTACATGCCAATGGGTCTATATATAGATCCCTAACTCAAACAATAACTTAGACTCTTAATTTAGATAATAGTCCTCGCAGCACAAGACTCTAACTGGTCTCAACATGCAAACTCTTCGTTTACTTAACTAACTGTCTGTGAAAGGAGCAGTTCTGGAACACACAGGCGACCGACGTCGGTCCCTGCTTGTCTGGTTCTGCCGACGTCGGCAGACTTCCTGCCGTCGCCGGTGGCTTTCTGCACTGATCTCTGCCGTCGTCGGTCTTGCTGCCGACGCTGGTTCCTGTAGAACTCAGCAACCTTCTGTTCCTCAGTTTGCAAAGGGTTGAAGCTTTTAGCTCCACAACCTAACAATCTCCCACTTGGAGATAAACAGCTGCAACCTGTACATGTACCTGTACACCGTCTAGTTTGTTCCCTTGGCTATGTATCTATCTTCAAAATCATCCTTGAAGACCAACCACCACAAAATCCATGGTGCAAAACTTGTCATCCAAATTACCTGCCACATCCGCATCTACAACCATGTAGAAAAAGAACTTGACCCTGCATAGCATGTGCACCTGCTGCTGGTCCCACTGAACTGCCCTTCAGTATTACTTTCCCGAATTGACTCCAAACTTGTGATGACTCCCACTGCTTGGGAAAACTCAGGTTTAGTACATACCATGCACTCAACCTCATTATGTGAATCAAGACACCTGTTCATAGAACTGTCCAACCATCGGCGTGCTAACCAGTTTCACACAATCATCCTGAAACAAAGTCAACATATGACCTACCATGTCTCTAAAACACACTCATGCCAAAGAATCTTGCTGCTCCCAGATTCTCCATGACAAACACCTGAACTAGCTTTACCTTTAGTTCAGCAATACCTGTATATGTAACCCTGCAACAAGCACATCATACAGAAATAAGATAGTGTAGCTAATACTATCCAACCTGGTAAAGAGAAACACAATGAACAAACCTCCATTGCTCTGCAGCTAATACAAGATCAAATACCCTGATCTTCCATCTCACGTATCCATTTCCACTCTTCTTCATCCTTAACATCCATTCGTCTCTCAGTGCTTACTTCCAGCTGGCAACACTACCCAAAACCCCTGTTTGGTTCTCCTCCAAGGAATCACATCCTCATCCATGCCTAGCTCCCACTGTTTCCTGGATCTACCTGTTCTGCTTCTTCAATAACTTCCTGGTCCTATGCCATAAGTGAGCAACAAGTAGTGTAAAGAAGGGAAATGACGAATTTAAGAACTTACTTACACCTTCAGTCCTCCATATGGGTGCTTGAGACTCCATGACAGCTTGCTGTCCACCCAAAATTCGTCTCAGTGACCGATGCCGGTCACATCTCAGTCTACAGCCGATCGATGTCGGTTCCCTGCGACTGCCTCTCTGCCGACGTCGATTTCTCCTGGCCGACGCCGGTCTCTGTCTCCCCCGAGTCACCGACGTCGGGCTGCACATAGCCGACATCGGTCCCTGTCTGGACACCGATGCCATTTTTCCTGCCGACGTCGGTCTCTGTGTTTTTCTTGTGAGACCTGACTTTTTCCCGCGAGCTCCTTTTGGATCAAACCCTTGTCCAAATCACCCTTGCTCTGCTCAGAATTCCTTTGCATCTTGTGCTGAACTCTGTCCGTCACTTTCTCCTTGAAAACCAAGGCTTTCTTGTTCTTGTCATTAACATCGGATTCCTCAAGAAACCTTACCTTCTTCTTTTGCATACAGAAATCATGATCCATGCCTTCCAAATCTGAAAGCATATCCTTTGACTCAAGAACCAGCATCTCCTTCTTATCTATGTGACCAAGCCTATCAAGCCACATCTCCGAATCTACAACTGAAGTAGATAACCCAGAAAGAGAATCAGTAAAACAAGTAGATAGATAAAGCGTACCTACTTTCTTACCTCTAGCTACAACAAGTGTACCCTTGGTAACCTTCCAAGAGTCCGCTGCGAGAGTTACTATGCAACCCTCTTCACCCAAGCTTCTAACAGAAATCAGATTCCGCTTCAGAACTGGGACGTGCATGACCTCCTTTAACACCCATGTGTTACCTATCTGCAGTTTCAGCTTCACTTTGCCTTTGCCAACAATCTGACAAGGCTTACCATCCCCTACACAAATTTCTCCAAAATCTCCCTGGACATACTCATGAAAAAATTCCCTATGTGGGGATGCATGAAAAGAGGCACCAGAATCTAATACCCAAGATTCTACTTTATCCAAAGAACATACCAGAGCATCCTGTGCAATGTAACCCGCAACATCTGCTTCTTCTTCATGTTCTTCATGCTGATCTGTACCCGATCTGCAATCTCTCTTTAAGTGCCCTTGCTTTCCACATTTCCAGCAGGTTATTCTACCATACCTGGACTTGGATCTCTTGCCCGTCTTCGACCTTGATCTCCCACGCTCTATCTTCTCTCTTGGCCTTCCTCTTCCTTCAACACTCAAAGCATCTCCAGATGATTCACCTGTGCTTTTCCTGCGTATCTCTTCGTTCAAGATTACACTCACAATATCATCCACTTTTAAGACTTTTGAAGGAGACACAGTATTAGAAACTGCCATTGCCAAACCTTCCCAACTTTCAGGTAATGAACACAAGATTAAGAGAGCTCTTATTTCATCATCAAATACAATATTGACTAAACTTAACTGGTTTACTAAACCATGGAAATCACTAAGATGGCTATGAACAGATCCACCTTCCAACATTTGCAAATTAAATAAACGCTTCATAAGAAATACCTTATTCGAAGCTGAGGGTTTTTCATATAAATTTGCCAAAGATTCCATCAACTCCACCGTTGTCTTACACTGTGATAAGCTGGAAATCACAGATGATTCAAGACTCAATCTAACAGATCCCAGAGCCTTCCGATCAAGAACCTCCCATTCTTCATCTTTCATATCCAAGGGTTTGCTAGCAACCCCACCCAACGGTAAGTACAAATCTTTCTGATACAGATAGTCCTCAATCTGCATCCTCCATAATTGGTAGTTCTTGCCATTGAACTTTTCCATTCGTAGTTGACTGCTTTCTGTCATTGCTCAACTCCCACTCAAATAGAAACCCTGTGAGTAACCTGTAATCAAAACACACTACCCAGATCTACACCAATCTGTTAGTATCCCAACCAAAAGCTCTGATACCAATTGTTGGTATCAAGCTTAAGAACCTACAACCAAGGCTCTGATACCAGTTGTCAGGGAATCTAGAACAACAAACATGCTCTGATTCCACCTCCTAGTTGGGATCTTGCTCCTCAGAAAGAGCACAGTATGATTACCAAATATAAGCAGTTGAATATGCGGAAATAACCAGAAACACAAGTAACTAGAATTCACCAATAGCACAGAATATGAGAGACAATACACTATCTTGTATTAACACTAACAGAAAAGAATACAACAAAGAGCCGCCACACTCTTTCACCTTACAGAGATTCGCCACACCTCAAGTGTTCAGTAATTCTTCTCACACACACTCTCCTACACAAAAACGGTCCCAACAACCAACTCACACACAGAATTGGTGTTCAGCTCACCAACCAGTCAGTAATAACCCTGCCGGTACATCAAGCACTCTATAGCACTTCAAGCTGATCTCTCATGAACCTGCAACCTGCAATTCAAAGACCAAACTTACATGTAGATCCTCAATGAGCTTGCAACAACCTGCAACTCACAGATCTTAAAACTAGAAGGAACTCTTCCTTTCTATCTCATGCTTATACAGTACATGCCAATGGGTCTATATATAGATCCCTAACTCAAACAATAACTTAGACTCTTAATTTAGACAATAGTCCTCGCAGCACAAGACTCTAACTGGTCTCAACATGCAAACTCTTCGTTTACTTAACTAACTGTCCGTGAAAGGAGCAGTTTTGGAACACACAGGCGACCGACGTCGGTCCCTGCTTGTCTGGTTCTGCCAACGTCGGCCGACTTCCTACCGTCGCTGGTGGCTTTCTGCACTGATCTCTGCCGTCGTCGGTCCTGCTGCCGACGCTGGTTCCTGTAGAACTCAGCAACCTTCTGTTCCTCAGTTTGCAAAGGGTTGAAGCTTTTAGCTCCACAACCTAACACTCAAATCTAGACCAACATGGGACTGATCCTAGGCTGTGGGTATCCTAAAAGTTGATCAAATTATTGGAGAAGGTTGACTTCCTTCTAGATCTATCACCTAAAATAAAATTGACTAGGAAAAGGGATAGAAAATGGGTAACAAAGCATGAAAACATGTAAAGGAAGTGATGTATTGGTAATGTGATTGTCCATCCACTCTATTGAACTTCTAACAAACACTAATGAGATTAGATATACAACTCCAAATTGTTGTATATACATTAGTATTTGATGCAAAGGTTCACCAAATGATCAAAACCTAAAGGACTGATGGAGAGGCCTGATTCAAGGCACTAACCATTCAATGTATCCACTTTCTAGCTTTAATCAAATGACATTTGACACTAAACATGACCTACAAAATAATATAATCTAGTAACTAGGTGATATTCAAGATTTGACAAGGGAGAGATTTCTACCACATATGTAAATCAATCTGACATTAACACTCTATACTAGAATCATGAAATCTGAAAAAGTGTCCTTTATTTATCTCAAAAGGTTACAAAGATCAAATTTGGGTAGAGTCTGGTCATGCCCAAGAGAGGGATTATCCAGCTAACTATTTTCAAGGCTTAGAAGCTTATATTTATAGAAAAAGCAGAGAGAGGGAATTGTGCATTAGAAAAGGACCAACTAATTATGATGGATTAGAACCAATTAAAAGATGCTACTGAGTTAAGATCTTATCAAGAAGGCACAATTTTGAAGTCCTTTACAAAATAATTTAATGCTACATTGATCCTTATCTAGCCACCAGTTCATTATCTCAAGATTCTTTGCCATTTCCACCTGATCTATTGATGAGGACCAACCCTTTATGCCTTATAACTGATAGAGTCTCACTTGGTCTATCTTGAATGGATAGATGTACCTATTTATTAAAAATAGGGCCACATTGATATATGAGACCCTTTGCATAAAACACCCATATCTGCTCCATTTCCATAGGTCTACTATAGACAAAAAACTAATCTAAGGTCATTGGTTTCCCATAGTCCTTATATTAAACAAACATATAGACCATATATCACCTTTTGGATTTTATTGGGTCTAAAAAGACCCACTTTATCTCTATAGGAGTTAAGAGTTTATTATATATAGATCCTTCTTTAGAAAATTCAAACTAGTTACAAGAATGAACCCTATAAGCCAAAAAATGTTGAAGCAGAGGTTTGTATTAAGCTTCTATGGTGGTCCCTTTATATTCTTCATACTTGACTATAGAAGTTAGATCACTCTGTGGTGTTTGAAATAAATTCAATGGCATCATGATGACCCTAAAAAACCCTATTGTCCATGGTCAAAAATAACCTCTCAACCTTTGTCAAAAACTTTGGGCTCACTTTTACTCTAATTAGTTATCAAATGCTGACTTGGACCCTTGAATTTTCTAACTCTTATTCACTCTATTGATATACCAATTCATAGATGCCCATGAGCCATCAATATTCTACCAACTAAATACACTTTTACCACTTGTCCCTTACTCATTATCGTTTTATATTCATTAACCAATTTAACTCTACGTTGCTCTATCCGATCTTGATGAGTGATTAAGCGTGAGCCCTTGATTTAGCTCTGAATTGTCAACTCTATCTCCATTGGTGCCACTTATTAATCCTATATTGATTCTCAAGATCTTTTCAATCTATCAGTTGATGCACTTAAACTATGTGGTGGCCTCTTGAGCTCTCTAACTGTTTGACCCATCTTACATCATTAGATCAAGATGTACAATCGAGCATAGACCATTCGATCTATTTTAGTTTGAAAACCAAGAACTATTTATAGGGTCTTAAAATTGATGTCTATGTGATCATCATTTGATGTCTACATGGACGTATTTGACATCCCACAAATCATCAAATTTAGACTCCAATGGATTTTTGTAGTGGCTTTAACTTGACCTTAGCGTGGACATTTTACAATACAGGTTCATCTTTGAAGATTTATATCTTGAGCTAGAAAGCTCACATGGGTCTAAAAATCTTTGAGGATGATCTTGGCATGTAAATATTCAATTTTACTTGATTTATTGGTCATATGAGTATTTTTGAACAAGATACTAAATGTACAAGTTGGATGTTCCACTTACTCTTATATGACATCCTAGTGACGATCGAGCTCAAATGACTAAGTATGGAAAACTTAGTGAAAATTGACTAATGACCCAAATTTACCCATACATAACTTCCTTTATGCTTTGGTAGATGATCTAGAACTTGGTGAATAACAACTTAGGACTAAAATGAGTGAACTCATGTGATCATTTTCTCTTGTCACTATCGTATGTGTGAGATATAACATCAACAAAAGGCCTACTTGGAATTTATACTACTTCCACTGAATTCTTAAACTAGTCAAAATTTGGTATGTAGACCAAAATTGGTTAATAAAAACATCACCTCAACTACACATACCTCCTTTTATTCCTCAATCCACAATGCACACTATGCAAGAAAACCATGAGCCCAAATTTCCATCTTGGAACCAAATCTTGCAGTCAGAATAACCCAAAGTTACTCAATCCCCACTTCTCCCTCCTCAAGAATATAAGTCCTTTCCCTCATGGAGATCCATCCAAAGTGATATGCAGAAGAAGGAGGAAGTGGTGATTGTTGAAGATAATCAACTAGATGAAAGGAATGAGGTATACATTTCATCTCTCTTGGAGTCACTCCAAAGATCTTTTATGCCACTTATTGAGAGAGAACCCATTCTTAAAGAGGTAAACATTCAAATCCAGATTGAACTTACAACTAATGATGATGATTTGGATGATCTTGAGGAGGAAATGGTTCTTGGGATACCTCTTGGTAGGAATAAACATGATTCATTCTTCCTTAGTGTCGAAAAGTATGAGTTGTAGGAACAAGTGCAAGTAGAAGATGAGAGACATGAATAAGAAGTTTCAAATGTCTCATAGAAGGTCATTTTTCAAGATCCTCTTGATCAAAAACTAGCTGTCCCACATCAATATGATTCTCAAGAACTTGAAAAATTAACCATTGATGAGTGTGGGCCAGCCAAAGAAGATAAACATCAATGTAATGATGAGGATTTCTGGCAAAAGTATATGGATATCTGTAAACAATATCAAGTTATTAAAGGTCTTACACTTATTATTAAAGATATTAAAGACCAATCAACTACTCAAGTTGGGTCACAAGAAGAGAAAGTGCATGAAGATGAGAGGGATGGACATGTTTTTATTGATCTAATACCTCAGATCATTGGTCATGAGCAAAAATCAAATAAAGAGGTTTTGTCATCCATGATGCTTAGAGAAATGCAAGAGGTCGATCATGAATACCTTGACAAGTCACTTGTTCATAAGGAGCAGAATGAAGTCACAATGAAAGATACATCAGATCATTAATAGCTAATGAATGATGAAGAATTGGTAGCATTCTTGTAAAATAAAAGGATCTAGGAGTAGGATGATTAGGTCTTGGGTTTGTACCCTCAATACATGCAAATCAAAATGAAAATTGGGATCCCAAATACATCATCAAGGAGACATGAGCATCTAATTACTCGTCACTATAGAAGAGAGCTATCAAGAGATGCAAATCATATTTCAAGGTTCCATGATGGAAAATTCAATTTTTTATTTGATCATGGAGGAAAGCATTTTTTTAGGTTAGTTGTTTTAGGTTCATTTTGTTTCAATAAATGGTTAGCATAAGCAGTAGTTTACTTTCCTTTTGTTTGTCTTGTTTTCCATTTTCCTTAGGTTAGTTGTCCTTGCTTTAGGTTAGTTTTAATGTTTTTTGTATTTATTTTCTTGTTTTGGTAGGTGTTGTCTTTTCAGTAAAAGGGGTTGCTTGCAGTCATAGCTTAGTTTTGTCATTATTTTATAAGTCCAAAGTCATATAAGTGTCTATATTTTCAAGCATAACATGCATGTTTGCCATCAGAGTCACCAAAAATCTTAACATTTTAGCCTCACCAGCCAAATGTCAACCCTTATCATTCAAAGCATGTTGATGAACTTTGCTCTGGTTTGCTCATTTGCCTCTTAGTGCCTTAGGTTAAAGGGAAAATGACTAATTCAAGCTAGAGAAACTAGACCGTCATTGAAATATCATGTAGGGACAATAAAAAAATAGGCATTTACTTTGAAAAAAACCCTAAGGATCTAGAAGATAAATGCAAAGCTAACAAGTGTCAAAATATTATTTGATCAGATCATAGATCAATGGCAGATGGTCAGTCAATAGGTCAAAAGGTCCCTAGATCGATATCAATAGTCTTCATTCTTTTAGATCAAAAGATCTAATTGTAAGGGGATAAGGGCTGAGTCAATAGGTCCAAAAGATCTAATGGGGCACATTTAATCGTGCATTCAAAGATCAACAATGAGCTCACAATTAAAAATTTAGAGAATATTAGGATTAAACACATCAATGACAAGTGGCATGATCATGGAAAATAAATAAATCAATAGTACATATTTGATCAAGTAGAAGGAGATCGATGGCATGCATTCAATCGCTCTAAGGAGATGTACAATGCACGTAAGGTTAAAAGGTCAAAGAGCTAGATCATATGTGAGGCCACCACATGGCATAATCATGTGAAGTAAATGAAATTGATAGTAGGATCCTGAGGATAAATGAGGAGTTGACAAGTGTCATGATCAAGGAGCTCAGATTAAGATCAATGGCCAATATTAAAATTCAAAGCTGGGAGACTTTAAATAAAGAATAAATGTGACCTAGGTCAAACCAAAGAAAATATTTCAAAAGGTACCATTAAATCTTAGTCAAAACCTCTATTCAAATATACAAAGCATGAAAACTCAATTTTCTTATGGTTTCAATGCCATTTCATGATTGCATCCCTCATGTGCAGTGGTTTCTCAATTCTCACAATGTTTAGAGGCAAAAAAGGTTTGTTTAGACCTAATATAGATCAGTGCCCAAGTGATGCATTCTATAAGCTCTTTATGGATATTAACTATAAGAGAAACAATAAATAGGATTGGTTATCAATATAAAATAGACCTATGTTCACATATTGAAATAGGGGCAGGTTTGTGATTAGTAAAGGAGTGTCTTATCTGTTGACATGGTCATATCTTAGACAAATAGGTACGTATGGCTGCCAAAGGAAATTATAGTCATGGATTTTTTAGGTGCATGAATATGAGTATTTTGTCCTTACAATGAAGGGAATTAATGCATAAGATCTCAAGAAGGATTCATGCGATGGGGGTAGTTGCTTCCTGTAGTGGTCTTAACCTTCTTTCTCCACCTTTCCATGCCAAATAGAGTCCTAGTGACATTAATACTTGGGGAGTTTGAGGAGTTGCTACAATTGTTTTACCTATGTTGATGACTCCTTCTCCATTCTCCCATGCATGTTCTCCATCTCTCTCATTCCCTTCTGCTATAAATACAATATTTTGAACCTTAGAAACAATCCCTCTCTTCGACATGACTAGACTTTGCCAAGATTGTGCTTTCTAACCTATTGAGATGAATAGAAGACTGTGTTAAGATTTTATTATGCTTATTTAGTGTGTTCATGTTAGTTGATTTGCATATGTGGTAGAGCTTTCTCCCTTGTAAAGTCTTGATCTAACCTAGTTGGTAGTTTGTCATGTTATGCTAGTCATGTATAGTGTTTGATGTCATTTGATAGAAGACAATAGTGGATACATTGATTGGTTAGTCCCTTGAATCATGCCTATTACATCACTTCCCTCAAGATTTGATCAATTGATGAAACCCCTTAATGAAACATTGATGCATAAGAGACTTAGGAGTTGTAGATCTAGTCATTTGTTCTATCTCATTAGTGTTTTAGAAACTCAGGTAAGAGTAGATGAACAATCATTCCAAGTGTATCACCAACAATATCGTAGGGTTACCCTTTTAGTTTCTTTATCCCCATTTTTCACCACAATAATGAGTAGTTTTTAGTGTAAATGAGCTAAGTGATACTTCAAATGAGATAGCCTCATTAAAAATCTTAGAGGTCTGACCCAAGATTAGGTGACCCATAGCCTAAGGTCATTCCCATGTTGGACTAAGTTTGATAAAAAGGACCTAAAAAATACTTTTCTCAACTAGGGTGTAGCCTAAGCCTCCAACACCTATATGTCAGGATGTCAGATAAAATTTATAATCTTGAATTTTAAATTTTGGAGGGGAGTTTTGACACTTATATGAACTTTTTGAACTCATTTTTAGGTGACAATAGTTTATCAGTGTCCTTTTAGCTTTTATAAGTTAACATCAATCATGGAAATAAGTTTTAGCCTAAAAATTGCAAATTTCTCTCTCTCTCTCTCTCTCTCTCTCTCTCTCTCTCTCTCTCTCTCTCTCTCTCTCTCTCTCTCTCTCTCTCTCTCTCTCTCTCTCTCTCTCTCTCTCTTATTGCTCCTTTCACAAGCTCATAAAGGCCATTTTCAAGTGAATGGTACAAGTCATATAGGTGGATTTGGAGTATAATATTTTAACCAGAGTAAGGGAACCCTATGGGATCTCAATTAGTGGCATTGGTAATTTTATTAAGATCATTAGCTTTATAAATAATTACTAAGAAGCTAATGTGTTATTTTAAGCCTCAAATCCCCACATGCTTATGTTTTTCACCACTTTATTATAGGTTGAATATTATTTAAACATAAAAAGTTTTGTATAATGTTTTCACAAGTATTAAAAATCATTTCATGCTCACCTTCACCAATTTGGCACGTGTGAACCTTCATAGTCCCAAGAGGAGCCTTCATACTAAATGTGTCACTATTTAAACTTGAATTTTTATAGAAGTTTTATAGTATCATTAAATTCAATTGAGTTTTAAAATTCATTCCATCATCCTCCAATCCATTCAAGTCTCTCCAACATATCTGGTTATCTTATACTAGCCTCTCTAAGTAGTTTC